>JACBWW010000012.1:6349475-6807075 GCA_020086605.1 Lanius collurio
TTTTCCCTTTTCCCTTTTCCCTTTTCCCTTTTCCCTTTTCCCTTTTCCCTTTTCCCTTTTCCCTTTTTCTCGAGGAAAACACCGAATCCGTAGGATAGGTTGAGCTTTTGCTGAAGAACTGCAGTGCCTGAAATGTTACCCCCACTCCTGCGGGTGGGAGTTGGCGACGGCGGGTGCCATCGCCCTTCCGCCCAGGGGAGCGTCCCGCTTCCCGAGAGCTCTGGGTTTGCCGTTTGCTCTCCCAAAACATGGACAGGGGTTGAATCTCAGGGTCCACTTCTCGAGAGAAGAGCTATAGGGGGAGAATAACTTCCTTTATATTCGTGAATAACCCTCAAATATAAAGGTGTTTCAAATATAAAAGTGTTTCGAAGTTTTCCTTATGGAATCATCCCATCACAGTGCTCTCCAGGGAAGGACGTTAATCCAGTAAAGTCATTCGTGTTTCCTACGGGGCTAGAAATATTGTAAGAAAGATGCTAAACAGGAAAGGAGCAGCTCGCGGGATTTCTTCCACATGCTTTGATTATTAATTATACCTTACTTTTTTTTTTTTTTTTTTTTTTTTGGACTGCCGGTTGGCAGCAAGACCAAAAGCACTCAAAACGAGTTTTGTGGACTGGAAATGGTTACCGTGTATCCATAGTAAAAGGCATGTATGTACTGGCGCACAGATGTAGTCTTTCTGGATTTGAGCAGTTTTTTCGAAACTGGATTTTAATGGAAGAACAAGAGCGGGAAGAATATAAGCAGATATGCCATAAATATGTGTTCATGTATATACATGTATGTACATACGGGATAAGATGTGCCATATGGCATGCGCCTCGGGTCTAAATGGGGAGAGAGTATCATTTCCAACAAGAAGCCAACGAACGCGATTAAAGCAAAGAGGTATATTTATTTCGTTGTATTCTGGCTTCTCATATCTAAATCCTTGACTGCCTGTGACAAACGTTGGTTTTCCAGAGACCCTCCGAGAGCAGCAGAGAGTACCAAGCTGCCCTGGAGAAGCTGCTGCGGTGTGCTGCGACTTCCCCGGGTACCGCCCTAGAAGGACCTGTTTGAGTTTCTCGCCTGTTTTACCTGCAAAGGTGGTTTCTCTCCCTGGGCGTGTTTTCCGAGTTTTAAGTTAGTCTGGGCAAAACGTTCTTGACCTCGAGGGAAGCTGATGGTGAGAATGACGTAATTTCTGAAAGAACCAGCGAATTAGCCGCGGGCTGCGGAGCCGTGTCCCCGGCAGGGAAGGAGCGGGGCGGTGCTGGTGCCACCCGGCCGCCTGGGAGGTCGCCGCTCCCGTGGGTTCCTCCCTGCCCGCGGGAGGAAGGCGGGGGTAATCTCCAGCGTCTCGGCACCCCTGGCAGGAGCCGTCGGAAGAGCTGCCTGGTCGTTCTTGCTCCTTCTCATATACTCATTCCTGGCACAAGGGGAAAAAAAAAAAAAAGAAAAAAAAACCTGAGGCGAAAGGGCGAGCGGTCTGGCTTGTCTCCTTTCATCTCTGCGGCCCATCAGCAGTGGGGGGCGCAAGAAGACAGCAGTTAGTGTAGGGCCGCGGTGATCGCAGCCAGGGACCGCTGTCTGGGAGGGAGGGGAGATGCTGCGACTGGCGTTGGGGGGAGGACGGATGCGGCCGGCGGAGCGGGCGGGAACGGGAGGCCGTGCGCAGGACTGAGCTGGTTGGGGAAGGAAGAGATGCCGTCCTACCCCGAGCCTCCACTCTCCCAGGGCTGCGTCGTGCTCCCTTCTCGTCTTCTTTGTTGATGAGACTTGCCTGGGGGTTCGGGATCAGCTCCTAAAGGAGCGCGCAACAAGCTGGCAGAGAAACAGAGCCATCGAACGCGGGACAGGCAGCGCAGGAAAGCCCTGGACTGAGCAGCTGGCCCCGTCTGTATGCCATGGCTACCTGCCGCAGCCTTCACGGTGCTTACGCCGTGCCCTGCACGCTGCTGCCCCGCACGAGAAACCAGCTCCTGCCTTTCTCTGCCGAGACTTCCCAGTACGCGCTCCTTTCCTCTTTTGGAAACAGCTAAGCCCGGACACCTGGGCTTCGCTTCCAACATTATCTTTTCTCACGCCAGTTCTCAGGCAACACAGCAGGCAATCATACGTACATGTCCAGATTTTTCTCTCAACGCAATATTGATACGCCCACTATTCCCAGCAGAAACGTGATGATCACTCAGGCTCCGGGCTGCTGCAGCGGTTTTCCCACTGACCAGCAGACCCACCCTGCATGCCGGGCATCCCGTGCTACCACCTGGGGAGAAATCCATCGCCCCTGCGGGCCGCAATTTTCTGTGGGATTCTGGGACCAACACGGTCAGGGTCGGGCCCACCTCGGGATCTGAAGACAGATTTTTCCTCCTTGAGCTCAGCCTTGCAAGCAGGAGGCCTGAAAGACAAGTCCTCCTAGGCAAAGAGTGCAAACAGCCCCTGTCAGTGTGCTTCTGTGCCTGGGCGTAGAGGGGACAAGTGAGGAGACATTGGGCATTGCTGGTATACGTGTATCAAGGGGTTAATGCAGTTCTGTTATAGCGATGGGTAACTCAGGTTGCCTCATTTCTCTCTTAATCCTTTCGCCTTTTTGGGTCCTCAGTGACTGAAAAACTCAGCTGAAGTGTTTATTGGAAACTATTAATACTGATAGATAGGATCAGAAGTTGGTCAGTAGTTCCAGGAATATTTCTGTGTTCTTCTTAAATATGCCTCAGCTAGGAAGGGGGCGGGGGGCAGGAAGAGAATAATGAATTAATCTGCTTCCAAGGATTTTATTTGTTTTGGTATAAGTTTTTTAGACAAACTCAGAATTTTCTGCGTGTTCCTGGGCTGAACTCTCTGGCAGAAGCCCATGACTTGCTGTGAAAGTTTTCTACATGTCTGTTTTTGCCCTGATCGCTATCTCACAGCCATCTGAGACATGGCACACGTGTTGTGCCCAGAGCTGTGCTCTGAGAGCATGGAGGGGAACAAGGGGCCAAAGGAGAAGGATCCCCATCAGCACAGTTCATCGATGTCACTGGCTTTGCTCAGTGCACATTGCCTACTGCTCCATGCTCACCCTGTCTCTGTCCTTGTCCAGAGGATCATGGATTTCACAGATGGGGAATGGACAGACAGTGGTCCGGTGCTGGGGATACAGTACCCAGAGTGCAAACCTGGGCATTTCTGTCAGGCAGTGGTGCTGAAGAACTTGGCCACAGCTCAGGGAGTCAGGGTGGAGATTTTGTTTTTGTGGGACAGATCAAGCCTGTGGATTGATCTCCTCATCTCTGGGGGCCATGCACAGAGGTGCAAGACAAAAATAAACTAGGCAGCCAAACCTGCTATTAGGATGCACTGTGAGAACAGATGATGCCATCTCATCTTGACCAGCTGTAAATGAAGATTTTTGAAAGTAGGACTGGAAGTTAAGGGGTTAACATTCTACTCTTCGTAGTTAAAACTCCATAAAATTTTCATTCAACGTGCCTTCCGTGTCCCTATTTGAGGTTTTATATGTATTTGTTTTGGGGAGAATTTGAATGAGACAGTGATGTATAGTAATTGAACCAGTTTTTTGCAACAATGCAACTGCTATTTTTAAGGACACTCAGATTCAGCGAGGAGTGAGAGAATTACCATTCAGATGCCTGTTCTAGGTGGCTAGGGTTTCCTTTTTCTTCCTTCTCCCTTCTCCTTCTCCTATCTCTTCCCCCTTTTCTTCCCTTTCCCCTTTCTCTTCCCCTTCTCTTTGTGTTCTCTTCCCATTCATTCCCTTTATTATTTTGTTCTTCTTTTCCTCCTTTTCATTTGTCTCATATACAGCTTTCTGTTCCTTGTCATTCTAAATGGAGTCTCATGACGTATGTAAAGAGAAAACAAGAGGCAACGTGCCTGTTCCCATGGGGTCAAATCTGCTCCTTTTCAAATCGAAGAGGAAATCACCCTTTCATTACAAGAGACACACTGTTGGGTCTCTGGAGTAAGATACCCACTTTTGGCATTTCCCTAATGGCAAGAGGTCCCAGAAGATCCTGTACCCCTTGGGCACCCTTATCTCCAAAGGAACTTTCCTTAGGGATTTCTCACACCCTCCCCAGGGATGAAAGGGCTCCCAGGATCCAGTATACAAGCTAGAACTTTTCCAACCATTTTCTCTAGGCAGAATTTTCACCTCTTAGCATCAGTCTCCAATGCTCTGAACCACTGCTCTGCCCCTCTCCGCACTTGTTCATGATGCTCCATGTAAAAATATCTTCATCCTGGGGAAAATACCAGGGTTTGGCCTATCTGGAGCAAAACCAGGCCTAACGCTGGAAAGCGATGGGGCTGCAAGAGGGCGCAGAGAGCCACTGGTTCTGGCCGTGGTCCGCTTGCTTACAGCAAACTCAGCGCACTGCAAACGCCCCTCGTTTCAACCATTTCCTTCAGGGAAGGGCCGAGAGACGTCTCCGGGACACTGTCGCCTACCTGGGGGCGACAGTGGGGGAAATAGCTGGGTTTCCCGGCGTGCGGAAAGCAGTGGGGCCGGGGCGGGTACCGGCGTCCCGACGGGAGGGCGGGCAGCCTGCGGGGCGGCGTCCTGGCCGGCAGCACCGCTTCTCTCGGCCCCTTCCGGGCCTCCAGTTTGTTTTAATAAAGCAGGACACCAAAATACTAAATGCGGTGAAAGAATGTGTGTTCTCCTCTGACATTCCTGCGGTTTTCTCCTGGTAATGCCACATCCCCCCTTATGGCTCTTCTTTTGGGCACCCCCTGAAACTCCTCAGTGTTTCTGTAAGAGGTGCTTCGGCGCACCAGGTCTCAGAAGAAGTGTGGGAAAATGGCACAGCAGGAAGGGCTGCTAGCTCAGTTATCATTAAAAAAAATCTTTAAGAAAAAAGTCTGGTCGTGGGAGCCATTGAAACACTGTCGATTTTCATTTACCTGAGCCTTCCTCTGAGTTAAATTCACGCCATAAATACCCTTTTGTTTCAAATAGGAGAGTTTACCAAGCAGATCGTGTTTCTACTGCTCATTTTAACATTAAAAGATTGCCACAGTTTTATGGCTCTCGACCAGTCTGGAAGAGATAGGAATTGAAATCAAAAGCCCAAATTCCTTACGATTTGCTACTGACATCAGTAAAGCAGCAGATTTAGTTTCCACGGACAAACTTGTCCTGAATGTCCTGGGAGAGGTAATCGTGCGCTTATCCGCACTCTTCCCCCCTTCCCCCCGCCCCACTCCCTCTTCCCCTAGGTTTTGGTCTAACAAAGTAAAAATCTCCGGAACCTCATGTGGTGACAATGAGGCGTTGCTTCGGACAGCCAACAGGTGAAAAAATCCCAACCAAACTCCAACCCAAAAGAATACAGAACAGACAGATGCCCTCCGCAGAGGTGCCGGTATCCGGGATTCAGAGGCACAGGGAGGCAGAAATGTGTCCTGGATCGGATCCTGTAAATACCATTACATGCCCTCCTAGGCACATCCCACTCACGGCTCTGGTCCTCTCTCTCCTCAATGACACTTCCATATTACGTGCTGTCATTGTACCAGCTTGTCTTCACACACAAGAATAATGCGCCTATTATTCTTTTCTCTCCAAAGCTTCCACCTCTAATCATGTCGTAAAAAATAGCCTTAATAAAACAGTGATAATTACACCGTTATTGTTAACACTACCCATTAAAAATTTAAAAATAGACTTTCTGCTTTGGTCACTCATTTGAACTAGGTACCAGTTTTTGCGGCACTAAATTGTTCTGTGGTATGTCAAAACTTTCTTCCATTTTTTAAAAGACGACAAGGCTTCACGGTTTTTTAGAGAAACTGATCATGGGTTCCCAGTCTTAACTGGACAGTATCTGTCAAAAGTTATTGACACCCTGTTGACCGACTAAGAATAAATATCCCGCGGGGAAGGAAAGTGTGATGTGCCTTTCCTTCTGCAGGCTTAGCACTTTCAAGGAAAATGCCTGATTTATGAGCATATCACTCTAGCAATGCTTTAATGTCCCTCTATTACTTTCTTGTTTTGGGAAGAGTGTGTGTGCTTCGTTTGTTTTTCGTGCTCGGGCTACCTTTCTATCAGCGTTAAGGTGGGATTCAGTATCCTGATCTCTCCTCGGCCATATATCAGCAAGGAAAGCTGCAAACTCAAAGAAATAAATAAGCTTGAAAAGTTTTGAGCATATTTATGGCATCCTGGCTGTGACCTAGCGAGCGAGAGAGAATAGGTTTTAAATCTCGGTCTGGAACATGCAGGAAATAAACCCCTCCCACACCCATAGAGATACACTTTCCAATCTGCCTGGAAATTAATCCCAAATGAGGTAGTCTCATTCCAAATAGGGCATGACAGATTTGAGAGAAACACTAGACAGAAGGCAGTGCTCCGGACCCCGCATTCCCGGCGAGGCAAAACTCCGCGGCGGCAGAGAGCGGGACGGGGCTCCTCGCTCCACCACGCCGCGTCACCGGTTCGTTGACATGCGAGGGACTCTTGCGGCGGTACCTGGGGAACGGAAAAAAAATTAGACATTTTAGGAAGCCTTTACTAATCCAATCTAAATGGATCCAAAAACTTCCAGTACTTTTTCTTTTCCAGTCTTAGATCCCCCTCGGGCCTTTAACTCTCTGTGTTTACCCTTGGCAAATTACAGCGTGTGTATGTGTGGGAGGCGTGCGTCTCTCCGTGTGGGGGTGTTCCGCAGCCAGCGCTGTTGCGGGCTGCGTCAAGCCTTCCGTGGCAATGACCATCGTCTCGGGCTCAACAAAACCTCCGACCCGAGGTACAAGACTGGTGGCTTCTCGATGGGAATGAATTAAGAGTGGGGTGAGGAAGGAGGCAGCAGTGACTCGTAAACGAAGATGATAAAATTCCTGGGGATGGGCCAACATAATCCACAGGAATCATCCCTAAGGCTCCAGTATGCCAGAGAGAAGCTTTCCCATTAACTTCCCCACAATCGTTTCCATCGTCCACTCTGGGAGCACTCCCTTACACTCAGAATTCAGGTCCCGATTACGGTCTTATTTGGAAACAGACGTGAATATCCCTCTTCTTACTACCACCAAACTCGTGATGCAGAAATCCTCTCTGGCCGCCACAGATACCGGCCAGCCTCTTCCCACAGGGCTGCTTGTCTGGGCTAGGAAGGAGGCTGGAGGTGCGCTTCCTCGGGAGGCTGGGGCTACCGTGGGCCCGGGGGGAGACCGAACCTTCACACACCCTCCCGGAGGTGCCAGGAACACGAACACAGCTCCCCTACCTACTCCAACAAGGCGCAAAACCGACGCCACCAGCCGTGGGAAGCGGTACCAGCGCGACACGGTGACAGCGCTGCCCGAGCACCCCCGCCTCGCCCTGTCTGGCCCGGCCCCAGAGTTCCGGTCCTCACCGCTCCGCGCAGCGGGATCAGCGCTGCCCTTCTGCCCTGCTCAGCACTGAAGACGGACTGCCTTATCCATCCATCCATCCATCCATCCATCCATCCATCCATCCATCCATCCATCCATCCATCCATCCATCCATCCATCCACCCATCCTTCCACCCACTCAGACCTGGTCCTGCTTCCCCGACTCCGAGCTCACACAGCCCACAGAGCCGAGCCCGGATGCGACAGGGATGGGAGCGGGTCCTCACAGGGCACACGCTGGTATAGAACCTGGCAAGGGAGAGAAGAGAAAGGGAATTTAACCATGAGTTTTCAAGATTTTTGCAAGCTTTGGAGCAGCGCACGCTTCACACGAGTCATGGAAAGGAGCGCACAGATGTACATGATGTGCATGATGTACCTTTTCATGGAAAAATACATGCGTGTATATACAGGCAGAAAGGGAGAATGGTGGCCAGAACCCTGGAAAAATTCGTGGTTTATCACTCTGAAAAAAGTTTGCTTATTGCTAGGAGCACTCCTTAATCCATGCATCCAGCAGACCGGGAATCTTGTTTGCTTGTTTGTTTGTTTGTCTCTCTGCATCCTGCTCGCAGGGCTAGGCGGAAAATCACAGCATGCTTCCTATTGCGCTGTCTGTTCCCCACCGAAGCAACGTCACCTCAGATATGCCAGTAAATTCCTTACCGGGTTGGGATTGTAATTGGTTGAATGTTTTCTGTATCCTGACTAGCCAATAACACTCTGAGAAAAAAAATTAGAACAATTTAGTTACGGCAGATGGCGAAAATGACTTGACACTATGCATGTGAAGCAATATTAACTAAAGGTGAGATCCTTACCACATTCATTAGAAATATCATAATATGCCAAAAAGATTACATGTGCCGTTGTATTTATGGTACAAGGTCCCTTATTTTCAGACAAGTGCCATCCAAATGGTTGCCCTTGTCATGTCTGTTTTAACATCTGCTAGCTAGCATAAACTCTGGCCTTGATAACTTGCATTTTTCTGAGCTAGAATTATTCTTGGCAGACCTTCTTCTTGCAATTCCGTCCCCCCTCCCCCGTTCCAGCCCCCAAAGCAGATAATCGTTTGTGCAAAACAATTAGTTAAAAAGAAGAAAGGAGACAACCTCCATAAAAGCGCAAGAATCGTGGAAAATGGAAACAGCAAAGGAATAAATAAGAGCAAACGTTAAACGGCAGCTAGCCAGAATAACTACAGTTACAATTGAAGTAGTTATATCCTTTCATATGTAAAAAGCAATAAATATATAACCATATTTCCAAATTTTAAACTAACATTTTAATCTCAGTAAGCAGAAAACAACGACAATTATACCGATAGGAACCGATATTGACCCAGAGCAAGAAATCAAAGCTATTTTTACATTCAAATGTCAGCAGCGCATTTATCCTCAAGTTTGCAAAGGATTCTTAGAAGCCTTATATATGCAGTTAGACGGAAGCTGATTGCCAGCAATAAATAATGCATCCAAGGAAGAAGCTTGAGTACGTATCTTCTCACTTCCAGGATGCAGCTAGGGATCTTCGCCTCAATTCTACATCAAGGTTGTAGCTTAAAGCAGTCAAAGGGCTATTTAACTGTCAGGCAAGGCTTCCCCCTGCGGAACTGTCTCCGCATGTTACAACCTTTTTGCAGCTCCATATGCATCTCTTTTTCACACTTCCCTCTCCATCTCAGGCTCCTACACCTGGTGCATCATGCATTTAGCCCATTCGCTCCGGCTCTTCCTTTCATCTTCCCAATGGCAGACGTTTCTATTTATCCACTGGCAATCAATGTGTGGCGTCACCGGTGGTACTGTAATGACGACTGCACCATTGAGGATGACAGCTTAGAAAGAAGAGGGCAATGGTGATCCCTCCCAGAGCAGCACAGCGGAGTGTAGCGCTCGCATCACAAGGTCACCCTATCTCACCGCTGGCTCCTCTGCATTGGCAGGAGAGGGTTGCTGGGTTTATACAAGGCTGGGGCGGGAGCAGGAGGGAGCGGGGGAAGAGATCTGGATTTTTTTTCTCCCCTCCCTTAAGCAAAGTCACAATGGAAACCAGGAAGGAGATGGTGATGTTTCTGGAGGGGACTACTCTTGGGTCTCTAGTTGGCAAGAGGGTGCCTAATTTGTCCGAAGCGGTGGGGAGCCCCGCTGCGGAGCCGCAGGAGAAGATGATCCATCGGAACTGCATCAGCCCCAGACCTGGCCCCTTGTCGTCCCGGGAGAGAGGAGGAGGAGGAGGTGGCGGAGGAGAAGACGAAGAGGAGGTGGAGGTGCTGCCAGGGACAGGGACGGTACCGGAGAGCCGCTCGGCGGCGGCAGCACTGCTTTCGTCCGGACAGCAGCCCCCCGCCCCGGAGCTCCCCTCCAGCAAAGGGCAGCAGAGCAGCTCGGACACCGAGTCGGATTTCTATGAGGAAATCGAGGTGAGCTGCACCCCGGACTGCGCCACGGGGAGCGCCGAGTACCAGCACAGCAAAGGTACCCAACTCCTTCCCATCCCTGCAGCCCCACGCCCGCTCCGGGGCTGGGTGGCAGCACTGGTGGGGCGGGGGGGCTGCCAGAGGGGATTTTCCCCTCGCCAGCTGAGCGAGGGGCAACGAAATCGAGTATGTGTGAGTATGCGTGTGTGTGATTTCTTTCCTGACTGATTCCTCACCTCCCTGCTACCGGGAGACTTGTTTGGGGAGTCAGGACACGACGCCGGGCGGTCCCCGCATTCCTGGAGGGGAGCCAGGCTTCCCATCGTGGATGCCTCAGGTCCGCAGCTTGTCTCGTAGGATCTTTTTGGCCAAGACAACCATGCACTCTCCTCTTCAATCTATTCTATTTTGGTTTTATACTTTCCCGTCGCCTAGACAGTGCATGCTCCAGGAAATCCCATACGATCCTCCACAGCGGCGGGTTTTTTTTGTATGTGTGTGTGTGTGGGGGGGTAAGATCAAACGGGTTTTCTGGCCAAGAGCTGTTTGTGGTTTTGCAGGGTGAAATGTGCCCGGGCGAGTGCGGAAGCGCCCATAAAGACCGTAAAATCGCTCGCCGACTCATGCCAGCCCCAAGTGCGGTAGCGAGGGCCTTGTTTGCACGTTGGCTTAAAAAACAAAGCAAAACAAAACAAACAAACAAAACAAAACAAAACAAAAAACAATCCACCGCCCCCCCCCCAAAAAAAAAAACAAAAAAAAACCCCAAAAAACCCCGGAGAGGTCCAAATTACCTTGTCACTTCTATGTCTCGGTGGCGCCAGCTCGGAAATGGTCCCAATGAATTAATTGCCTTTGGTCTCAGGCACAATGAGGGAGAGTTGCATTTGAAAGCAAATGCAGCGGACAGGCCGCTTTCCCCCCTGCCCCCACTCCCCACTCCCTATTCCCACCTTCCCAGCCCGGCAAAGACGCCCCTACCCTGACAACAACCCACTTCTCCCTCCTCCCCGTTCCTCAGTCACTTCAAGAAGCGGGAAGAGTAGTTCAGAGCGCTGCCTCTCCTCTCTCGTCCCTTAGAGGCTTGTTGAAAATATCCCATCCTGGGCTTTGGAGGCTGAGTGGAGATCCCTAAGGCCTCACCTTCCCCTCAGAGAGAGCAGTCCCTTCCTGCTGGCTGCTCCACTCCTGGGTCCTTGCTGGCCTGGAGGAAGGGACAGTGGAGCCGTGCTACGTGGACGGCGGGCACACCTGCCTTTTCCAGACGCTCAGGGTCGGGAGATGCTGCTGCCCTCCCGTTTCCCAGTGAGGGAAGCCATTGATGGGGCTCGGCGAGCAGACACCGCCAGTGCGGGGAATGTGCGTCGGGAAGGGCGAGGGACAGGTAACCTCCTAGCCAGAATGAATAAGCACCCCTCAAACTCCCTTCTTGCTGCCCTCCTCCTCGGTCCTTCTCGGATGTCAATACCCCAATACCCTCAGTACACCGGGGCAGGCACGGAAACGCCGAATGAGGGTGGGACAGGGGACAGAAGTGCGTTCGCTAGGGAGGAGGACGGCGAGCATCCCTCGGTGCCCGCCCGCCTCCGAGCATGTGTCTTTGCTCCGGGCTCCCCACACAGGGCCGTGCTCCGAGGCGTTGGCCGGCAGCCCCAGCGGCGGGGGGGATCACCCCAAGGGCAGCGGAGGCAGCGGCGGGTCCCAGGGCTCGCTGGCCTGCAGCGCCAGCGACCAGATGCGCCGCTACCGCACCGCCTTCACCCGCGAGCAGATCGCCCGACTGGAGAAGGAGTTTTACCGGGAGAATTACGTGTCCAGGCCCCGGAGATGTGAGCTGGCGGCTGCTCTAAATCTGCCAGAAACCACCATCAAGGTACACGCAGCTCGGACATGTTTCCAATTAGCACGATATAAATCTATATGGCCAAACTTCCTTGCAAAAGTCGGGAAAGCACTTCGCCAACATAACCCTCCCTCTCAGCTCCCCCCGCCTCCCGCCCCTTTCCTGGCCCTGCCCGCATCCTGCAGCAATGCGGGAGACGGGACACGGCTCCCGGAGCCATCCCGGACAGCGTGGCTAATCTGACCTCTCCCTAGCAGATTATTTTTAATCCTCCCTTCGGTTCAGTCCAAATCTCACTCAGCTCTTGGGGGAGGGAAGAGGAAGCCAGTAGCAGATCTTGTTTCGATCTCGCTTTGCTTTGGCTTTTCAAAAACATTTGCACGTGAAAATAAACCCGATAGCAACAATCCCAGGTAGTTTTGGATGCGAAAGGGCAGCAATGAGGCAGAGGCGCCCGCTTGGCCGGGACCCAGGCACGGGGGGTGAGGGGCAGCAGGACAAGCCCTAGCAAGAAGAAAGGAAAACAAGCACCCTAAAAGGGCTGCTCCTCTGGGTCTCCCTACAGATTTTTATAGGGGCTTAACTGATCCCTCCGTACGTGATGACAACTCCCTCTGGGAGGGTGAGCTGGCGCCGGTCTCCGCTCTCCTGCAGACAGACCCACGTCCGCCGCACCGGCCTGGGACTGTGCCGGCGGCCAGGCGGAGCTGGGCGGCGGCGGGTGACGGCTCTCGCCTCTCCTCTACCCGCAGGTTTGGTTCCAGAACCGCAGGATGAAGGACAAGAGGCAGCGCCTGGCCATGACCTGGCCTCACCCGGCAGATCCGGCGTTTTATACGTACATGATGAGCCACGCGGCAGCCACCGGGAACCTGCCGTATCCATTCCCGTCTCACCTGCCCCTGCCCTACTACTCCCACATGGGCATCGGCGCCACGTCGGCCTCTGCTGCCACCCCCTTCAGTGCCCCCCTGAGGCCTCTGGACACCTTCAGGGTCCTCTCCCATCCGTACCCGAGACCAGAACTGCTGTGCGCCTTCAGACATCCCTCTCTCTATCCTGCCCCAACTCATGGACTCAGCAGCGCCGGGGGCAATCCCTGCTCCTGCCTGGCTTGCCACAGCGGCCAGTCCAACGGGCTGACGCAGAGACCCTCCGGATCAGACTTTACCTGTTCGGCCACAACCAGGACTGACTCCTTCCTCACTTTCACGCCCTCTGTGCTGAGCAAAGCCACCTCAGTTTCCATGGACCAGAGGGAAGAAGTACCTTTAACGAGATAAACCTTTGTCTCAGGGTTATTAAACACTCATCCCTTTCCCGGACTTCTCTTCGAGTTAATGTACCTAAGAGCCCATGTTTATTTAATCGTGTTCTCTCCTCAGCCGTGGACACCCACAGTAAAAAAAAAAAAAAAAAAAAGAAAAAAAAAAGAAAAAAAAGAAAGAAAAAAAAAGGGAAAAAAAAAGACTAAAAATAGCTCAGTCTTGAAAAGATTTACATTCCAAGGGGGGGAAAATAAAAGAAAGAAGAAGGAAATAAATTGCTAGTGATTTATCTCTGAGAAGGAATTTAGGCACGAAGGAGGAAGAAAATCAACTCGAATCAAATATGCACCAGCCACCTATAGAAATGCGATGGGACATTCTTTTGCGTGGATAGACCTCTTCCCAAGGGCTGGGGCTTCTGCAGATCACAACAAACCCTATGCACAAACCTACGAGACGGAGAGGGAAAATCTGAAATACTTGAAAGAAACACTGTCTTGATAACGAAATGGCTTGTGCGCATGAAGAAAGCAAAGATGTAATGTCTCAGTGTTCAGAAAATAAAAACAACAGGCAAACAGAGAAAAAAAAAAACAACAAACCCCAAAATGTTTCCGGTTTGCAACTTGGCAGTATTATCCAGTTATCTCTATAGAAAATAACAATGCTTTATCATAAAGAAAACCTGTCATTCTGTGCATCACTTTCGTGGTTTAATTGCATTCTTTACCCTCCCTTGTCTCATCCTTCGTTGTGAGCAGAAATCCTGCATTTCATTTCCTCTTCCATTCCAACTTTTATTTTTAAGAGGCAGACTGGAACTGGCAGGGAAAAAATGCGAGCTCCTGCCTCTTTATGGGTCAGAACTATTTGTCCTTTAAATAACAACGTCCTATTATCAGTCTCTGAAATGTGCACACACTGACGAAATTAGCAAGTGATGTATATGTAAAGAGGGTTTTTGAATATCGAATGTACAATGCTCTGTGAGCAAAGACCCCGTGCCAAACGCTAACAAGCCGCCAAGGGAAGAGATTAGGTGACAGGGAGCACAACTCCTTCAGACAATCACCAGTCTGTAAATTGGAGAAAAGGCGATTTCCCTTCCTTTGTACCTCAGCCTTCAGTTCTCTCATTGCTTTCTCCTTGCTGAGTATTTTTTAAATGTTTTTATTTTATTTTTAATTAATTATTTCATATATTGAGTTTTTTGTTTCATTTCCCATCCCTAATCTTTGCATTTGTGTGTGTCCTTCACACTGATTACTCTTCCTTCGTGAGGAGTATTTCTTTCACAAACTCACCCGCCGGTCTCCTATTCATAAGGTGTTTCGGAAGAAGGTAGCATCATTGCTTTTGCTTGGATAATTAAAATTTTAAAAACGCGGGCACGGAGCGGGATAGTGATTTCTTCCAAACCCGAAATTATTTATTTCATTCTGTTTTAAAATAGCCCAGAGAATACACCGCCATAATTTCTTACCATGTCGGAATAAAACTTAGTAACAACAAAAATAACAACACCAAAACCGATAATAACGACACGTTTTAACAACCTCTCACACATATTTTTATCGTGCTTGTTAAAATAAAATTAAAAAAAAGGTAAAAGTGATGCTTAAGACGAATTTCACCGTGCAGTTTCTAATAGTTACAGTTCAACAAGCAGGAAAATAAATGCTGGACAGAACAAAGACGTGTTGACACCTCTGTATCTACTTTGTACTAAATTGCTGAGAAGCCTCTGGTTTATTGTCACACCGGAGACTTTTTGTCCTTAGGAGAGGGAGTGAATAGCAGCGTTTCCCTATAGCGGATGGAAAGCAGGGAAGAGACACGGGCGTGCCAGGATATATTTTTTTCCAATAAAAAATATTATTTATTACAGCTTTTAAAAACCTGATCCAAAGTCACCGTCTTTAAATCATTAAGAGCAGATTGTTCCACCCTTTATAAATATTATTTCATCATGAACATGGAAAGCGATGACGCTTTTTGGACTCTCACAAATATATTCTCCTTCCCCGTCCCCCCACTCCCCGGAAATAACAATTGTAAGCAGCGCCCAAGGGCAGAGCTGAACAGCATCTGAGCTTTGCAAGCCTTTCCCGCTCCTTTACTTTGTCTTTTATCAGACAGAAGAACCATTCCGATAAAAGAGGAGCTGCCTAGCCAGTGCTTGATACAATCCCCCCAGCGACTCCGGGAGAAAGGAGCGCTGAAGAGGTCGGGGCAGGGGTGGCACTGCAGATGAGCACTATCCGCCAAAAACGGGGGGTCCTAGATAGCTCAAGACCCTTCGTTCCTCAGCCAGGCACAGTCATCTGCTGGGTCGAGAACGCAGGCCAAGACCGGCCGAGGCTGCTGCTGCGATCGCGGCACCAGTTTGCTCTTGCAAAATGACCAGTTCAGAAAATGCCATCGCCTGACGCGCAAGACAGTAAATATACATATATACATATATATTTTCAAATACATGTATTTTATACACCTAGAAGTGTGTGAGAGAAAAAAGAACATTTAAGCGTCTGATTACCACCCGTGACCGGGATATCTCCTCTTAACGAAGGGGGAACGGGCAGGCAGGGACAGGGAGCGCCCACAGCCGGCACTGTGCCCGCTCTCCCTGCGGCTCCAGTGCCGCCATCCCGATCGCCCACTCTTGAAGGATGGTGCGGCAAAGGGAGGCTGTGAATTTCTCCGCGGTTCGGTCACAGGGCAGAGATTGCCTGCGACAGGTAAATAGGCTGCGGGTCGCAGTAATGCCAAGAGTATTTTCAGTTAATAGGGGAGGGAAAATGAGGTGTCTGGAGCGATATTGGAAAGTACAAGATCGATGATCCGTCCTCGTGTCCAATCAGCAGCCTTTAATTGACTGTATTTTCTAGGTAATTGAGCCGCTGTGCTCCTAAATTGAAGTGGAAGATATAACAATACATCTCGGTGGGAGGAATTACTCATTACTTCATAATGAAATTTTCCATTTGCTGCGTGGGGCCGATGCCGTTAACGCCTTCGCCGCCAGTGGCGGTGTCCGCGGCCCCACGCGGGGCGTCGGCTCCGGGCACTCGTGGGGGCATCGACGGCGGCTAGGGCAGACACAGGCCACCCAGCCGGCAGCAAGTTCTGCTTTTAGCCCCGAGCCACTGCCACCAGGCAGGCAGGTTTCCACGGCGCCGCCCTGGTCGGGGATGAGACCCTTCGTGGAATTAGGGTGAGATCCCGGGGGAGCCGGGGGTGGGCACCTGGCCCCTTGTCACCAGAGGGAGCGGAGTCGTCTTCGGGGTACCCCATGTGCTACATCGGGTTCACTCCCTAGCCAGCCAAATTCAGTTCCTAAAGGCCGTCCCTTCCCCCCCCGCCTTGTTAGCGTTTGATTGATTGCCTTATTAAAGCGTGTTCTTGTAAGTGTGACCGAGCTGATTGCACTGCATATGTTTGGGATAATGCTCATTTTAAACAACTGAATAATAATACTACTAATAAAAAAAGGACCAGAAGAGGAGGAAGATGAGCTCTTGAGAACGGGTTAAGCCTAAACGATCCCGGGGAGCAGCGCTGTAACTCGCGCATTAAATTGTTCCTTTACTATGAAATCACTCAGTCCATCTTTGTTGTGTTTTATCTGTCACCTCCTGTACCATTAAGTGAAATAGCAACGAGACTGATGCTTACTTTCTCGTCTCAGACTATATGTTTTTATTAAGGTTGTATGATTAAACTGGATCCTATCTGCTTTCCCAGCACTATGCTTTACTTCAGCGCCTAAATCATTGGCAAATCGTCTCTCCATATTTCACGTTTTCTGATGGTTTGTTCGGTCATTTACTGGCACCTGCAGAAAAGCATGCGGTTCCTTTAGCTTTTTGACTTGTCTATCTGAAAGACTCTTTTGTTTTCTATTATTCTCCTGCTAGCCTGGCTACTTTATTTTACTACTGAGTTTAGCCCCTGAAAACACCCTCCACCATATGTCACCCCAAGGCCCGCTGTCCTGCCTCTTACAATAGTGTCACCCTAGGGTAAAGTCCACGTCAGGATGAGCTGAAGTCTCGTTAACACAAATGGCTTCATTTAGGCGCATCAGGTTCCCGGGTGACTGTAAAGGGGGAGAGAAAGCAGTCCCACGCGCTTTTTGCTTCATCCTTCTACCCAGAGCCCCTTATATGTTGCCTGCTTCCTTCAGATCTTCTTGCTTTTCTTTTGGTAAGGCGTGAGGGTCTCGTCCTGGCCCTGGAGAGCTGGTACTGCGGAAGGGAAGTGGTTACGGCAGATTAGGGTAGATCCCCGCTAGAACTGGTCTCTGTTTTAGAAAGTTTTTCTTCTCTCTCTCTCTTTCTCGAGTAGGAGGAAGAAGAGATAGCTAGTTCAGGACATTCTAACAAGAAAACAAATAGATCACAACCTCTGGCCTCCAGTCCACCATTTGCTCCCCGCCCCGCCCCCCCGTTCCTTTTTTGAAAAAAATCATTTAAACTGAGTGTATCTACGACCAAGAACGTAGTGCAGGTTTACACTAATATTTACAAACCTCATTTTAAAGAATCTCCGTCGGTGTATTGCATGCACATATACAAGCAAAGCAAACACGTAAAGTGATTTTCCCTACTGCCCTCTCTGCAAAGAAGTGCCTGGGACTTCAGAGACAGAAATTGCCACTTAAGAACATCACATGAAAGTATTAAGTAATTATTTAAAACAAGGCTGTTTAGAAAAATATTTGTGTTTATTGCAGCTGCTCGATTGGCCTCGTTAAATCCGGGGAGCATTTAAATTGTGTTACAGTCTCATTTAAATCCAGTTTCGTTCCAGCAGGCTGCAAAGCCTGAATAGAACCAATCACACCATAATGATGATGAATGAGAAATTAATTCAGATACAAGCAAGACAATTTAGGCCTTCATCTGTTTAAATAGCCTTCCAAGATTATTCGCAATTGCAGGTCACAGATTTAATCAATTGTCCAATCTTGTGAAAGTCATATCCTTGCATCTTCATCGAGATTATTTATAGCGCAGCAAAGCCCAGTGAAAGGTATACGCTCTTAACAGGAACAATTACTTAAAGAGAAGCGTTTGCAAAATGAAAAACAAATGCCTCCGTGGGCAGTAAATGATCAAACACTTCCTCGCTCTCCCGGCACATCCTCCCGGGCTGAGGAAAGGAACGGAGCTGCAGGTGCCGGGTAAAGGGGACCATCACCAAACTCCATCCCTGCAGTATCTGCTCTATGCTCTTCAGCGCAACCCCCCGCGCTCCTTCTTGGGCAGTCTAGTTTTCTGAGGGCGATGGCCGCAGAAAGGAGATATTAAAAAGCACTTTTAAATCACACAAGTATAAGCCAACCGCGCCGCTGCTCAGCCCGGGGATGCCGAGGTCTCCCGCGGGGAGAACTGTCATTTTCTGCCTCTGACTGGCTCCTATTCGAGATATATAAATATATGTGTTCCAGCAGCCCTGTTTTAGTCGAGCCCTGTGAATCCCCTGGCCCAGACTTGCACACAACCGGCCTCCCCCTGGCGCAGTGCTCGCCTGGCTCGGGATGAAGCCGGCAGAGAATCACTGCACCTCTGCTGGAAACGCCGGCTCTTCTTTCGGGCTTGGACCAGCCTCACCTGGGAAAACCCGAGGTCTAGAATAACTCAGGGTTAATAAACCCTCTACGAAAGTTGAAATAGACCATATTGGTAAAGGAGAAGATTGTTTAATTTCTCGAAAAAGAGGAGGAAAACATGGAAGAGAACAGAGTTTTTTTGTCAGGGTCTCGGTTTATAATTGCCTCCTCCCACTTCTCATCCTTTCTCCAAACACCTCCCATGTACCTGGAGCTCTCATCCCCGTGGCACTGAAGTCCTGTCTGGGGCGGCCGCTGCAGGCTCCTGCCCATACTCGAGGGGTGATCCCGGGCTCAGAGAACCACCTGCTGCCCCAAAGAGCCTTACCCCAATGCACCGGGACTGCAGTTCGAAGGGAAAACCTGGGATGTGTTAGGGGTAGAACCCATCCCCACGTCCTCTGTTCAAGGGACCCTGAAGGTGGGAGCTCCGAGGATCCCTAGTCAGGGTGGGTCTATCGGCCCCGTGTCACTCCTGGGGACGAAGGGCTCGCCGAAGAGCCCCTGGGAGCCACCACAGTTTGACCGCAGAGAGGGGTGGGTTTCATGGGTGGGAGTGTGCGAGGGTCAGCACAGGTGCGTCAACACGAGGTGAAACGTCGTCCCAGTGAACCAGGAACCAATGTAGTTTTTCCGCACTGGAAAGAGCAGCGTGGGGCGCGCTCACCCACGGGCACCGGGGTGCGGAAACGAGAGGGTTTTGGGCAGCGGAGGGGGCCAGAGGAGTCTTGCGGGAGCGCAGCCCGACACGGGAACCTGGAGCAACGCCGGTGCCTAAAACAAAAGCCGTCCTACAGGACCCCCAGAGCTCCAAGGAGCCCGTCTCAGCGACAGGCTTTGATGTATCGCTGTCCAATTAGTGCCTTTAATTGGTGTCCTCTGGGACAGGCAACCCGGGAGCTGAGGCGGCGAGAGCTCTCTCGGCAAGCCCTGTCCGCCCGCTCGCAAGGCAACAGATAAATAACGCAGTCGGGCAGTAGGAACCCTTCATCCCTCTCCCTCCGAGGAGGAGCAGGGAAACGACCGAGCAAACCCGAGGCCGACTGCTTACAGACTGCCCCGCGGGGCTCCATGCCCGAGGACACCAGTGTGTCCAGGCAGGGAGGGATGTGGGGTGTAGCTGCTCCCACATTTATCCCAGCCCTGGCCATCAATGCCCCCCTCCCCGCCCGCTGCAGGTTGGGGGTGGGGGGTGGGTAGTCACCAGCATGGAAATGACGCTGCTTAACACATACCGCACGTTCCTACCAATTTGGCTAACGAAGGTCTCCTGTTCAGCGTAATTTTAGAGGTTAAATGAGGCTGACTGCAGTTTTAAAGACGCTTGATAAAACGTCTTATTTGAGTGACACCAATTGTATATAAAGATGCCATCACAGTGGTCTAGATTTACCTTTGGGGAGGAGGAGGAGGAAACAAAGCAAATACACTAACAAGGAGGGAGGAAAACGCTTTGCCAGTTTATTCTAAACCAAAAATGCTCGGTCGAAAAAGAAATTGATCACTTCATTAATCAAATGTATACAATACATTTCTGAGATCAGAAGGTGCTCGAAGAGGGAGAAGGAGAAAGGCGAGAAAGTTCGTAGTTGATAAGAACTGTCAAAAGGAGTAAGAAGTAATTGGAAGTTCACCTTGAAGTAATTCCAGTTTTCTTCTGTTTTATTTTCCTTTTTCCTTGTTTTTCTCTTTTCATTTTTTCCTTTTCTTAGGGTAGTCATAAAATGTTTTAAGAAAAAAAATTACCTGAAGCCAGAGGAAGATGAGATTTTTTGATTAATAAGGAAATCAATTTGGCAGAACAGAAAGGATGCTGACTTCTCAAACTCGCTGTTAGCAGAGGCGTCTCTGGGGAAGGCAAGCAGTTCGAGGCTGTTTCTGGAGCCATCAATCCCTAATACCCGGGTACACCTCAAAACTAAGCCACCAGAATTTTTACAAGAAAGCATCTCTGGTCGATATTTGTAAGCTGAAGTATTTTATTTGCTCTTCTGCAGTTGAGTTTTCAGTGTTAAAATATTGTCATTTCACCACATTCCTCCCAAGCAGCAATACAGGGTTACATTAGAGGCATCTTTTATGTGCAGTTCCCAGAAGCTGTGTATATGTGGGTCATGCACTGCTGCCAAAAGTCACAGCCTGAAAATCCCACTTCCCCACTCCCTTTAGACCTTAGAGAGACCTTTATTTGCACCGGGATGGGTACTTTCCATTTCTTATTTAAGGGAAAATACTCTAACAGTCTGGCCAGCCTGTTTTCTCAATAGCTTGATTTCACCTTGCTAAATTTGTATTAAAGAAACATTTAGCTCTCTCTATCTTGTCTGCCTGGGACCAAATTCCGAAGGTCCTAACTTGTCTCAAAATGCATTTTTGCCTACTTAGGGGAAGTTTGCTTACTGCTGTTGCAGTGCGGGATGAAAGATGAGTTTCAAAACAAATAAAGCAACTAAACCCACACAATATGAATCACTCCTGGGAATTATCCTACAGTTATTCTAACATTTACTCAAGGCTGTGTACTTTAGGGAGGGAAGTTTTCTCTAATATGGAGAGACTGAGTCATAGGTTTCAAAATCACTTTCCATAAATGACCTGAAGTAAAATTTAATCCAGACTCAAAAGGTCTGATTTACCATATAGTAGCTATATAGTAGAACAGTCTTGCCTCCTCTCACAACTACAAATGAAGCAGAAAATCATACAGGAAAGAGAAGAAAGGAAAAAAAAAAGAGGGGAAAGCCCCTAACTTTACCAATATATATGCTCCCCTTTCAGCCAGATGAAATGTGGAGTGGGATCTGTTCTGGAGGCAGCCTGTTGATCAGTGTTGGTTTGGCTCCAAAAGACTTTCTAAACTTGCTCCTGTTTCAGAAGAGATGTGGATTTGGGAAAGTGGACAAGCTTGAGTATCAGACATTCTCAGCTCCAAGCAGTGCATTACTACCCATTAACTCTGGCTCTTGAGGTACAACAACATAGAGTCTGCATGACCCTTTACCCCTCTCCCTCTTCTTCGGCAGCCACAGCTTCCCACCTAAGTGTCATTTGGGTCACGAAGGCAGGCAGCATCTTACAAAAGAGCTGTACTGAGGCACTGAGCAAGTGAATTGTATGTTGATGGTAAGGAGACAGTTATTCCTGCATCTCTTTAGTCCCCATTCAATCTGATCCAACTTCAGATCATGACAGGTCCTCCTAATAAAAAAAAGCTGTGGCATCACTAATTATGATTCCTTTCTTTTGATGTCATTAAAAGTTGTTATCCATGTGTCTGACCCATCTACCAATTTTTTGTATTATATTCCAGTTGGCCACTTGTATCTCAAAGGCCATGTGCAAGCATTTGTAAAATCATAGCACAACACAGAATAAAGGACATCATGATCTCCATTTTCTGATGCTGCTCCACAGAAAGAAAGCAAGCCATGTTCGCTAGTGGGAGTCTGATGTGGGTTCTCCAGATCCACAATAAGAGATGCTGGCACTCTCTGTGCTGGCTCCCAGTGCTGATTTCCCTGGCATTGTCCCAGAGGGTATTCCCCAAATCAATATTCCCCAGCCAAACCCAAACCGCACTTCACGCCACAAAAGGGCAGTCACCAGAGATTTGAAGGAAGTGATGATCAGGCATATCACAAAATTTTGGTGTTCAGAATCTTAAGCAATTCCTACAGCCAAGACCAATTTCTGTATTTACTTTGTTTTCAGTGACAGCCTCTTTAGCCAAAAGAAAGACATTCCAAGGTCTGACTTTAAACTTCTCAAAGCCCCGCTATACAGTTAGAGTGACATTTCTCCACTGGAATGCATGGCTTCATGGTGCTATGGCAACAGTATATCATGGGTATATAACTCCACCAAGGGCAAAATCATCTACCCTGATAGCCCAAATCACTTTTTTATGCAGGAGCATAATTCTTACAAGAGCCTTTCCTTGAAAAAGTGGTTGTAAATTTGTGCATCTGTGTGCATGTTTTTTCAGTTTGTCACAACCAGCCCTTCAGTAAGCGATGGTACTTGATGTCTCCTGTAACCTGGCACAACAGTAGATATTAGAGAGTTGCTGTTACGTCATCATATTGTAAGTGTACAAATAGTTATTCCCTAGACTTGTTAAACTTTTGCTTTATAAATTGATAGGTTTAATCTAGAGGAACCTCAGGCTTGATCTGTACATCACAGACCGTTAGATTTCTTCCAGTTAATTTTTGTTGAGTGCAGTATGATACATTTGACTTTCAAAAGAGGTGCTTAATATGACCCGACTTGTCAACTTATGGGAATCTTGGTAGTATATGCTAGCCATGATTCATTGTTTAAACAAACAGAATAGACCAGAAAAATAAAAATGCCTCCATGTTTCTTTATTTCTAATAAAAATTGTTCGGTAATTTATCCTTCTGTTCTTCTCAGCTAAGTTACTTAACTTTTATTATCCAGCCTTTCCCATTCAAGAAGTTTACATATTGTAGTAAAGTACCTCTCTATCTTCACTCTGACAACTTAAGCAAACAAAATTTGTGTGACCTGTAAGTTTGAGGCACTTTCTTCAGTTATTGAGCTTTGAGTGAGGCTTTCTTTTACACTGTCACCAATTTTACAGCCTCCTTTCTCAAAGCTTGAAAGCCATAACTACCTATGCACTATCAGGGTATTTTTCATTTGTTCCCTCAGCAACCTGTCTTTTTATTTCTATTTAATATTTCTTGTTCAGGCAACCAAGAACTGCAGTAGCCCAAATGCAGTTCTGCAGCACTGCCACAGGTCTGCATGATCACACATTTCTTCACTATAACATTGCTTTTCTCCACCTCTGTCTTCTAGCACATGGTCTTCAACATGTAAGGACTAGGTTCCTAAAAGTCTTATTTTATATTTTGCAATATTTAGAATAGGTCTTTTTGTCAGCTCAAATTTCTCTGTGACATTTATGCCCTGTAGCTGCAGGACTGACCTGATACCTAGAAAAACAGATTTACTAGAGGAAATAAAAGGGATTAATAATAAAATAAAAGCCATCTGACTGCTCTATGAACAGTCTTCCACAGACATGGTAGTAGCTATGCAGGTATGCAGGTGCCACATACACAATATGGCAAGTGCATCTTTTGACACAAATTTGATTAACATTAGGTATGTACATATTTCTGACCACCTGATTACAACAGCCAGTAGTGCTGAACATCCCAGTCAGTGCAGAATCTTGTTAGCCACAATCCCATTTCATGATGATGTCTATACTATCGACACTCGTTTGTGCTCTTCAAATTAGCCCATTTTTAACTTGCTTTAAATAGCTGCTGGCACCTACCTATTGAGGATACTGTAGGGATAACATATAATATGTTAAGATTAGAATGTCTAAGGGTAAATCTCTTAGGTTAAAAGCTTAGGTTGAGACATTTATTAAGTAACCCCACAATCTCATTAAAATTAATCAGATGTGCAATGCTGAGATATATTTTTTGTAAAAACTATGTTGATTGACATATTTGGGAGAGGAATGGAAGTTATTAAATTAATATTTTGTCAGTTTCACTGTTATTTTCTCTTGTTTTTAAAAGAATTTGCAAATTGATTGATTATTTCTCTAACCCAGTAGGTATTATTTAATATCTTCTTTAGTTAATAATCTTCTAAAAAGTGCTTTATCTTCCTCTTTTGTTACGGTTCCATCACCCTGATTTTCAAGTGAAGATTAAAACACTGATTTTGCACTTCCAGCTAATATTAGATTCACACTGTTGAGAGGATTATAGGATTTCTTTTGGTTTAGCTATACTTTAGAATTTTCACTGCTTTTTACCCCTTTGACTGTATATTACTCCTGTATTTTTCCTGTTGTTCGTAGATTCCCTTGTCACCTTCCTGTGTTTTATAATATGTAATGTAGGCTAACTGCTATGTAATACAGCTCCCTCTGCATGTTGTATGGCAATTTTTTACTTAAGATATTTGCCTTCATTTCTTTCTCTCTGAGGAGTGTTTGGAGTCAGAAACTTGCCCTCCATGTAGATATTTCTCATATGCAATGTATTTCCGGCCTCCAGCCGCCCACCAGTTTCCAGTCTAAAAATTAATACACCATAACAAGATCCAAAAAGAAAATTTTTTTCCATGCTGGACATCATGCCTTTCAAGATGTGGATTTATCCATGATTTTTAGAAACTATCAGCGATGGTTTATTGCTAGCTGCATGAGATAAAATAGCACACATGCTGAACTAAGTTTGTCCAGATGCTACTATTTTTATGCATAGATATTGCAGACAAATATTTAAGAGGTAATGCATCCCATTCTTGGTTTGATTTGGCAGTTTTTGACACACATCTGTCACCATCCCACTCTTTGTTAGTTAGTACATCAATCCATATGCTTTTGAGACCAGTTGGTTGTGAGTTATAATTACCAAGTTGGTATTCCTTCCTTCCTTTCACTGTTCACATGACTATTCCCAACAGGTGCTAGTGCTGATGACTATCTTCTCACCAATAAGACTTTCCTGTTCCTGGACTGTGCTATCCATACACCCTACCAGTTTTGTAAAAGAATCCAATGAATTTTTTTCATATTCTTCATTACATTCATTCAAACTTTGTTGTTTATTGTATCATATTTGCAACCAGAAACGTGTTTGTATCTTGCAGCTGTCTACCCTGGTGTCACTGTACTATAACCCTTTTGCTGTTCTACCTAATTCCCAGACACTCCCTCACCCATGAACAAGACACACTATTCATGCAACTTCTCTCCTATTACTTACCACGTGCTTTATTCTTCCACTGAAGCAAAAGTTCAACTTCAGATCAGAAGCTAAGTCCTGAGAACAATCTTTGTAACTTTTAAGAGTGGAAGATCTCTAAAAGGTTGGTATGGATATTCACCTAGCCATGCCTCTTTCTTTCTTCTCAAATCCCCAAAGTGTTTCTTTAACCCTCTCTCACCACTTGCAGTGAGTAACAGAGGATGATACTCACAGGATGATTTCACAAAATTTCTGCTTATGTTGTGCATTGATGCTCATTTCTTAACATGATCATTTTGGTCACTTTCAATGTCTTTTTGGTTGTTTGCAACTTGACAGATAACCAACTGCGGCATTTTTATCTCTACATCCAGTTTGATACCATGCTTTGGAAAGCCTATGACATTAAGCATTTGATTTAGCAAAGGATAGCTACATCTCATAGCCTTTAGTCAATAGCTTAGGGATTTGTTGATATCACTATATTTCATGTCAGTCCTTTTCTGGCAACTTTACATTCCCTAAAGATTTCAGTTATCTCATATGATTTTATGCCACCATGGAGATCTTCAATGCAACATTCAGTGGTGACAAATTAGAAGCGAAGGTACATGGATCCACTAAAATAAATCTTAAAATGTATCTTTGAATCTGGATAATTATTCCAGCACTTTTCAGAATATTTTCCCAATAAGTCTGCAAAGTTTTCAAAGTGAAGATTGAATTCTAATGATGGATTTATGCTACACATGGTTAAAAAACCTCTCTGCTTGTTACCTCCATTTGAATTATCACTGTGAGCTACCACATCACCTTGGGCATTCATGTTCAGTTATCCTCAGTCTTTCAGAGGTTTCAGCTGTTTCAACCACATGCTACTCCAGATCCACATCCTGTGACAAAGTCAAATGTGGAAGCAAACATGGGACCACTTTACCATGTGATGCAGGTAATTTAGTTAAAGTGACAAGTCCTTAAAGTATATTTATGTCCAAAGAAATCCACATTCTTCTCCAGCAATTCCTCCCTTGAAAATATTGATAAAATTAATGAGCAGTGATGACTCATAGGAGAACTGCTGGAGGATCTGTGATAGTTCCCCCTTAGGTGAGGACTGTCTCTTCTGTTGATCTATTAGTTATCTGGCTTTCAACTTATCAAATGAGTGTTACATTCAAATAGTTTACTTTTTATATCAGAATCTGGATTAAATCAAAAGGCATTCAGAGTCTGCTGGAAAAATGCAGACATCGTTATCAGCAAAATATATTATAAAAAGAAAAAAAAGGCAAATTTATTAACAAGATTCTTCCTTATCAAAGCAGACAAAGAAAAAATACTTTTTGTGACAATTAGTTTTTTGCTATCTTGTCATTCTCTGTTGATTACATCTTACATTACTTTTTCTATGGCTTTGCCTGGGAGCAACTATTAATTTTAACTTTGATATGCTGATTTTTTTCCCCACCTTCTTTGAAATTGCTTCAGACTTATGAGATTTGCTACATGCCTTTATTGCACCTTGTATTCTTCCATGTCCCATGGCATTCTTTGGAAGGAAGTCTAGAATTCAATTCCATAGATAGGTTATCTACTCAATTTGATCATCTGTGTTTGCAGACTGCTCTTCAATCAAGCACACTTGGGATTTTCTATTCCACAATTTCAAATACTTCTATCTGTTAGCAGGCAGGCCAGAACAGCTTTGCCAAATGGACTAATTTTGATCTTGCTATTTGAAATGTGCAGAGCTTTGAATTTTAACTTTGGGCACAGCATTTGCTGTGATTATGTCGCATTCAGCTCCACTGTCTATTTGGAATTCACTTTTTATCCATTTCTATGCAGTGTTACAAGCCAACCTGCTATAGAATATACCAGTATAGATTCAATTAGGAGACTTAGAAAAACCTTTGTTTCATTAACAGAGCTTCATCCTCCAGCTGCATTTTCCTATCAGAGACCAGTGCCAACACATTTGCATGGTGTCAATCCTCTCCAGGGGTATTGGAAACACCACTGGTCTTTACACCATGCTTCCCCTTGCAGTCACACATTGTTTAGGCATGTGTTTCCAATTGTATGCTTCATTCTTGCAGTGCTTATTAGATACTTGGATTAAGAAAACATGCTTTCTGCTGTGTTTCAAATACCTTTGCAACTTTGAATTTGTCTCTCCCATTAAAGTTGTGGTGGCCTAGTTATCCTTTATGTTGTCACAGATAGTTTTGTTTAGTCTGTTAGTCTGTTAACATTCATGTGTTTTGGCTTTACCACACAGACTGACGACTTAATGGGACAGACATTTCAACAAGGAGGTAGTTTCTGCTAAACAGAATTTATTTCCTTGAAAAAGCTGTTTTGTTCATGGGTTTTCTTTTTGATGCTTTGTATAAAACATCTAATTCCTCTTGCATTCACTTAAAATATCTACATTAAACTTTTCTGTGCTCCTAATAATTCACTAGTTCTACATCCTTCTTTCTTCTCTTTGCAGCAGCACAACTTCATAGGTAAGAGAACAGTACTGCTTCTCTCCCCTGTTGTATTTCCAGTAGTGTAATTCTAAAACCCCTTCTGCCTCTCAGACTAGGCCTGTCTACATCTCAGTAAAGGTATCTCAGACTTAACTCTAGTGGAGCCAGGGTATCTATCCCCCAAAGAAGCTCTGTCCAGCAATTGCCTAATCCCAGAAACATTTTATTCTGCTGCTACCAGACTCCAAACATTAACACAAAGAGAATCAAGGCAACAAGGACTAGGAATTAGGGATCCCAAATAGTTTGAGAGACTAGGCTGTACAAAAATAACTTTTTTTCCCCTAAAGGAAACACTCACACACGGGCAGGAAGAGTATATGGTGTAATCGTGGGACAGCAGTCCTGTCCCAGGATGCAGGCTCCACTGCAGGAAGGGATGTCTCTCTGTGCTTGTGCCTTCTCCTCTGTGCCCTTGGAGAGGAAGTTGTGGTGCCTAATGCCAGCTTCTGGATTGCCTGCTGGGACCTGAGGTACTTCTAAGTCTCCTGCTACCTTTTCTTACAGCAGCTTTAGTATGCCATTAGTATTTGTAACAAAGCCTATGATACCAGATCTCCCTGTTCTGTCAGATGTTTGAGGTAGTTTTTTTCAAAAGTGTAGTGAGGAGGTAGACACTTTGAAACCATTCTTATGCCCTTCTCAGTAGATACATACTTTAGAAATTAGTAATCATTTTTTCATCCTAATCAGATTCAGTTCTCTGCAATACTTATTCATTTCCCTTGAGGAAGCTTGAGTTTTTAGTCCAAACATTTGGGTCTAGCACAACTTTCTTCCTGTTTCTGTCATCATTTGCATTTTAAAGTGTTTGCTTTTATTCATCTGTCTGTAAACCTCAGCTTTACACAAAACAAATTCTGAAGTATTATTAATAAGTGCACTACCTTTCAGATCATCCCTGGAGCTTGCAGAGAAATGGCAGCAACAAAGAATTCAAACCAAAGTTAGATAAAACAGAACTTTTAAGTGCACCATTTCCCACAGCAGACACAGGCCTTCTATCATGGTAATTAATAGTAGTTTTTAATAGTGAGACCTAATTTTTAAAGAAGTGACTTCAGACAATCACGAGGAAATGAGATAAATAATCAGCTGAAACAATACAGATCAGTTATAGCATAATTGTAGAACAGCATTTAAGGACTCAGGAGATCTAATGCTTTTCTCTTCATTAATCAGAGTAAATGTAACACTACAGATTTTACTTATTCAAGGATTGTTGTGTCTGCATATACAGCACATCTCCAAGAGCAGAAGCCAAATTATCTATGCGTAGAAGAGTCTAATTTTTTTTTCAGAATTCCAGAAGAATTCTTGTCTGAGAAGTCCAGACAAGCCGTTTTAAAGCTACTGTAGTTTTGGTGAAATAAATAAACCACACCTTTCAAATGTTGAGGAAGAACACTTGCAGTTCTGAAAAATCTAACCCAAAACACAAATTATACCAGAAAGAATTTCTATAACAACATTTGCTTGTGGTACACCCATCTGGGGAAATTCTGTGTGGAAATCATGCAGCCCAGCCTGGAAACACTTAAGCGATGTAACACTTACCTGCAGTTTTGGAGCAAGAGGCATTCTGTTGCTCATAACTGAATCAGTTGCCATCTCTGTGTATGTCAATAAAACCCTAAACATGTTTCCCTCTAAACTGTTAGCAGTTAAGCGACTGCAGGCTTTGCAAGCAGCCATCAGCTGTAACATGTCCCTGACAGACCAACCCTGCCTCCTTGAGCTAGCCTGGTGGAAACAATGGTTTTCCTTGCAAGCACAACATCTCTTCACAACTGCCAGGATTTTACTCAATGGTTCCTCTGCATACTTTTATATAGGATTTCATCTTGATCTTATCTTGCAAGCACCAGAGTTTAAGTGTTCTCTGCCCCCTCCCATTACTGTAAGGGGTCTTTCACCTGTTATGTCATAGTTAAGAAATGCATGAGGGTCACCACAGGGGTAAACCTAACCATTCCACATTATTTGTTCCCACTTTTGAGATCCTGTCCCAGCTCACAGCTTAAGCTCAGGAAAAAATGCTCCTCACTTTTTTGGAAATCAAGTTGCTGGCCCACAGATCATATATTCTTGCAGGTAGCAGTACAGTATGTTTTCTAAGGAGCAGAGATCTGCTTCATATTCCCCTTTCCCACACTTACTTTTTCTCACTAGCTCCTTGCTGAAATATGTGGTCACTGATGTGAAACAGAAAATCTGCGAGTGCATGACGCTCTCTAGCCATGTGTTTTACTGTAGGCTGGATGGGTCACCCTGCCTGTTACTGTGGTTGCCCAATATTTCCCATGATACAAACTTCCTTTGAGTAACTTTCAACTTTGCCAAACACCATAGAAATTTTCTATGTTGGGTGTACAGTGCATGGTGAATTTATATATACACACACATATTTATGCAAAAAATAAACTGCCACTTCTAAGAAGGAATATGGAGAAAAACATGGTGTTCTTCCCATGCTAAAAATTTCAGCTGACCTTTTATTTGGAAAAACATAGGTCATCTCTCCCCAATCTTGAAATCTGACAGCCTTTATTAATTTGTGGCCTTTATTCAAGGTTGCACCTTTTATCATCCCTTTGAGATGCTCCCCAAACTTGCCATCCTGCAAGTCATTGAAAAATTATGGCTCTCAAGAGGTCTGTAGGAGTATTTTAAGGCTGAGTGGGCTACAAAGCCATCATCTCTTGTTTTCTCAGTCTTTGATCCACTGAATCATGACTTTTTCTTTGGGCTGTGACACAAGGAAGTCCCTCTACCTCAGAACATTCCACAGCTTGGGAGCAAAGACAATAGCCTGAGAAGCATGAGATAGGGGGTGTAAATCTACTAAGGGGAGTAAAGCACAGGCACATATGTATATATATATATATATATATATGAAAACAGGCACTTATTTTTCAGATAAATTTTGAAATGAACTATGGTGTTTTAGATGGAGACAGATCCTCTTGGTGATGGCAGAATACAACTACACTTTCCTGACTGAGCCTCTTAGAGGATGTGGGAACAGCCAGCAGGTCCTGTTCTACTGTAGGAGTCATGTGTGTGATGAATTTTCAGAACTGCTGACTTGTGACAGTTCTGGGATAGAAGATGCAACTCTTGGCACTTGGGAAACTGTACAATAAAAAAAGGAAAGAACATATGGAGTTCAGAGGTTGTGCTTAGTTTCTGCCTAACTTTTACTTCAAGAAACAGTCTTTGCATGTGACTGTAAATTTCCTGAAGATTGTCCTTGCATGGAGTTGATGCCAGACAATTTTCCCATCATGTAGGCCTTTCTCTGCTCAGTCTTCTGTGATACAGAACACCAACTCCACTCTTCCATCAAAGCCATCTTCAGTAGAACACTGTCAGTCTTTTATATTGCAGGAATGTGTTCCCAGGGTCATGACTGTTCTCCTGCCTCAGCAGTAGGCTGAACTAAGCTCTCACAGGGCATCTGCATCATGACCAGGGATCTATCCCAGATGTTAGCAAGACCTGCCCTGGGGTCTTCTTAATATCTATGATGCATTTCTACCCTCAGCTCAAAAAGTGACAGACTTTTTTTGTAAGCGCTACAAGAAGGGCTACCAAGAACTTGGCTAGATGAGACCACTGCTTGGTTATCATAATGGGCTACTGCAGCTGTTGTGAAACTCTGCATCCTGAAGTGAGAAATATGATGGCAAATTTAATGAATAATTCCTTCTTCACAGCAAATATTTGTATGACATGCAGTAAGTGCACTCTGAGAGCACACAGTGACCAGTGCAAAGAAACAAAATAGTAAATACTTACCTTAGGTCAACAACCTCTTACCTGAATGACAAAATATTTCTGCTGAAAAATCAGCACATAATCACATAAGAAAGGGTAAAGGGAAACAGTGTGATATTTTGTGTTTCCTAACTTTGGTTATTTGGTCTTTAAACTTCTAAGGTGTTTCTATAATACTTTAGTTCTTAGTTTCCAAGTACTGTTTTATGCTTCTTTTGTCTTCTGTTGTTCCCACTTCCTAGGTGCTGATTTCATTCCTCAATTGCTGTACTGAAGCTTCTTGGAGTGTGTGCTGTCTTTTCAATTAGTGTCTTTGTGGCATTTAGCACAGCGGGCAACTGAATCTGATCCCAAACACATCATTTATGTACCTTGTTTGGGTCACCTCACATCTGCTCATGTGAGTTGTCTGGCCAAATGCATAGGTGGTTCCTGTGCAGTTACAGACCGATTTGAAAATCAGTCAAGGGGCTAGACAGCACATCAGATATGATGGATCAAGAGTTCAAAGAAGGCCATAACCCAGAATCACTGCTGCTGAACCACTTTTGGAAAGCTGATCCATTCACTGCTCCATGAAAGACTGCTCCTTGTCAGAGGTTAAAGGGATAGTAAGTTTGTTTGCTGGGATAGATCAGGGAAAAAAAAAAAAAGAAAAAAAAGAGGAACCAGTGTATTGTGTCTCATATTGACAGAAAGGACTTAGGTAATAAAAGTGAAGTGCACTATAAGAAAACTACCAACATGCTTCACTGCTTGTCAGAGTGAATAAAATATACCAATAGGCCTGCGGCTGAAAAAACGAAAAACCAAAATTTTCTGAGAGAAACAACTGTGAAGGCTTTGGCCTGGGATGTGAGAATTTCTTACATGTTTGTTAGAAACTGCATCTTTAACAACAGGCAAACTCAAAAAAAAGGCAGAAGAAGAGAAAAAACAGAGCCACAATCAGCCACCAAAAGACTGACATTTGAGACAAAGTAGAACTATTTTCCAACATATATTATTTTGAGAATGTGTTCTGAAACTCTTTTGGTCTCAGTTAGACAACATTGGAAAACGTGTTGGTAATGAAAGGAAGAAGAGAAGGTGCAGTAATGTTTACAGTGGTCTACCACTTCAAGATATGCTAATAAGATGTTGGTAAGCATTAGTATTTACATGTAGTGTCTGCTATGAAGGTCAAGGCAAAGAACATCAACTCAGGAATGACTGAGTGAGCAGAATTTCAAGGAGAGAAGTGAAGATGGATGTGTAGGGTTTGGGACTACAGGAGAAGTAAGATCTGTTTTTGAAAAGAGATGATAAGTTGACCTAGAACTCACTGAAGTCAGTGGAAATGTTGCTATTTACTGGGTCCCTGGCCCAGTGTTGTAGGGTATAATAAATGTGGTCAGCAGGAGTTGCAAGCCTAATGCATAATCAAACCCAGAGAAGAGTGAACAAGAGTTGAGGAAACATTAGCAGCTCCATGGAAGGTTTCATTATTGGTATGTACTGCTGCTAAATAAGGCAAGGATTTTATCCCTGCACTTTCCACTCATGTGGAGATGAGTTTAGCTGTATAGCTCTTCTAGTTATTGTTGAAACACACTATGAACCACGCAGATGAGCTCTTGGAAGCTTTTTCAGCTTTCACATAGTGATTGTGATTTTTAACAGCAAGAGCAATGCACTTCAGCGTGAAAGGAGACTGACATCTGACTACAAAGTGATGATCTTTTATCTTATGATTATTTAATCAAACAAGAGAACTGAGAGTGTCAAACAAGTACCAGCAATTTATCAAGAGACTGTTGTAGAAGCAAGCATTCTCTGAATCATCATTGTGATAATTACCACTGACATTTTCCCAAGGGGAACTGCATTTTTAATTGTTACAAATATAATCACACTTCTACAGAAAAGTGGGAACAGAATCCTTTTGAGGCCTTTTCTGGAAATAGAAATGTCTAAAGTTTCCATACGGAAACAATTTGTGATAAGAAATTATTGGGTGCACCAGAATAAATATGTCATCACAAAGGTTAACTAAAATACCAGCTACTGTACTCTAATTTCCAGAAGAAAATATATTTAATAAGAATCTCTGGGTTAAGTCCTGGCCCTGCTGCAGCTGCAGCTTTTTTTAGCTGGGCTGCAGTTGGCTTGAGTTTTAATGGTGAGGAGAGCAAAATCTCTGATCCTGCTGGGTGAGCCGGATCACTCTCCATCCTGAGTGCACAGAGGATGTAATCTTCATGGCAGACTAGGGAAGGACTGCTTGAATAAGAGTCCAAACACCTCTCAGGGCAAAACTCCACTCAGCCACTCACAGTGGCTGTGGGCAGCACCTCTTTGGCTGGTCCAGAACACATAACCAAAGAGACCACCAAGGCTGGTCCTCTCCCTCAGCAACTCTTACCATGACCATTCACCATGCAACTACTCTGAGCTGGTTTTTTCAAGGGGCAGATCAGAACAAATTCTTCTAGTTTTTCCTTCCCCTCAGTATCTTTTTGCAGACAAAAGCCCTTTACTCATGTACTCCATTTCAATATGTCAGGTGTATAAACTCTGGGATCTTTCCTGCCAGGATGCTAGGAGAGTGAAGGTCTTCAGCATAGACATTGCCTCTTCAGGTGATAAGGCTGGTCACTTGTAGCCTGCTGAAATGAACTGAGTTAATGAAGTATTTGGCCACTACTTGCCAACTACAGCATTGCCTTTATTAGTTTAAGTAGCAATGCTGGCCTGAGTATAGGAGATAAGTTTTGTAGGAATAGATTGTCTTTTAACTGGACCAGCTGATATGGATGGAAAAAAACCCTGAATTTTCATCACAGCAGCAAAGCCTTTGTTTGGTCAGCTGAAATAATTTGAAAAAATCTATTTACAAAAAATTAAATCAGGTGTTTTAGGTGTTTTTATGCTTTCTGAACATAAGGGGCAGAACAGCAGGATAGAGGAAGGCTATTTAGTCCCCCTCTAGTAGCAGGTACTCCATCATATGACACAATCACCATCTTGGGCTTCCCGTTCCGCTTATTCAGGAGCTGTGCCTCTCCCTGTATCATGCAGGTAACAGGCAGGCTATTTTAACTAAACTGTGATTTATAGAAAGTTGCAGTCTTGCTGTTCAGAGTTGTTGATTTAGCTAACAGATGCTGAACATCAGCAGATAATACAGTCTGATAAGTGATCTACACGATTTAGGATTTCAGCCTGCAAATTTATGAGGGAACAATACAAATCCAAAACTGTTCAGCTAAGAACTATTTGGTTCTACTCCTTTTTCATTAAGGACCTTAGCCCTTCTTCAATTGAAATCAATGGAAATTCAACTCTAGGTTAAGCAGACACCACTCAGTGACACTGACAGAGCAACGCCAATTTAGCTTGGCCTGCATTTATTCTATTAGATTGCCCTTCATAGCTAAAATCAAAAGGGATGTTTATGTCCTATGTAAAAAAAAAGGGGGATTACACAGAGGAGACAATCAAACAGTAAAAAATATACTAGCTAACCACTTCCTTAGGTGGTTTAAAATGGAAGAAATGGTATAATCAGAGTTTTGAATAGTTTAAAAGCCCAGTTAACTGATGACAGCAAGATTTTTAGTAAGTTTTATATGATTGAACATGACATAAAAATTAAAATAATGCTGTATCTGCATACATTTTTACTCTTATTTTACAATTAGAGAGTGCTTGTGCAAATGTTTGATTTTTGCATGTATACTTTTCTTGCAACCATCTTGGAAGCTGTATGAAAAATTGTATGTACATGGGAAAAAACCCAGCAAAATAAACCGAAACAAAGCAAACTCTAAACCAACCCCCCAAAACCCCAAACCCAAACAAACAAACCACTAAACCCCTGTGCCCCAAACCAGCTATTTCTTCTTATGTATGTGAATAGGACTTAACATACTTGCAGGTCTGTTTTATGGTGTTGATTATCACCAGAGTCACTTCAGTGTTGAATTATACCCATACTGAAGACTGCCTTCTTTTCCATCATCTCAGTCATTGCTGTGAAGCCATGTGGATCTTTCCACGTCCAGCTTCAGCTTCTGTGACCTTGTGTTTGCTGTGGGTCTACAGCAGGCATTGGCTTGTGCTAGCAGTAACTGGGGTTTCCAGTCCAAGCAATTCACAGGTCCAAGTCTTCTGACCAGGTGAATTCATCCTGGTCCTTCTGTTAATGGGAAAGCTACAGCTTGCAAAATAGGTATTCGGAATGAGGACAGTAATTCAAAGGGCTCACTCTATGCAAAGGTATAGAGGTGATGTTAACTCTCTGCAGTAATGCATGCTACTTACATTTCACAGACTACTAAAAGCACAAAGTACTTTCAACTATAAAAATACTTTTACAATGATAAGGCCTTAAAAAAAAATTAAAAAGCTTTGAGGCCCTGAAGAATTTATCAGGGATTTTCTCACTTCAGATGAAAATATATATTCCAACTTCATACAACCACTTTACCCTCAGTGCCTCAAGATCTTGCTCACAGTGTAAAGTTGGAGAGATATGAGATAATTTTCCTAAAGAAAAAAAATTCACTAAGCACTTCATGATGTCAGTTAATTTGACTGATTGCTCTTGATGTGATTTGACATATCAGAGCAGTGTGATTCATGAGCTGAGGGAAAGACTTGTTAGCAATTTGTTCCCAACTTATAATGTGACATCAGCACTTCTTGAAAGCTAATCCCACATACAGTAGGAAACTCATTTTCTAAAGATCCATCTCCATTTATATTGTTCCAGCTAATATTCTTTAGTAAGCCTTTAGACTTTGCTCTGCTTAAGATTAAAACTTTCTTTTTTTAAAAATTATGAACATTTATCTCTCATCAGAGAAGATAAGTGCACCTTAGAAAAGACATGAAAGAAAGATTTGTGAGACCTAACAGATTTGTACAAGAGAATCATGACAGGTATTTCTTAATGGAAAGATCCTCAGAAAGATAATTCTTTTGCATACAGATGAGTTTGCTACCTTAGCAGATGTTCACCTTTTAAATAAAAATAAGCATTTAAGAGATCCTCTGAAATGTCACAGTTATCCCCATTACTAAAAGATATCTTGATTTACACTGTTACAGTTGTTGAAACATTCCTAAGCAATAGGTTCTGAAAGTTGTACCTTACCTGACCCGTAAGACATTTAATTAATTCCATATTTTCATTGTAGACACTGCAATTAAAATAATTCTTGACTACCTCATGGAATTCAATACAAGATAGTGTGTGTGCAGTTCTGCAACTTGGTCTCCCAGCTGTGCAATAAATTGCTGGGAGAAACAATTAGTGTAGAGTCATTTGTTAGAGAATGAACCAAAAATGTATCTAAAAATGCCAGTACTAAATGTGCTGACAATTAAGAGCAAATTACTTAGCAAAGATGCTATGTGTTCATATGTTGCTTCAGCTACATGCATTTGATGTCTAGCACCACATTTTTGTTTAAGACATAATTGCACATTTTGTTCAATTTTCTATCTGTATTGAAATAAGGTGACATGATGCCAACACTTTTTAGGCAGGACTCCCCAGTGATTCCAGTTATCACCATACCTTTTCATTCCAAGAGTGAAAATATTTTAATTAAATGTGACGCGGGCCTTTTTTATTCATGTTGATTAGTTTTCCCTTGCCCCACAGAAAGTTTTATAGGGCAACAGAATGAGAAACAGAAATCACTTAATGTGGAATTGATGTTACATGAAAAGATCTCTCAGGAGAAACTGTAAGGCTGTCATTGCCCAATCAACTAAAAACTAGATGAGACAAAGCATTTAGTAACCCTTTGCAGAAAACATTTCTGAATTGGTTAGGGCTTTTAGTATGGCCTACAGGCTCTCAATCCCACACAATCTACTCAGGAGAATAATTTTTGGTGAGTCATTACACATTTCAATAAAAGCACCTAGACAGACACACACAATTTGGCTTCACAGTACACAAAAATCACTATTCTCCCTCCCCCCCACCATACAAAGATAATTTGATAGTATTTTAAGTTTACATTTTTCAGATGTGTTTGAGTAATCACAAAGTGACCCCTTCCCCTTAAATAAGGACATAATGTATCTCTAGAACTGAAATTGCTTCTTTCTTTGAATTCTTGAGAACAGATAGTTCACTGAGAGAGGTCATCAACAACGTCTCACCATCAATGTTTTACAAGATACAGATTTATCTTCCACAGACTGCTAAGAGCAATGTGTTCCCTTTTACCTATGGTATGAATTAACTGCATTTCAGAATGAAGCTGAAATTAAGATGGAATATGGAGATGCAAAGAAAGAACAAAAGTAAAGCACACCATTCATACAAAGTCAATAAAAATCCAAAACTCTGACCTAACTCTCCAAACAATACCACACTAGAAATATATCCTTCAAATCAAAAAAAAACTATTTGAAGAACAATACATCTGTTGCACTTTGTTCACATTTCAGTCTTCTTTCAAGATAGCTTAATTCACTCCTTCCAAATCAGTTTTGGATTTGCTTGTTCTTGAGTCTGGTATTGTGTTTCCCTTGGCCAAGCAGGACTGGGTAAGAGAACATCCAGGTGAACCTGACATCCACAAGTCCATGGGCCCTGATGGAATGCATCCAGGAGTGCCAAGAGAGCTGACAGACACCACAGCTAGGCTGCTCACAGTCATCTTTGAAAGGTCATGATAATCAGAAGAGATGGCTGAGCACTGGAAGAAAGCAAATGTTACCCCAGTCTTCAAAAAGGGCAAGAATGAGGACCCAGAAAACTACTGGCCAATCAGACTCACCTCAATCCCTAGAAAAGTGGTGGAGTGCCTCAACCTGGAGTCCATCTGTATCTGCATGAATGACAGGAGGATGATCAGGAGTAGTCAGCATGGATTCACTGAAGAATGTAAATCATGCTTGACCAACCTGATTACCTTCTGTGATGATGCAAGTCCATGAAAGGATGAAGGGAGAGCAGTGGATACTGTCTACCTTGACTTCAGCAAGGCTGGGATGACCCTGCTTAAGCAGGGTGCTTGGACCCAGTGACCCGCAGTGGTCCCTTCCAACCCTACCAGTTCTGTGATTCTCTGTGATTCTGTCTTGGACAACAATAAATGAAAACTACTGTATCATACACATAAGATTGTTCTGAGTTAATCACACTTCACAGTTAAAAAAACAAGGAAGAGATCTTTTTTAGCACTTATAGCAGAGAAGCAACTTCTCTTTGACAATCATTTTGTTGTACATTCTAAATGCCTGGGGTTTTTTAAGGTAAATCTGGACAATGGGCTGGGAATTCATTAAAAAGGATACAGAAGAACAGTCCTGGTGACAAATCTCTAAGGCTCATTACTTCAAGTTATGTCCAGGTAAAAACATTTCTATTGTTCATATTGAGTAAGTACATTGTCTATAAATCTGTCTAATAATTTGTAAATATCATGCATTTATAGAGAACATAAATAATATTCTTACCTGCTGTTATTAATTTAATCCGTATTGGTAAGTCATACTATCTTCAGATGAGATTAATTGATAACATAATCCGTAAGAGAGTTGAACCTGCTCGTCACTGAATAGATTCATTTCTTCCCTCTTCCAGTTTTTCATTCCAGTTCTTAGAAGCTTCAAAGTTTTTACCACTCTGAAAGAAATTTAAGCATTATCCTTGTCTTCACAGGGTCTGAAATTTCCAGAAATCTTGGCAGAATAAGGAATAATGTCTTGTAAGTATGTTGGTTCTCTCCAGTCCTCTTTCCTAATAGACTTTTATTTTGTACAGTGAAACAGAGAAATGGGGTGGGGAAACGGGATAACTAAACTTCCTTTATCTCTGAAAATTTTTTTCTAGCTAAGAAGTTGGCAATTTTAAAGTCAATGAATAGAGTTTACCTTAGCTTGCCAATTACATAAACTTCTCGTGTCCTGTTAATCCCCTCTAACCAACACTGTAATCTGTTTTTCTGCAAGGAAGTAATCTAATCCAAGGTTATTTTTTTCCCATGTAATGGGAACTTCTTTGACTTCTTGATTTTTTTCTTGCCACTCTTCCCCTTTCAACTTACTAACTTCAAGAGAAGGTATCTTTCTTGGCTTTTCTCTTATTGCCCTTTTGTTATCTCCTTTGATGAGTTCTCATTTACCCATTTCCTTTTCCCTGAGGACATAAGCATGCTCAGGGACAGTATTATTCCTGAACCTATAGCTGCAGCTCTCTGTGTGGATGATTTCTACTCCAGAAGTTCCTCTTCTCTAAGCAGCCTTATGACCACTCCATGTCTTTAAACCCTTGCTTACTCTAAATAGTTCACTGAGAGAGGCCAGTGCACTAAAGCCTTCCTTTCTTACTAATTGTTTCCAAAGCTACCTGTTTTTCGCACTCTTCTGTCCTAGTTAATTTTGTATTCAGCCTTACTAGTCTTTTCCTTTTTCTTTTCTCCATTCTTTTTAAAATATTGCAATACAATGCAATTTTCTTTTCCTGGTAATCTGCAGCAGGCAAATAATTTCTTCTTTCTGTTGTCTATTGTCTTCCTTTCAAACTCCAAGTATACTTGAAACTCCTCATTCAAGTTTAGAGACCCTATCCCCATCTTTAGTCATGTTTCATCTCATACTCTTCTCAGCTTCTCCCATTGCAGTTCCTGTTAGCAGAGGAGGACTTGACCAAGACTTCTTTATCTTTGTTTCTTTGTGAACACAAGTATTATGACACATTTTCCAATGCAAGGGAACACCTTTCTCTTGCCAGACTCCTCATTCTCTACTCTCCTTCAAGTTCTTTTTCATTTTTCATTGAAGGATCATTTAGTTCTTCTGGGCCAGCAGTCTATGAGTTCTGTCTTCCCTGGGCAATTGTCTTACATATTTTTTCTCCATTTTATTACATTTTGAAAATAGTGCTATGATTCTTTCAATAGTGCAAGACTCTGTGCCATCTTACTGTCAGGACAAGGCAGTAGTACCTGTTTAAATCTATAATGCAATTATATTAACACACGTGTTAAAATAAATCCATTTTGGCATGAATATATTCAAATTTGATCCAAATTTGCCATTTGTTCCTTTTCCATTTAAAAATATTTTTCTGTGATATCTGGCCAATAAACTTTTTCTCCTGTCAAAAATTATGTTAATTTAAGTTTACTCAGTTTGTTGAAGAAAATATTAAGAGCTGTTTTGATTGTGATCTATGAGTATGGGTATTTTAATAGAAGTGAATTCTTTAGACCATGGTGATATCCAATATTTGGAAGCTGAATATATACAAATTAAGACAGGAAGTAAGATTCAGTCTTTAAAGAGTGAGAGTAATTAGCCTTTGGAATAACTTTAATAGGTATACAATGAATGCTTCTCTATTTAAAACCTTTAAACCAACATTGGATATGTTCGTAAAGTACCTAGTTCAGACACAAGTTCTGAGTTTAACACAGGGTTTCCTGGATGGGTCATAATAGACCAGTTAAGATGACTGCCGTCCTTAAAGTCTACAGGCAAAGGCCTGGTACCATTCAAGCAATCAAAAACATCCTTTGTTTCAGTGGGGCCAAGAGTTAACCTGGGCACGTATGAAAAACAGGATGAGTGGTGGGCAGACAACACCCAGACCTCCCTCTGCCCTTCAGTTCTCATGGGCCTGTGGTGGAGGCCTCAATGCCATTAACAGTTTCACATGGTTCTCACTAGCACTGATTTATCAAGTGAAACGATGGCTGTAACTGTTTTAGGTTGCACACCCTATTTTCTTGCCTTGTAGAAGAGGAATGGGGTTTGAAACATGCTTTAAGATAAGCAGGTACTTTGCAGAGGTGAAGTAAAACATTACACTCTCAGTTGGTTAACAAGGTGGTTATTTTCTTGTTAATGAAGGAGAGGAGAGGGTATTTTTATTTTGTTTGTCAGGTTGGATTTCCTGAGAGGTTACATCATGTGAAAGAAACCTTTCAACTCTTTCATGCTGCAGCAGAATTTTATGTAGTGTGTTTCTTCCCATGAGACCAGAAACATATTTCTGAGTGCAATAACCCTGTATTGAAAGGCTACTGCCTGCCAACTCTGAAAACTAAAATTCTCTACACAGCAGCCCAGGCTTCTTGCCACAATCTTGCCTTGAAGTGTTCACTTCAAGAGATGCTTGTTTTTCACCACATCATTGAGTAGAACACTGTTGAGCTTTTGGCCTCTTTGATTGTACCTACCAAAGTCAAAATAGGTTGGATTTTGGGAGGGGATGCATGCAAGTCCTGATGAGTGCTGAGGAGGAGTTATTTTATTTGAGAAACTAAAATACCTGTGAGGACCTGTGCCTTTGGTTGTGGGAACTAAGCTGAAAACACTGGTCAACTAATTTAATGTACATCTCTTTGAATAGCCATCAGAGGGTAACATTATGGATGGTTATCATTAAAAAGAAAAGTAGACAATGAATGCTCTACTGAGAAATGTGTTTGAATTATTTTAATAAATTATGCAGGGTTTTTTAATGTAGGTGATCATCTGGCAAAGGTTAGGTTGAGCCCATCACTCATCTCACTTGTGACCTGTCAAGCACATTAAAATACAAACATTTACTAGTAAGAAGCTAATGCCTTAGACTACAGCATCTCCTTACCTTCCTGCTACTCTGAAGCTCCCAAATGAAATACCAGGTCATTTTCAATAATGACCACACAATCAGATGATCAACTATAATTAAAACAAGAATTTAATAATTTTTGCCTGTGTTTGCACTCCTGCTTGCGCACTGTCCACACACCACTATATAATTAAGCACCCAACTGCCAAACTCTCTTTCTGAGTCCAGCATTTCTGTCTTTATATTTCCCTCTCACGCATCCTGACTTGCATGTTAATATCCGATTGGAAAATGGCAGAGAACCAGGGTCTGCTCCCACAGAAGCCAACAGCAAAACACACTGGCTCCTAAGCTTACTTCCCCTATGTGTGCATATTTACCTGCTCATGGCTTCATATTATAGATAAATATTTTCCCTAAAAACTTAATTATGTCTAGTTTAAAGGATAAATCCCGCAACCCACAAAATGGTCTTTGTTGCATATCAGCACATTCTCTTCTCTTTAATAAAAGATTAAGAATCCATTAGCCCCCAAACTGTCAAATCTCATCCAGAATAACAGTGCCTAATGCTAAAGCTGGCTTATAAAATGTGGGAGGACAGATAAACTGTCTTTTCCCCTGGGTTGTCTCTTTTTCTTTCCCTTTCCTTTTCAAACGACCCTCCCCAAATAATAGAACAGTGGTTTATGTTTCAAATGTACCATATGGCATGACATGAGTGCAGTTTAATTACACATTAGCATATTCTTGCAACAAGGGTTGGCTGTTTAAAGCAGGACAAAACAGGAATTAAAAAATTTGAATCAACACTTCTGGAGTAAATCTGTTTTCATTATTATGACCACTTATTAAAACTGTAACTATGTGATGATCTACTAAACTTTGACAGTGTGAGATTGTGAAACAGCAAGAAAAACGAAATCTTCCTTTTTCTGGATGATTTTTTTAAGGACCACTGAAATATATGAATGACAGCAACTTACAGCTCCCTATGATTACCTGATTTTCACTCCTCCTTCAAATTTTGAGGTAAAAATTAAGTAAAACTAATGATAAGGTCAATATTCCTTTAAATTGAAAAGTGGTGAAATTTGCTGGTCAAGATTTACCCTGCTTTTTGTCTCATTAAGAATGTTTCTTTACTGATACATTTAACCATCCTTGTGCTGTCCTCAGCACTTGTGGATGATCAATGACATCATTTGGTGTCTTAAGAAGAAGGAAGCAATTAGCAGCAAATTTATATGAAAGATTTCTCTGAACATGAACCCTCTCATACAGTCTGCCTTCTCTCCTATTATTTCCTCTACTGTTGCCAAAGTATCACATTTTAAAATACCTTTTAAGCAAAACAAACTAAAAAATACTATGCAGACTGTGTATATCACCTACTGCCCTCAGATGGTGCTGGGAACATAATTGTATTTGCTGACTAAAAAAACAGTTTTAGACATTTTTGCAAATGTTTAGACATGAATTTCGTGGAATTGCTTTTGCTGATAATCACTCACACAAGTAATTGTTTACAGGCTCAGACCCAACATTTGTTAAGTGGTCCAGGTCTTCCCTGGATTGACATTTCAACTCCCCAGTGTTCAACAAAGTAGGGGTCTTCTCCAAACACGCTCTTGTGTTTATCAGTGATATTTTCCTCACAGTTTGTCTTGAATTGTTTTTATTTTACTTCCCATGGGTAAGATTCTTGGTTCTCTACGGTCTGGATAAAGCCTATGTACCCCTGAAGCCTATAGAAGAGGGATTATGTGGAATTCATACCGTGCATTGGCCGGGTGCTGGCTCCATGCACATGGATGAATGGCATCCATGTCAAATTGTTAATCTCCCCAGAATGCTCTCTATAGTGATAAAGACGACTCATGTTTCATGGAGATTGGTAGACCAGCAACATCTGATCAGACTTTTCCCATCATTTGTTTCAGCCACTGTAGAGCTGAATGTTATCTCTGGAGAATTTTTTAAAAATATAAAAGGAGTATTCAAGAGTTTGTCAGTTAAATGTATATCCAATCCAATTTGTGGGATAATTTCTATTTTAAGCCTGATTTAAGCCTTGACTAATTTTCTGTAAGCAAAATAAAAGCTGCATTTTTGCATGAGACATACAAAAATAATACACTTTCCACTGGTAAGCTGTGTGGGAAGAGGAGCACTGCTGCTGGAAGGAGTCATGAGGTCAAGACTAGTCAGCCATTTTATCATGATCTCTTTGACAGACAATCTTGGTCCTAGTTACAGAACTTTACCATTCAAAAATTACTCTTCTCCCAATCCTGCATGCGAATGGAAATGTACAGTGCATAGTTGAGTGCATTTTTTTCCCCAAACTGAAGTGCAAATTATGTGCAGAAGTCTCCTAGAGAGTGATCTTCTTGCCATATGTGCTTGGGGGTGCCATCCTTTCACATGATCCATGCATGGCATGATGAGCAGGGTAGAGGCAGCTTCTTAGGCAAGGATGGAGCTGAACTGAAACCACAGGACCAAGGCTCAGCCTGTGTTAGTAGAGAAAACAGAGAAGAAGGAAGAGCCTGCCTGAGGGCTGAGAAGGCATGAGGACAAAGCTGGTAGCCCTCAAGGCAGAGGTGCTGTGTTTCTCAGTAGTCTCAGTCTCACTCCTGTCCCATGGGCAGCATTCAGACTGGGCTCTGGCATTAATTGCAGACTAATTGCAGTGGGGCTGTTGCATTGGCCTCTTGCTATTTGCTGTCCTCCTTTCCTGGTGTCTGGAGACAAATCTAGTTAAGATGTTTATCCCCACTCAACCAAAACGTTGCCCATAAAGAGCGCAAGTGAAATCTTCCATTTACAAGTTTCCCTTTGGTAGCGTGACCTTGCCTCTTGCACTATCCCTCAGAGGACAATGGCAGGAAGCACAAGGAGGATGGGAGGGTGAGGGAAGGATGGTGTTTCCCCCACCCTCTGAGAGTGGGGCAATGCACTGCCAGATGGGACCACATGACAATGTGGTAGAGTGGGCATGATTTGCTGGGAGACTATGGGAAAGGACTGTATGCTTTGGGTTATATCAGGAACAGAGCTAGAAATGTGGTGGCAGCAAATAGTGTAGGAAAAAAATGATGGAAAGAACTTCCTGAGAGGCAGAGAAACAAAGGCAAGCAACAAGAAAGAGGGAGTGTGACTGTAAGTAATGTAAGAAAAGGAAGAAAAAGTGCAGGGAGGTGAAAAAGGGAAAGCTGTCCTTGGATTAGGAATATCTGTTCTCATACGGGATCAAGAACAGCTGCACAAACAGGAAGTGATGCCAGCCTCCAGTCCCATCCTCTGGCCACGTCTGCATGGAATTGACAAACCTCCCTATTCCTTTAGGAGTTCATCACTAAAACTGCTAAGATTTATGAGAAAACAGGTGTATTCCCTCTCCTTCACACCAGAGAAGAGGAAACTATTTCATACACTTGAGTTGTTCAGGTAGGCCAAGGTGTGGAGATCGACCAGCTGCATTACTAGTGGTTCAACTAAATGAACTCTTATATTAGGACAACTTTGAAAACAGATTATGCAGCTTGGCATATTCAAAGTTTAAAGTGGGATTTCAGTTTTGCAGCATTTTTCTGAGACTTTTGCTTACAACAGCAAAAATCTCACAAGGTCCATTTTTACTGAAGGACATTAGAAGAAGCTAAATCTGAACCAGAAAATATAATTCAGAACTGTCCAGCACCAGTTGATGCATTCTGAATATTTGCAGATGAAATGTCTTTGCTCCCTAAAACACAGACAAATTTGGGGTTGAAGATTTGGCTTCATCCAGTTTCTTCTAAATGTCTCTTTTGGTGATGTATGTTATTTGGAGAGTACAGAGTTATGGACTGTATTTATAAATTCTGAGCTCTCAAACAAAGCCATAAATGTGCATTCCATAGTTCCCAGACAAAAATAAACAGAGCCTGCTATTTCTAATCCATTCCTCCTCTCCCTTGGTGCTGATTAGATTGCATATCCTGAAAGGGATGAATTCAGGCTTTTCCAAAGTTATTTCTTTGAGGTTCATTTGTGATTTAACGCAAATGTTTTGTAGATTTGAAAGATATATGGCACAGCTGTTACTTCTGTGTATGACAACTTTTTTCTGAGCTCTTTGGAAGGAAAAAAAATCAATGCACAGCTATCCGTTTGCCATGGGGTGCTGTGGGCTTCTTAAAGCCTGAAGAACATCTCATTCCATAGTCTCAGATAGGGGATGATTTTGACTACAGTTATCTGACACTAATTCCATGTTTAGAATATTGAGGGTTGGTATGTTTTTATCTTCTCGTTTAAAAAAGAAAACACATTTCCTGGGTCAAAATGAAATATATTGTAATGCATTCTGATAAGCCTAGAGTAGCTAAATAAATTTCAAGACTTTACAAGTAATTCAAGTATCAGTGTTTCAAATAAAATAATGTGTAAGAATTTGTTTCCGCAAAAATAAATTCCTCCTGTGACTTAGCTGAACCCATTCTACTGGCAACTGTCCATATTTTCCCCATTTGTGCGTCTAAACTAAGTGGCTAACACCAAGCTCTCTGTCTTTCTCTTTGTACTGCTGTCAGCCTATTCACATGGAAAACAACACCCCACTGCTTAACCCCTAATCTGCACTGAAATCCAGAGTAGCCGTTTCAGGTTTGATGTTTATGGCTCATCTTTACCTTGGAAAGGCTGTGGGTGGTGCCTCCACAGTCCCCTTCCTCTCAGCAGACCACCCTAAAGGATTAGTACATTAAGGACCAGAGGTTTCTTAAAGGCCGGTGTTTCCCACAACCTGAAGATAAACCAGTGTTTCTTTGCCATCAGTTATCTGCCTGACTCAAAAAAACCATGGGCATTTTAGCTTTTCCTGTTGAGCACCAATATAGGCTGGGTTGAAGGACAAAAGCATATCACAGTAGCAAATCCCATTAAATAATATATGGGTTCAGATAATTGAATATGCTATGGAAGTGACAAAAGCCTGAGGCTAACATGTTATGTATACAAAGGCCTCCATCTCTGTTATTCCATACTTCCTATCTGTGATTAGACCTTCAGGGCCAAAAAATGTCAGAATTCGGTGACATTTAAAAACATGCATTGATAATAGAAGAGCATGGTTGTTGTGCTGTAATCACACAAACCCCATATCATTACAAGCACAGGAAATTTGTGGTTAAATTGTGCTTCAAAGCAATGCAAACACATAAAGCTGTGGAAATACAGGTCTAAGTAATAACAACTTTGCCCTTTCCTACCAGTAACATGACGGAAAAAAGAAAGTTAGGAGGAAGACAGATTTCTGTTTTCAGTGCCAGATAGAGTAAACTGATTTGCAATGACATTTTTTCAGACACCTCTCTTCTTGTTAAAAAGAAAATGACAGGTTTTGGTATTTAACAGCCACATTCACAAGAACGACATGAAATATTAATCTGATGCTATTGTCCCTTCTGGATTCATAACAGTTAGGTGATGTAATCATTGGTAACAACAACTTTGCTCCAAATGCAGCCTGTTCTGGTGATTTATATTAATTTGAATTGTATTAGAAGTTTAAAATTTAAGGTTTCTTCATTATACTATTATTATCACCTTGGAGTCTAGAAAAACCCTAGATCAGCATTTTCTGATCTATTTCACTGTCGATTAGCAACTGATTAAAAGACCTGTAGAAAATGACAGCAAAAACATCCCCTTGCTAGTCTGATGGTACTACAAAAGGAGGGAGGTCAACATTTGAGCTTTGCTGTGAACAGGAGTGGGTAGATTTTTTGGATGATATAGCTGCACCCTGCCTTACTGAAGGCAGTAACTACTCCAGACTATTTGTTCTTTGCTTCTGGTGATATTTTTTCTCATTCTCTTAGGCCTTGTTGTATAGCAGGGAAATGTCACTTCTTCTCAGAGTAAAGAGGTTTCCTAAATTCATTTTTTTTTTATGTCAGGAAACTCAAAGCTGAGGAAGTATCATATGTTGTATCAAGTATCATGCAAGTATCATGTTCATATTTTTTGTGAGGTCTCTGCTGTGCTGGCAGCCTGTAGCATTCTTTTTTTGATGTCTCCAGAAGAGTTTTTATTATTGAAATGTAATTGTTAGAAAGAGAAGGATATCTGAGCTCACTTGCAAGGAAACAAAGTAGACTTGTCTTTATACTGTCTTCCCTCAGCAGCCCAGAAGGGCACAACTCTTGTGAACTTTACATTTCCTTGTGTCCAGTGGAAACAAAGAAAGGGAGGAAAGGAGTATGGGGTTCTGGCCAACATTAGGAAACACCTTTCCACTCTGAGGGTGATTTACCACTGTCACAGTTTGCCTAGGAATGTTGTGGCATCTCCCCTCCTTGGAGATTTTAGAAAGCTGTCTGGACATGGATCTGGGCAAGTGGCTGTGCATGGCCCTGCTTGAGCAGGGGGTTGGACCCGTTGAACTCCGAGGTGCCTTTGAACCTCAGGTCATTATGTGAGAAGATTTTGGCTCAGGTGTATACTTATTTTATGTTGGTCTAAGTCAAGATTTCAATCCTGTCCTATGAAATCACCTTAATTTTGAGGATAAACAATAGTTTTCATCAGAAAGTTACGTTATTTTCTAAACTAGATGATTAGACTTTTTTTTTTGTTTAAATGATCAATATCAAAATTGAGGAATGAAGATGAAGTTACAGCAAATCTCTCTTACACAGAGAGAGTGGATGCGTGGGACCTTAAAAATTTTACTCCAGCAATGTTTTTGTCTTCTGTCTTTGAGTGCTATTGGGTTAATGCTCATGAAATGCAATGGAATCATGCATATCATTCACACCAGGGTAGATGTTGGCAGCAAGATCCACTCCAATAAATCATCTGCATGGTTTTATTTCTTTGATGGTTCAAAAAGAGTCACAGTAGTGTTGCAAACAGTGAACTCACAGAAAATCAGATTCTGCATCTTGGGTCAGCTTTTCTGTGTAAATAAATTAAGAAAACTCAAAGAAAAAGATTTAATCATTTATGTGGTACTAGAACACGAAAAAGTCTGGACTACATGTACACCAAGAGACTTGATTTCAGCTGGTCTTAGCTTGTTCCATAATTTCTTTCAGGTGTTTTACTTACTGCACTCTAATTGACCTAGCCAAATACTGAAAGAACAGTTCACACAGCTCAAAAATAGTCTTGTTCTTTCTTCTTCACAAGCCAGAGGACAAACTGAATAATTGTAGAGGCTTAATCCTGTGGAATTGTACTCCATTACATTTCAGCATTAGGAAATAGCTGAGAAAAATTTCCATACTGACATGTGAATAGTGAAAGACCATGAGTTTTATTAATTCAACCTAATTACATTATTCACCCTTTATCAATGCAGCAAGTCAAAATCACTGTTATGCTCCACAAAGACAAGGATCATAATAAACCCCAAATATTAGAGGTGTTGTTTGACAAGATGCAGCTTATGACAGGAAACGGTTTCCTTTCCTTGAAAAGAATGTCATTGTGACCATGTTCACTGATGATTAATTGTAACCACTGTGTTTTGTTTCACTTAATTCCCTCTAGATAGGTTCATTTGATTTCTGCTCTCTGCATTTCTGTGTGAATGTGTTTTTTACTGGACTTCTCCCTCAAATATGAACGTCGAAAATCTTGTATGGATCTGTTTGGAAATGGCAGCTAGCTTTGTTGAAATGCAGAACATCACCCAGCTGGCATGGTGAAAGTAAATGACACTCAAGCTCCAGAGCCTTTGAGACTATGCTTGAAAACCATTTCCTTTACATTTTTTAATGCTTCACAGCATTGCCTCTAATCATAACTTATGCTTACTTTGTGCCTAATGGTGCAAATATCATGTATGATGGCATTTTATCTGAGGTGGCATAAAAACAGTGCAAGAAATCATTAGAGAAAATGCTAAGCAAATGTGAAAAATCAGCAAAGTTTAAAATGAAATGTTCTCTCTTGATTTCATACATTCCTGGCATAATAATACTGTAACATATCATTATCATTAGTTGTGCTGCTTGAATTAAGGCTCCATAAACCAGTTGGGTATACTCTTGTGTTGTAAGGCGTTCTTGGCAGCCTGATTCCACCCCAGCTGTTTAAGCCACACTTTTATAAGAAGCCCTGAAATGAAAGACAATATATCTAACCACCAGTTTGACCTTTTCTTCATTTCTGGTATGGGTTTGCTACATAAAAACATGGAGGGAAAACTTGCATTTCCACAGCTCTCCAAACAGAGGCCAGAAACAGTGAGAAATACATAAGTAGCAAGAGATGATCCAGAGGCTGCCTGTAAGGAGATGAAACCAAGTTTCAAACACTGTCTCCAGTAGCTGTGTGTTGCAGTTGAATCAGCAGTTCTAGCTGGGTAAAGAAATATTCCATCATTATGATTTAAATTTTTTTTTCCTAATTCCAAATAGTGCTGAACTCGAGATCAACGTAGTTGCAGGGAGCAACTGGCAGGACTGTGGCTCTGTGCATCTATTTCAGCCTTTGAAAACCATAACTGAAAGAATAATGCACAGGCTAAATAGTATTTTCCCGGCTTCTCTTTCCCCTTTTCTCCCACCAAAATAATTAGGAATTTTTGCTTGTATTCACAATGCTGTTCCATTCTATTCAGCCATTCCATAAAGCAGGCATAGATAGCTGAGCTACTTGGAGTCCAGAGCTAAAATTCATGTCTTCTGACTATAATGCATAGTCCATCCACATATAAACATTACAAATTCAATCTCACTTGTTATATACAAATTTAATCTAGTTATAAAGTTAGAAAGGTGTATATTTCCAGGACCCCCTACCCCCAACCAAATAATCCTAACACCCCAAGTGGTACCATGCTTTCAAAATTGCAGATGCTACATCATAGGCATTGTCACCGTCACAAAGACTCTCTCGTGTGGATTGCCACTGATTTGCATTCAGATAAAAATGTTTAGGACCCACTCAGGATACCAACATTTCCCATCACTCTCCCACACAGAGGGACTGGGCATGTGCATTAGTGCTCACCATACATCATATGTACTTTTACATCACTCAAAATAACTCTCAGTTTGGTGCAGGATTTCTAAGAGAACACTGCATTATTATGTTTCAAAAGAGTTTGCTCCCTTTCCGTGCATCCGCTGCACTCACTGAACCTGCTGGCCTAAGCATGATGGGGCAGTGAGATGTTGATTGTGGCCTCTGTGAATGTGACTGACGAGGCAGCAGTAATGATCAGCCTGCCAAGCCTCACAGCTACAGTATCAACATAGGCATGGCACAAGGAAGCATTCAGGACACAAATTTCAAAGTCATTCATTCGATGTTTGTGTACACTGATGTATTTCTAAGTTTTAATTTCTCTTTCACAGCGCTGGACTTCATGGAGGAGAGAGAATTGAAGTAAACCCAATTGGAGGCATCCTTGAAAAGCAAGCTATGGTTTTAAATTGCAGCTGTAGTTTATGTGAGGGAAGAGGTTGTTCAGAAGAAGCAGGGCCCCATTAAAAACCTCTGTATGTTTTGCAGGGGAATTTTATATCAAACAATTAAATAATTTTCTTTTTGTGCTAACAGTATCCGTTACAAAGTTTTCAGAGAGCGGTGAAGAACAAGAAGACAGAGAGGACACAGAACCTTCAAATACATTTCCTTACTGCACACTTTCTGCTGAGTTGAATTTTAATTTTATGTAGAAAATATTAGCGCCATATCTATATTCTGTTATATTCCCAGGGATTCTCTCAAAAGGAAAACCAACAGCACAATGCAAATTTTTATGCACCTAAGTGATATGTGCTCAGAATAGTGATTGGCCCCCTGTGGTATTTGGAAAAAATGAAAATCTTTGCTAATTAGATGCCTTCATAATAAGGAAATTTAATGGTTACTGTTATGCAATCAAGAATGAGAATTTCTTCCATTACAAAGAGTTATTTTTCACTACTATGCCAGAGAAACCACTAATTTTATTTTCAGATCAATAGTTTGTATGTTGAGTTAATAAATGTGAAATGTTAATGCAGTATCAAGCAGCAATTTAGGCCTCTGGGTCCTAGTAACATCCCTTCTAATCAGCACACTCTGCAGTGATATATAGGGTTATCTATAGGGACAGATGAATCATACAATACAGAGAGCTACTGTTAGCTCTAGTAATGATTTCAAGCTGGACAAGCCTCTCCAAAGAGGAACTGACCATAAAAGCTTTCAAAAATCTTGTTCGTCGAATAAAATCCGTATAATTGTGAAATTGTTTTCTCAAGAGGTATAATGAATATTTGTTCTCTGTCTCAGGCCAGTTGAGCTAATAATGATTGCAATCAATAAGAAAGTCTTTCATGAGTATAGTTCTCTAATAGACACTTTAGGAGTCTCCAGCTATCAGATGAGCCTACTTACATCTTGTGGGTAATTTACCACAGACATCTTGTAAGAATTACTTAGGGGAGTTAACATTTATTTTCACTCAAAGCTTGTGAAAATCCTGCAAGATCAAGGGAAAGAAAAAATATTTTATCTCTGCATTAGAATGGTAACTAGCAGGTTCAACTTTCAACTTTCAACTTCACAGCCTCTGAAACTACACAAGGAAAGGTTGAATGCCAGCGTGCACATGCAACTCAACATGAAAACATGAGTTTTCCTATGAGAAACAGGCGAGCAACACTGCACTGAAATTTCAGAGAACACACTTGAAAAATTGCCCTTAATTGTCTAGTGTGCTGTGCTTGCAAATGGATTCCCTGCCAAGGTATATTTATGGGACATGAGAAAGTCATTGTTATTCTCTGTTTGTTCCTCTTGCCTGATTTAGTTGTTTGGGTTCTATAACATTTTCCATATGCAAGGGATGGCAGGAGAAGGCCTTGGCACGAGGCTGTGTGAATGCCTGTAGCTCTTCTTGATAACCAGGCCCATTCTGGGGGCAAACTCTTTGGCCTTGCGAAGCCCGGACTAGCAAGTTGTATTCTAGAATGTAACCGTGATGTTGTGTCATAGGGCTGACAAGTTTCTTGACTATTCCATGACTCTGTAATGTTTTGTTTTTTCTTTGAAGCTGTGAGTCCTAGCACCAACAGCACTTGGCTTTCCTTAAAATAAATAAATAAATAAATAATTACTTTCCAAATGTCTTCTTTGTGAAGGAAAACTTGAAATTGTAATTGAAAGGCAAACATGGGGCATGGAGCTTAAGATTCTAAGTTGTTTTTAAACACCCTGATTTCTAAACAAATGTCCTTATTTTTGGGATTATATACAATTATAGTGCTGCAAGTTCTAGTAAGCATACTTTTATTATTAACTTGCTGTTTTTATGAATAATAGTGTTTCTACCTCAAAGGTTATTTTAAACTCATGCTTCAAAGCCAGCCAAGCTGAAGTATGTTCATGTTAGATTTTGTTTAAACAGTTGAAAACAGTGGTCTGTCTCAAATGTGCTACAAAGATATTATCTAGGATGTCTTGTGTAATACCTCTGTCATTTTTTTACTGAAAGATGAAATAAAAAATGTTGATAAACTGAAACAAAGGTGTAGATGTTAAACCTTCATGTGTTGCTGCTGAATGTTTTCCCCCTTACTATATGGAAAGAAAGGTAAAAAACATGTTACTTTCTTAACACAGAGAACCTGTCTTTGCAGACCTAGAGTAATGGTAAATTAATTTGGCCTGTTTCCATTCAAATGTGTTGAAGATTCAATGGGATGATGCACACTTTACTCTGTAGAGAATAATATGTGATAGCTGAATTAACATGGAAAGAGGTTGTATTGAGGCAGGACTTTGAAGTTTAAGTAAGAATGGGAGAGTATTACATCATGATATAGATCAAATTAGATGAAAACATGGCCCTTCTGAATATTTGCCATTATTTCCTAAGCTGGTAGCAGGTAAAACAGCTGCTAAAGAGAGACAATCTTCTATATTAAACACAGTGAATATAAAGCATGTGTATGTTCACATTGGTAAAGCATATGCAGAGAGAGACATTTTCAGATAAATTAAAACAAATTATCTTCTAAGTACAAGGCACTACTGCAAATTCAGTGACAGTTTTGTAAATGAGTACAATTCTATCATTGCTACCAAAGTGGTATGTGATTTGCCTGTGGGCTATCTATTGCAGAGATTGTTGAGACCTTTCAATAGCTCTAATGGAAGATTCAGTCAGTGGTGTAACTTCCCTGTCTGATTGACTCTATGAGTAGTCATGCAGAGTTCAGAGGTCAAATTCAAGACCTTATGGCAAACCAGAGAAAAATTACCTTTCAGTTTAAGAGTCCAGGAGGAATCCAGCCATTGCAATAGTAATTCAGCATGGCAACATAATATATGTGCCAGCAGATACATTGATGTTATGCTAAAATATAGACTAATGCCAAATATTAGAAGACAGCAAAGAAATCAGTAATGACTTTTGAATCGCAAAATGCTATTGCAAATTATCCATGGATATCTGAGGCAAATACTGCCTCTAAGCATGGCTGTCCATGCAAGAGAAGTCTACACATTAAGAAATTATTTTTGGTTACTTACCCAATTAAAAATAGCACTAATCTCTAGAAGAGCTTTACAGGAAACTATTCCATTATGTAGTGCCTCAGACCACACCAATAGTGACTCTTGAGATACTCCTAATTGAAGGTCCTTCCATACCTTCCTTCCATACACATTTCAGCAATCTGAAATGTGAGTCCTGGATGAAACCTTGTTTTGCCTCAAAAGCCTTAAAACATACCTGCTTCTCACTGTTGACATAGTGATCTAGACAATTTACACTCTCATTTTAGATTATCTGTATTTTTTTGTGTGTATGAGAAAAATATTTGAATGCAAGTAAGAGGCTAGTTAAGTGGACTTCAACCCAAAATATTTTTCCTGGTTTTACATAAAGACCTAGGTACTGACAGAGCTAAATATCAATTAAGCACTGATGTATAATTATATAGAAGAGTAATTGAAAAAAAGGGATTTATTATTTATGAATTATGTAATTTTAATTATACCTAGACAATTCCTAATAGTTCCTTTGAAAGCCTATGCACTTTACTCCTGAGGAAATGAGCCTTCAAAGATGACTTTCTACAGACCCGTATGTTTAATTATTTTAAATACCGGCAGAGTTTTTCATGGCAGTCATTTGCATTAAATTTTGCAATGTCTGGGTTCATTTGAGAACTCTTTGGACCTTGTTTGCCTCCACTGTGAGAGCAAGAAATTTGCAATTTGACAACTATAAAACTTAGTATTATGCCGGGTATAAATAAGCTTGCGGCATGGTAAATACTCCTGAGTATCAGTTATATGTCCTTTAGCAAAAAATATTCCATAAAAGTACATTTTATAAAGAAGGACATCAAGATGTTATTAGACTTGCAGAGCAAAGTTCACTTGCACGATGATTGATGAAAGCTGTTGCTAACTTTTTAGACTATGAAATAATAGCAATCTTACAGGCCAATCCTCAGAAAACTTTAGCTGATTTTTAGACAGAAAGGGATGAAGTCTGGGGCCTGGCTGTTAAGGGATTATCACTTAAGGAGGTATCCAAAGATCTGCTTAATATTTTGTGAAGGAAGTAATTTTTTGACCCCCCTTGGGCAGGACTTTGGCACGCCAATTTTCCATACAGGGTTGCCAGTACCCTGAGTGGCTTCCCCAGCTTCACTGGGCTGTTTGTGAAATTCCTCATCTGCCTCTGCCTATAAATATACAGTCAAGAGAGCAGGGAGGAAAGAGCTTCCCACCAGACAGGGGTCAGGAACAATTGCAAGACATAACTGGGGGCTAAAGCAGGACAAGCTAGCTCATATTCCTCATATATCGTGTTTTGCCGAGGGCAGACATTCCTTGTTTAGGAAACAAAAGGTGTCATTCAACATCCCACTCTCCTGATGCAGTCACATCTGGGAATCTGTAGCTGCATGCCCTTATAGCCAACTTAAAGACAGTGCTGATGTTACAGTTCTAGACATAAAGTTTGAGCAAGAAAGGAGAAAGAAAACAGTTCTTTTCCTGCACCAGCTGGAGGGAAAAATAGACCAACCATTATGCCTTTTTTATGATAAAATGTAGTACTCTTTCTTGAGACACACACTAGAAAAGAATTTCTTCTGCCCTCCATCCCTTGATATACCTGTAGGAAAATATTTACAATGAAAATATTGCCTATTCAGTAAACTATAATTTCACAACAAGAACAAAGCTTCAGCAATTACTTTCCTATCAAGTAATTTTGTGGATTTATATTATCATTTAGCAGGTGGCCTGTTGACCTTCATCCACCGGATAGTTCTCTGTGTACTAAAGTCATCCTTAAAATACACCTTTTACCTGCTGAGAACAATATTATACTATTTATGAAACCATATAATTTCAACAGCCAAACTCAGCAAGATTTTATTGCTCTGTCTACCTGTAATTGAGGAACAGCTGACTTGTCAGTCCATTATCATCCCTTACCCTGAAGTTTTGCTAAAACTCTCAAAGTGACTTGTTTTCTCATCCTTCCTGCAAGCACTGCCACTCCCTCACAATTCCTTCACTTTTCTGATCAGTATAAGAGTTGTCTCAAAAGATTATCATTAACTGCAGTTCAGATTAATAACAGGGAAACATTCATGAAACAAACTCTTCATTGCCTTGCTGAAATATGTGTATTTTCAGTAATACAAAGATAAAATGAAATTCATTAATATCTTAAAAATTATGCACATCTTAGCAATTGGTTTACCTTTTGTCTGTGGTGTATTAAAGTAAATATTCCTTCTAGGACAGACACAGTTTCCTCTGTTTTACCTCATTCACTACCATAGAATACTCCTTAACAAGCTTTCATCTACCTAATAATGTTCACCTTCAAGTCTTTTGATAACAAACATCTTTCACTGTGGTTTGCAGTATTTATTAAAGAATCAAATGTCTGTTAAGCCAAAAATGTTCCTATTTATTCCCTCCCATTTTTTAGTCCAGGAGCAGGGGAGAAAACTTTGCTTTCCTAATACCTGAAGCTCTGTAATTAATACATGATTGTAGTCAAGTCATGCTTCAGGGTTTTAGTGAATTAGTTGCAAGGATCATGAAGAAATACCAGCACTTTGGTATGCAACTGGAATTTGAACTTGGATTTGGTTTGTTTGCTCCTGATTAGGCATATGCTCTGGCAACAGCTGGGATGGGGACAGTAAGGCATAGCAGTCTGAGCCTCCATTCTCAATTGTTTCCCAATACAGGGTGTTACGACTTACACAGAATCAAACCACTGACCAGAGCTGGAGTGAAGGAAGGTCTGGCAGGAACCCCATTTTTTGCAACATGGAATATAGGTCACCCGTCAGAATAATCTGTTACTAACAAATTCCCTGCCCCTCAGCAAGATGAGCTGTTAAATTAAAGAGCGTGGTCACATGTGCAGAGCAGTAAATTAATGCTCTTCAAAGGATAGATGATTGCATAGTTCACCATAAATACCTCAGACTACCCATTTTCTACTAATGGCTTTCAATCAACATATGGCCAAGGAGCTGAAATGCTTCAGATTCACCTAAGTCATAGGTATCAATCTGTTGACAGCTGTACTGAGCTGCCTGGCTTGTGCTCTGCAAAGTGTCAGGCTGAACAATGTGAAAGATCCCCCATGGCAAGAGGCTCTTTGACTCTGGGGGATCTGTGCAATAGAATTTTAATCTCTCGCTTACACTTGCAAGGAAAGAAAAATAGCATCACAGGGACCCACAAAATGCTGAAGTAGAACTCATCATGGATCACTCAGTAAATCCAGGATCCAGACTACAGGAAGGACTCCTGAGTAGGTGGTCTCCTTCATGTTGTGGGTTTTTTTATTGTTTGTTTGTTTGTTTGTTTTCAGTAGAGCATGTAGATGTGGTATAAAAATAGATGATCACGACAGGTATTTTCCAGTATGCTCGAAGTAAGGCTGTTTTTACTGTGAAAGAAAGATGTAAATTTTAGAATTGTTTCCCAAACTGCTCCTACAACAATTAGTTCAAGCCTTTCAAAAGTATTGCTGAGAAAATTGTTTTTTTCAGATAAGCAACATCTTGCATTGGCAGAACATTTGAAAGGGCAGAGTTGGCCAGAGCAAGTTCCTATGTGATTTCCTTGGCACACCTTTGCATCTGAGTGGAGTGCTAAAATCACAGCATTTTCCCTATAGCTGTATTCTATGTCAAAGTAACATCCACAGTCATTATTGTATATTCCATGCTCCTGAATCCTCCATCCCCTACTTTCTTTTGCTAAGAAGAGGGTAATATTTGACTTCTATAATTGTCATGCCTATATTTGTTTGGAAAGCAAATATTTTTTGTTTTATTCCCTTTGCAAAAGGGACTGACATTTCTGTGGTACTGGCTTGTGGCATGTTGTTCAGATAAACCAAGAGGAATTTTATTTAAGTCATAGCTATATCTGAAGTGCTAAGGGGCACCTGAAGGAAAAAACAGAAAGATGGAAAATACAGAGATTTGGTCAGTTTCTCAGCAATTAATAATTGTCATATCCTCATTGCTTTTGAGTGACTTTTCACCATCTGAAGATTTGACCAGCATTAAAAATGTTGGGAAAGACAGTTTATTAGTAATCCAGGTAAATGGAAAGAATGTTCAAAAAAAAAAAAAAAAGGAGAACACCCTTTATTTGACTTCTTCAAAACATTTTTAGGCTTTATTGTTAATAAGATTAAAAAAGAGATGTGCAATAAAGATATTGGAGCTGCGTTTATTATGAGAAAATGTACACTTCAGGAAGAGTGCTCTCCCACCACTTAGACGGAAAGTTTGTGTACACATCCTTCCATTCACATTTTTTTATTGCTGTTTGCCTAGGAGGGAAAAAAGTCCCTATTAAAAGAATGTGAGCTGAAGTGCATTGCCTCCCCCTCTCCAAGTTACTTTTGATGCACTGATTCACGTATTTCCCATAACTATGTAATTTTCTGCCAGTCATGACTGTAGACCCTTCAGAGGGTGAAACATAATACTTCCCTCAAAAAGTCATCTGACAAACTGTGTTCCTCCTCTTTTGTGGGTCATTCAGTGACTTTGTTTTACTGAGGGAACAAGGGGAAGTTTATAATAGGATCAGTTTTGTTTGCAATTTGTTTCTAATAGATGCCAATAAGCCGGTTAACTAGGCTCTAGTTAATGGAAATTTTATTGTGTTTCCCCCTGCAGTGCACATGACCTTTTCTTACAAGAGTTTGTGATTCTTGAAAACATGTATCTGCTGCCTTGCCTCCGGGTCTGCTTACGAGAGCAGGGATACGACCATAGGCTCTTCTGAACTTGTACATCAGCCCTCTGCTTTGACTAGACCAAAATACTTTGATCATCCTGTCAGTGGCAAATTTACAGCAATGTACTGGCTTTAGTTCCATGTGTATTTCTCCAAATATAATATCTCCCTCAAGAAATCAATGATAAGCTGTTAAACTAAAGAGCATGGTAGCATCCACAGAGCAGTAAATTAATGGTCTTTTGTGGATAGATGGTTACAGATTTCATCATAAAAAATGGATAAAAGATTACATATCACACAGAGCGAAACTTTTAATAACTCAACATGACTTTTCTTAATGGGTTTTATTCATTTTAATCATTATAGTGTCAATGATGATTATAGTCTTATTAGATTCTGGTGATTGAGGAGCCTGTTTATGAGATATTGAAAATCTTAGTCTGTTCGGAAGTGTAGTTGCAGTCTGCGTAGGTTTGATGTGTAACTTCATCTGCAGAGGTAGGGCTTGCCAGAGAGTTTCAATTAATACTTTTACTAAATTGCTCCTGTCTGTAGTGACCTAGGTCACAGATGACTTAAAGATTCCGCAACATCAGGTTCTCAAAACAGTGGACCAGCAAAAGCGTAAATCAAAGAGAGCCAAGGAACTAAAAAAGAAATGAAAAAGGAGGGGGAGGAGAATCATATGGCAAAAGAAACAAATCTGCTTTCCTCTCTGGTAGCCACATAAGTGTCTAGCCCCAAGTTATCACTTTAGGCTAGGTCTTCCTTCCTAGTGATGGAGCTTTTCACATAGACTTAAGCATGTTTGAACACTCACAATTAGAATAACTCTTCATATCACCTAGAACATGAACAGCATAAACAAAGCTGACGCAACAACACTGTGTAATTATCTTTTCTTTCTGAGGGAGAATTATTATAGCACTTTTTAAGAACTGTTTTTAAAAATGTATGTCTGTGGTAATTAATTTTAATTTTAACAAGAATACACTAGACCACCTTTTATTTTTTGGCTCTTGTTTAAAGCTTGTTAAAAGAATCCTTTTACTTGTGAGGCCACAGATACAATCTCAACACTATGAAATAAAAATGATGCCATAAGTTTGTTTATATTTAAAATTGAATATTTTTTGTAATCACATGTAGCTCTCTCTCAAGAGTGCCAACTTCCCCTTGCAAATCAAGAGCATTATGAACTATGAAAGGTTTAGATTAGAGCCACAGAAATTTATCTAAATCATACTGAATGAATTAATCTTTTGGGTTCTGAAAATCCAAGGAGCACTTCAGATGCATCCCACTTCTTAGCCTCATTCTATCCCTGACCAGCAGACCAACAGGGCTTAGACTACCCAGATCCCTGGAGGTGCTAGCAGGATGCTTGTCCCAGTCACTGCTGCCTGTCCTCAAGTATTATTGGAGATGGGAACTCCTATTATGGGAGATCTGGCAGGGTATCTTCAGAGCTCACCATGTCCTTCCTCCTTCCATCCTGCTTTGCTAGGTGTGTTCCTGGTACTGCAGTAGCCAAGGCTACAGCACCTTCATCTTCTTGCCTGTCAACAGCTTCTTGGCCATGTCATGCCTCTTTCAGATCCTGAAAAAGGATGTCAGGATTTGTACTGCTAAGGATTAAATTTGACCTTGCAGTGCCAATGGATGCATTATTTTTTGCAACTTTTTTTTTGCTCTAAAGCATGGTCAGCAGTTTTCAAATATGTAAAAGGCACTTTAGACAGAAAGGAAATAAACTCTTCTGTGTCCACTGGTGACAAAACAGTGACTGCTTGGTTTAAATTGCAGCAAAGGAGGTTTAGACTAGACATCAACAAAAAAAGCAATACAGATGGCTTACAACACAGGTAGCCAGGGATTGCTGTTGGCCATATAGGGAAGTTGTGGAAACATTGTGTCTGAAAGTTGTTTAAACTGTCAGGAGAAGAACTACATAATTTTCAGTCTGATTTAGCCCCCTTTATAAAAATTATTTCTAAGATTCTCCTCCATCTTCAGAAGTTTACAGTAGTGTGGGTTTTATTGTTTGTTTGTTGTGGGGGTTTTCTGATTTGTTTTTGTTTATTTGTTTTTGGTTTTGTTTTGGTTTTGTTTTATTTGTTTTGTTTTGTTTTGCATGTGGGTGGTCAGACAGTTTCTAATTTACTTAAACTTGGATTAGGTTTGAATTTTGAAATGTGTTTCAGGTACTGCATTTTCTATGTCTCTAAATTGTATCAACCATCATGAACTATCTATCAATATTTACTTTCTTAAATCACTGTATTTGTTACTGAATCACCATATTTACAATAAAGGATTACAACAACAATCTGATCACTATTACACAAATGGATGCCAGAGGAAACCAACATGAATAAAAAAGTTTGGCAAAAGTCCTTTGACTCAGTCAGGAAGCTCTGGATATCATCTAGTCCAGTCCCCTGGATAAAGCAGGTTCACCTAGAGCAGATTGCACAGGATCATGTCCATGTGGGTTTTTAATATCTCCGGGAAAGGAGACTCTACAACCTCTCTGAGTGGCATGAAGTCATAATTCCATACAATGGCCACATGGATTTATTTGAAAATCTTGATTCAATCTTCTATTATTCCATTTGCACTGCAGAGAAAATGCTCCAACTGGAGACCAAGATGATAAGTGAATGAGCATTTTCCATATTCTTATAGATATAGCTAGCAGATGATGAAATACTGACTAAACCCATACAAACTCTCAAATTCCTTTTCAGCATGCCAGGTGTCATGTATTACATCAGATGGTTTAGAAAATGTCATTCTTGAATTGCTGTATTAGGCAACACAACATATACATAATCAAGGTAAGGAAACAGGCCTTCAGAATTAGCATCTCTACAGCTCATTCACTTTGTTCCTCTTTCTGGCTAAGCCTATTGTAAATATCTCAAAGAGGGGGGAAAATGGACAAAACATGTTTGTTTTAAAAAATGTCTGGAGATTTTTTTAAATTCATGTGCCAATCACTTAGTAAACTGCAGGGCAGACTCAGTAGATGGGAAAATCCAAATAAAGCCCACATGCCCCTGTTTCAGGCACCTCCCTTTCCTTGGGGCACACCTATTAACTCAGAAATAGGAGACCACCGTTTAAAATAGTGCTACTTGCTTAGAGGCAGAAAACATTCCAGCTCTGTGAAGACGAAAATTTGAGAATCAGCCTCTCTCCCTCTTGATGTCTTTACCTGGACCATCTTGTATGTAGCTTTCTTAGCTAACCTCATGTCTTCCTTCCTCTCCCTTCTTTGCTATTTTGCAGGAAAACTGTTACATATTTTTAAAAAGGAGCAGTAAATCTGGCCTACAGTTTGCCATCTGCTCTAAGCCCCCCACAAATGGGGCAAACAGATTTTGAGCCTCGGAAGTGCTGCACAGCTTCACCTGGGTGGGTTTGGGTCTGCCCTGGTGCTTGCCAGACAGCAAGCTCCTGCTAAAACACAGAGGAGAGCTGGTCTCCACTGCCTAGCTCTGGGAGTCAGGGAATGATGCTTCCGTCTGTGGCTGTCCCATTAATCAGACAGCAAAGCAGACTGCTCCTGGCCCAGATCACCCTTAAATTAATTCCCACTGGGGTGCTGGGCTAGGGGAGCGGCGGGCTGGGGCTCCACAGTCTCCCTGGCAGCCTGCTCTGCCTGTCAGGCACAGACAGTCGATGTGCAGGGGCCACCCAGGGAGTCAATTCCTTATTCCCTGGCGTGGGTGCGTGGGGCAACCTTGCCCTGTATTAGCAGGAAACACTTGGCAAATATATCAAAAGCACCAAGGCAGAAACTTGCAAACCGCAACTTCTTTATCCTTTTGGGAAAGGCTGATAGCATTTAATAGGAAACACGTACCTTTCTGAACTCTCATATCAAGTTTCACAGGGATTCGTACAGACCAGGCTTCACAGGCAATCATGGAGGTGAACATGGCTACAGGACTCTCCAGAGCAGCATGAAGGACAGCGAACCTCCCGGCTGGCTTTAGTCAACTAATGAGCTCTCAAGGTTTTGTCTCTATCAAACATTGTGAGACACTACAAACTTGATGTTGTTCCATCAGAAGATTGACTAAATTTCTCTAATGCAGATAAACATTAAATGAGGATGTGCAGGATTTGCAGGTATGCTCAAGTCTGCATATGTTACCACCTAGTGACTATTTGGGGTACATTGCAGCACTTTCTTCACAATGTGGAAATGTATTTGGAGACTTGTAATGCAAGCAAATATATGATGATTTATCAGAGCGACTGATCAATGCCATTAAATTAATATAGTGAAGTATCAGTAGTAAGTTGGGCAGTCAAAAAGAGAAAAAAGCCCCAGTTTCTTTAGAGAGATATGAAAAATACCATCTCCAAATATTTGGGCTTTTTGCATTAAGGTCAAGAAAGCTATTCTTTTTCCTGGAATTGGGCTGATAAGTTCACAATCCCATCTTTTGTTTTTTTTATTGAGGTAATAACTAATTGTTTCTGCTACATAACTTTGTCATACCTAATTGCCATTTTATTGTTACCTAAGGTAAATTTTACTAAGACTTTTAAGAAGCTGAATTTAAAATGACTATTGCTGATTAAAAGTAGGAATTCTAGGTCGCAAAGCCTATGACAGCCTTATGCTATTTCCTGTGGCTGTATTTTAAGATAATTAAGAGCAGATCTCCCTGTACTGCATCTTTGTAAAGCAACTGCAAGTGTATTAAGGAGCAGGCCTACCTGGTAAATATTCATACTTGTTTGTGAGGTGGGAAAGCTTTCCTCAAATGTTTTCTAAATTCTTGTTCACCGTCAGGTGAAAGCCAATGACAAGGGGTGTTCCTCAGGGGTTGGCATTGGGATTGGCACTGTTCAACGCCTGTGTTGTTGACATGGACAGTGGGATTTCATGCACCTTCAAGCAAGCTTGTCAACAATACCAAGTGGTGTGGTTGTGGCATTGGAGAGAAGGGATGGCATCCAGAGGGACCCATGAGAGGTGGGCCTTTGTGAACCTCATGAAATCCAACAAGTCCTCATGAAATCCAACAAGTCCTGCACCTGGGCTGGGGCAATCCCAAGCACAAATACAGGCTGGGCAGGGAATGGTTCAACAGCCACCCCATGGAGAAAGACTTGGGGTTGTTGATTCACAAGAAGTGCAACATGACCCTGCATGCCAACTGCATGCCCAGAGAGTCAGCTGTATCCTGGGCTGCATCAAGAGCAGCATGACAACAGGTCAAGGGAGGTGAGTCTCCCCCTCTGCTCTCATGAGACCCCCCCTCATAAGAGGTGCATGAGACCAGCACTTGGAGTGCTGTGTCCAGCTCTGGGCACTCCAGCATACAAAAGATGTGGACCTGCTGGAGTGGGTCCAGAGGAGGGCCACAAAGATGATCAGAGGGCTGGGTCATCTCTCCTGTGAAGACAGACTGAAAGAGCTGGGGTTTTTCAGCCAAGTTGGATGAGGCTTTGAGCAACCTGGCCTAGTGGGAGGTGTCCCTGCTCATGCCAGGAGGGTTAGAACTAGATAATATGTAAGGTACCATCCAACCAAAACCATTCTATGGTTTTATGACTCTCTATGTATAGCAATAAAAGTTCTTCCAGTTAGCTATCACCACAATTACTTTAAATCCCTTCCCACCAAAGTGTCAAATCCAGGGATGGCATCATATCCTACAGAAGGTTTAATCCTACCATCTCTTCTCACTCACCTGAGCAAGGCTGATACAACTTCTAGTGGGGCTGAAAATGGCTCAGAGTGGGATCTCCAATCCAGAACTTCCTATCCAGCTGGTGAGCATTACCTTCAAACTAAAATCTCAGGGCCTGACGGTGTCGGCATCTTTCAAAATCAGGGCCACAAGCTTATGAATATGAGAGATTTTGCATGTTTGAAATTCCTAAACCATGAAAAAGCAGAATGTCAGTAAATTGGATGGAGTTACTGAGCCTGGTCACAGGGCATGGCACTTTTAGCAAAGAGTCTTACCTTTTATCAGAGATTGCCATATTTAGTATATTTCTGCTTTTAATACAAGGGGTTTGTTTTTCAACCTGGAATCCACAGCTGAGAAAAGTAAAGGTACATGCTGAAAGTTTTTGGAAAGACACTATTCAGCCTGTGAAAAAAAGTTGGCTGAAGTATCATATAAAGGAAATATTTTTATCATAATTATTATGATTTTTTTTTCACTACTATGATGTCTCTTTTTAAAGGTACTATAAACATTATTTGAACCAGGTTCCCATTACTAGGAAAGGTCAAAAATTGCAGTAGACCCACAAAGTCAGGCTAGCCATTAGCAAATAAGGGTTTATGGAAAACTCATAAAGCACCTAAAGCGCCAGCTTATGTAATGTATCTAATATAATAAACACTCTGACAGGAGTGGAAAAAATGCAGTTTCTTATTATAAAATATTTGAACATAGTCAAGACTAGAAATTGATCAAACTGTGTGAGCCAGAAGGCTTTGTCATGAAGCCTGAAAATCCAGGAGACCTTCAGCTTGCAGGGAGGAAGCAGTTTAGCAAACCCTGCAGGGTGAATTGTTAATGCCAACTTATATTCACAGTTATCTAAGAAGTTGTGTGGGAGAGTTATTTGGCACAGCCATTGTTAGGTTCTTACACTACTGTACAAACAACTGTCTGGTTTTAGATTACAACAACCATACTGTACTGGCAGTGAGACCTAGTAAGGCAGGAGGAACAGAGTATATCACTCATTTCTATTGCTCGGATGCCTTTTAAACAGGGTCCCTGAGAAAGCCAGTCATTGATGGCTAGCTGGCACAGAGTTACACTGCTTTCCTGAGCAAGGATATTCTCACAGGATATTCCCACAACAGCTATAGTCACCTGGTATTTTATAAACTACCTGCTCAGAGGCGTTTGATTTGACACTCCATCGTCATGCTATTTTTGGCACACTCCTTCCTAATTCGTGATTAACAAGGTTAGGTTGTTTTCACTTTATAAAGACTATTTATAGTTCAAGAGGAGATTTCCCCACATACCTTCCCACTCCTACAGTTCATCAATAGCATGATTTTAGTCTTAGCATGTGACCACAGTTACACAGTCATGTTAAGTAATTAAGAAAAGGAGAGCTGATTATGAAATACAGAGGACTAACTAGAAACATATGAATAATCTACTGCATTTTTGCAACAGAGAAGAAGTAGATCCTGACAAGACTTTGTATGATGCTGTCAGAACTAACATGCCTCCTTCAAGTGAACTGTGCTGTTTAGCAGTTCCAAAACAGACTAAAGTCACACGGGATAGAAACTGCAGAATAAACCAGAACTTGAAATAGTAGTAGGACTCAGTGACCCAATCATTTTGGCCTTGAACACAATGGGAGTTTTATGGCTGAATTCAGTGGGAGCAGGAGCAAGTCTGGAAAATAGTAATCTGTGATGAATTTGTAAATTCCTAGGAGAGATCAATGTGACATAGCACAGCACCCATAACAAATTAGCTGGAAGGGTATTTTAAGTGGCCTGTATATAAACTTGATTTAGGATGAAGTTATTAAAAGGACTGAATGCTGGAACAATTGTGCTCCCACTAAATTCAGTGGTAAAAAATAAATTAAAAAATTTAGGTATTTTAGTATTTATCTTAAAAGCTTAACATTTGTAAATCTTCAGACAGGGACAGAAAAAAATGGATTTAGCCTGTTTTCAGCTGTGTTGTGGACCCTTCAAAACAACATAGCAATATGAGAGGGAGCAAACAGCTCTAACCAGAAATTACTGCAATATACAGGGGGTCATCTATGCTGATTAATGTTAGCTGCACCTTCCAACAGTCAACAGTTGTATTGGGCAAATGCACATGCAAATAGCAAAAGGAACAGTTGTGATTTCAAGAAGAGTTATTGTACTTTATGGAGCTGTATAAGCACTGTAGTTTTCCCAACTAGGGCTTCTGACATAAATCATCTGGGTGAATGTAAGGTGAGAAATACATGACAGAGATACCAACCACAGGTCCAGGAGAGCAGCTTGTATCAGGCTGCCAATATCAGTGATCCTGACCTCTTTGGCAGGTCAGCTACACGTTCTAAGGGTGAGATCCAAATTCTATATTGTTGCCCATCTAAAAAAAAAATGAGGTTTCTAGTCTAAGCCAGCAACTGAGAAAATGTCATCCCATTGTAAAACAAATGTGAGAAGATGTGTGATGAAATCTACTCTGGAGGGGCTTGTCTCCTTCCAGGGACAACTGCAGGAGTCTTGACAGCTGAAATGCCAAACTTTTGGGCTGCTCATGGTGCATGGCTGCAAAATGCCTGCCTGGAAACTCCCTTCTTCCTCGCTATGCATGCTTGTCAATTCTGATGCAGCCATATGTTGTTAGTGGGTAACTTGAGCCTGAACATCTAGAGAGCAGGATCTGTACTTGCATCCCTAGATCCCTGCTCTGCCTGCTTTGCCAGCTATGCTGTCTTCACACCCTCTTAACAGGCTGCATCAACCCCTTATGCTTGTCCTACTGTGCCAAACCTGTGCTGTTTCTGTTGCAATTCTCATTTCCACTGGTTATCTATTGCAGATGAGTCCATCACCAAAGCTTTGTTTGTGCTGTAGTCGGATAGACTCTTTCCCCACCATTGCCCTATAGCAGGATGTAGCATGCCTTGCTGCAGCTGTATGTCTTTGCTGGGCCCCAAGGCTGCACTTAGAATAAACTGTGGGACATCAGAGTGCAAAAACTTGATGAACAGCCTTACATGCAATTGGCAGATTCCAGGTCTCCATCTTCCCTCAGCATGCCCCTCAGATTAGAACTCTCTTTCTTCCTCTGGGCTTTCCTCTCACATTCTCCTGCCTTCCTGGCAGGCTTCAGTCCAGCCTTCTTTCTGCCTCAGGGTCTTCTACTGGTATCACTTTATGCTCTACAGAGTTGTGGCCCAGAAACATTGGTTGCAGACTGCAGCCAACAAGAAGATGGCCATCATTTTCAGCTCTTACAAACCTATCCAATACTTTCCCCCTCTCTGTTTTGTCCTCTTACTAGATACGCCCTTTTGTACAGAGATGCAAATCTCTGCTAGCTTTGATCTCATGAATACAAATGTTGTTTTTATTAACCTTCCAAATGACTCCTGTACTGGGGCACATCCTGCTTTTAGTTAGTCAAATGAAAGTAATGTTTCTGCTTGATTTCTTTTCTGTTTTCCAGATATTTGTGTTGCCTTGATATAATTTTACACAACAGTGTTCTTATTTTTATGTTTCTTTTTGATTAGTTGGTCACTTACATATTATTCTCCCCCACTGATAGTTCTTCACCTTTGCTCCTAGATATAGATGCCTACCTTTACTAAAAAGTGAAGCATGGATAAGAGACGCAAGCATGACCAAATGTAATGCAAGGTACTTTAGGAAGTCATCACACTTGTTCATTTGAAATCTTTATTGCTTGCTTTTCTTATGAAGTATCAGGAAACATGCAGATTACCATTTGATTTTATTACTTAAGAGTTCCAGCTATCCTTACTTTTGATTAAAGTCATTGTTGTCACAACAGCTCTTCCACTTCATCGCAAAGGATTGAGATTGCAGCCAAATACGTTCAGTATAAATGGGTTCTGCTACATCTCCAAGACCTCCTGCCTGGATTAGGATGGGTTTTTAAGATGGGAAATGACATATCTGAGCTGTGATCAGTTGTGCTATCCAGGCAAGTCTATTTAAAAGCACTTTCCATTTTAAATATAGCAATAAAATACCACACTAGCAAACCTTCTTGATAAGGGTAAGAGCAATACATCCAAATCCAATCTAAATTTGACATTGCCTAGAACAAGAATTCACATTGATAAGTCAGGACTCATTTACAAGGCCATAAATGGGTGGGTAGCTATAATTTGGGTATTAAACTTGTAAAATACATTGATGGCATGCAAGGGCTAAATAAATAATTTACTACAAGAAAATTGAAAATCTTTACACAGTCCTTAATTGACCAGCCACTCTACCATGTTCTTGATCGTTTCCTATTTTGCATTTCTTAAAAATTTTCACACACTGAAATGTTTCCCATGTGTATTTTTTTTGAACTTCAGTGGATGTTCACAAGTCACTACATTTCTGCATGCATAGCCTGTTTCCATCTTTTTTTCATCAGTCAATTACATTCTTTTTGACATTTTCATTTGTTTGTTTAAAAGTGTGAATGAATCAAATGCCTTTTCTGGGCTCAGCTCAGCTGGTGTTATTCTTAAGATTAAAATAAAATCATCTCAATGATCAGGCTAACTTTGAATGTTAGTTAAATCCATTTCCATTGCAAAGCAGACCGAGTTAATGGGTATTCCAGTGATCACAGTAAGAGTGGAATTGGCAGCTTTATATAAGTTTATAAAAATTCTTGTGACCACCTCACTGGCCAGTGTAACTCAGCTGCAGTGAGGCCAATGAATTTTGGCCTTAAAGCAGTTTTCCCATCCACACATATCGAAAATCTGGTGTGAGATTACATATAAGACCTTGATTGACCCTTCCCTTCAAAGCACCCCAATCAAACCCACTAAAGGTGTAAGATTTTACTTTTAAAACATCACACTTGCTTTTTGTTAGATTTCTATTCTAAAACCAGACCTCCATGGTGCACTCTCACCACCTTTTCCTGCGACCTGAGGAAGAGAAGTGGGGGCTTTCATCCACCTCTCCAGCTATTGCCATTTCCTTGGGTGGCTGTGGTGCTACTGTGCATGCTGATATCCCTTTGCTGCTCATGTGGACTCTCCATGTCTCTGCTGCAGCAGTGAGAGGAAAAAACTGTTCCTTTATTCACCCTGTTAGAGGTACTGTGGGATCACTGTGCAGTGGCTTTTACTGGTTAAAACTTGCAACTTCTTTTTAGATGAATCATAGATTCATAGAATTTCGGCAACCTGATCTAGTGGCCCATGGTGGTATTCCATGATAGAATAGTTTGGGTTGTAAGGGACATTTAAAGGTCATGTAGTTCAACCCCTGAAATGAGTGGGGACATCTTCAACTAGATCAGGTTGCTCAGAGCCCTGTCCAACTTGACTGTGAATGTTCCCAGGGATGCGGCATCTACCACTTCTCTGAGCAATCTGTTCCAGTGCTTCACCACTCTCATTGCAAGAAAGTTTCTTCCTTGTATCTAGTCTGACTCTCTACATTTTTAGTTTCAAACCATTACCCCTCGTCCTGTTGCTATAGGGAACTACAAAAAGTTTGTTCCCATCTTTCCTATAAGTAACCTTTAAGTACTGAAAAGTCATAATTAGGTGTTCCTGGAGCCTTCTCTTCTCTGGGCTGAGCAACCCCATCTGTCTCAGCCTGTTTTCATAGAAAGGAGGAGTTCAAATCCCTCTTGCTCTTTTATGCTTCATTCTTATCTTTAGTCATCTACAGCAACCTACTGTGCAAAGAATTATGCTCTTAGACAGGCAGAGGTGGTGCTTCCTCACACAGACATCCTTGGAGTGTTTCCCACTGGAAGAGCATGCAGCAGAGGTATTTTGCTAGTATAGTCTGTACAAGTTCCCAGGAGACAGAAGGTAGAGTGCCGAGTACTTGCAGGCATTACTGCTTCTCTGTGAGGGGTTTTTTTCCAAGATGAAATGGCATGATGGAACACATCCCTTACCATGCCAACTCATATACCAGACCCCAGGTGAGAAACATAGAAGAGGTAAATCCAGAGGGAGTGCAGAAAATTTTGGGTAAGCAAAGGGACAGCTGCTCTGGGTCACTGCCATCAGCTTTGCTATTGTTACAGGCACACAGAGACTCTCTTCTAATTCTGCTTTCCACCTGCCCTCTCCAATAACTTCCTTTAAAATAAGAGTTATTTTTTCTCAAAATATTTCCATTGTCTTCAGAGGAACGTCACCCCTTTCCAGCTGGGACCCTGCCCCATGAGTCAGATTGACACCACTTTGCTTGGCAGCCACATGACCATTTTGGAGACCAGACCTAGGTTCAGAGTAAAATATTTTGGGATTGAGGAGAAAGTCCTGTGTTCTTTGGATGGTGATAGGGTGGGATGGTTGTGTTTTTTAAAAAGGATACAATTCAGACATAAAAAAGCCTCTTGGCTGTAGGAGAAAGGGTACAGGCTGGTTGAACTTGCATTCTAGGGAGCCAGAAGAAAGAAAAGCTCAATGCTCTGCTTTACATGTGCGCAGGACACTGCTGCCTGAGGGAATAAGAACCCACTTACAACCCCGAATGGCTTGCCCAGGCTTTGTCCAGGTGCATGAAACAAGCAGGGCCACACATCTGCTTACTTCCTCCCTGGGGATTAGAAGTTGGAGGGTGGGAAATGAATAGAGCCTGGGGTCCTTTCTCTCTGGCCAGCTCAGCTGAGATGGTGAGTGCCTGGGGGGGGGGGGGTGTTGAAGGAGGAATATTATTTTATTTCTGATTTAGGCCAGAGGTAAATGACTGCCTGAGGGAATAGTAGAGGAGAAGGTGTGTCGCTGAGTTACAGTGCCTCAGGGGGTTCCTGCTGCAATGGCACAACGATGTAATATGCCCCCTGGGGGATTGCATCTGAAATAAAAATGTAGCCTTTTACTTATTGGCATTAATGTTCACTAACTAATGTCTTTTATTGCTTAACTCTTCTATTTTGGCACCTGGGTAACTGCTTAGTTTCTTTTAAATTCACTGGACCAAATTCAGAGATCACATATCAAGGGATCTAGATAGAGTTCACAACTGGCAGAGTAATGCGGATTGAAAGCAGTAAATTTAAGAAAGACTAGGGAGAGAGTTGTAATGAATGAAAGGATCATGGTAGATAAGATTCCTGCTCCCTGAAAATTATTGCTGAAACTGAGTAGTCTCTTAGTAAAAAAAGATTTTGACTCAGAGTCAAGAATTGCTTGTGGGCTCCCAGCAATCAAGAGTCCTTTGCGCAATCTTTATAGAACTTGATAGCAAAACAACTAAACTCTGCACTAATATAAAGTTCGCAGACAAAACAACATGATGATAGCCTTAGATGCAGCTTTCCATGAATAATTCCAACAGTAAACCTGTCCTCAACATGAAAAGAACACTCGATATTCAGTACATTTCCGTGATCAAACCTCTACCCTCTATTTCCTTATTTAAGTACCCTGAAGCACGTCACCACCCTGTCTGCACTCTATGCCATAATTCAGACACTATTTTTTTTTACTGGGCGTTTCTCTGGGTTCCTGGCTACATGTGGGAAAATAACTAAGAATCACTCTTCTTCACTCAGCTCATCTTGGTGGCAATGAGCTCAATGATAGTGGCACTGGCTCAACCCCAAACATTGCCCATCCACAGCATGGGCATGAATGTTGGGGGAGTGTACTGTTTAGTTTTCTGGCCTTGGCTAGCAGACTTGTGGCTAAGTTGTTTGCTATTGAAAATGCTCCTGCCAGCTTTCTTTTCTCAGCCCATCACTTGGTGCCCATCATGCTTCTCCATGTCACCTGCCACTTGTGGAATGCCTGCATTTGCTTGCTCTCTCTCACATCCCTTTCTAGTACCTCCATCTTCTGCTTCTCATCAGAATACATCCTGAAAAAATACTTTGTGCTGTCTCATCTATTTTTCTTCAGCTATGGAAGGTACATCCCTAAATCCTTTCCAAACAACCTCATTATCTGTGGTGGAGTGCTGTCTTGACGTTCTGCAGCCCCAAAAAGGCCACTGGAGCCCGTGCCTACAATGGGCACCCCTGCTCACTCATTAGTGCCTATCCATCCAGTGTTTCCTGTCTTTTAAGAGAGAGGGGGAATAAAATGTTTTCACTGTTTGTACAGCTTCTTGCACCCTGGGACTGACATCATTGCTCTAGCCATACAAATACATGTAACAGTATCTTCCCCAAAAGCCATGGCCATCTTCCATAAGATTTGAAATTACATGCCAGTCCAAGGGTCCTCCCATGCTACTGAGCCATCACACAGCAGCTGTGAAGGAGCGGGGGAGCAGGGTACACACAGGGCTCCTCAGTACAGCAGCAGGAGGAGAAGAACTAGCTCTGTGTATTTAGTTACAGTCAATTATGAGTTTATGACCTTATGATGCAACTGTTGTAACCCTTGCTCAATATACTTTTCAGGCAGAACATGCTGAACATACAGAGGGGGTGTATTTTATGGCCATAGTGTTTGCTTGAGCTGTGCAGATAAGAGAGCTGTAGAGAGGTCTCCACGCAGGATGAAGTGGAGCCATTTTGGCTGTGTGGTATTGGCAGGGGCTGAGTGTCTCTGCCAAAAGAGCTCGTGAATTGTAGGTGTAAGCCTCACTGATCTGCCACCCCCTGCTTTCTCTGGCAGCAAGGCTTGAAGTTGGTTCTTGCACTTTAAGAGGGGAGGAAAGCTAAGGGAAGGAGGAGGTGTCATTAACTCATATGGGGAACCAGAATAGGATTTTTTCCCCCTTAATCGAGGCAGCTTTGGAATTTGACATTTGTTTCACCCAAAGATTTTCAAATGCTGTACATTTTTTTTCCACCCAGATCATATATATGAGGCCCATTTTATGGGTAAGCGAACTGATTCAGAAAGAGTAAATAGAGTTCCATTTGCAGGTCTACGAATAGATTCAAAGACCCTTGAAATCTTAATCCACTTGATCCTACTTAATGCCTTCAAGATGCATTAACAGAACAAAAAGAAGTTTAATTGAAGTGCATCAAACTCCATTTAGGCACTATAACTCTTCTATTTACAAGAGTAGCCCCATAAGTAAAAATAAGGATGCGTTACCTTGCATTTCCCCAGAAAATAAGTGAGCAGCCACATCCTGGCTGGCATTTTAATCTCATCAAAGCAGAGCTCTTTCCCTACTGTGCTTTCCAAGATGCACAACGCAAATGTGGTCTGAACACAACAGAACTAATTGAACAATCACAGCAAAGGAGGTCAAAACCCAACAAACAGAGTAGCATCTAAAATGACTCTGGAGGATTTTAACAGATGGACACTTGTAAATCTAACAGGATTTCCTACGGGTGAGAATGCCTTAGGTAAAATTCAGAATGTCTCATTAAATTGTCAGCCAGCTATGAGGCATTGCTTATGTGAATATGAACAGCTCTGCAGCTTTACTGTAAATACACACAACTGTGTATTAACATAGGCCTGACAAGCAACATTTGGATGTGAGTTCAATTAGAAAGCCCGATCAAAACTGAAGAAGGATCAGATGTAATGTTTCTGGCTGGGATCCATTAGAGAGATACAGCAGGGAAGTTAAGCCAGAGGTCAGGCTTTTTCTCTCCCTGTTCTCCAAGCTGTATGGCTTTGCCTGTGTGCACGTCCATGTAAATTTGCAAATCAGTTTGGTCTAGATTTCTCTAAGTCATTTTGCTACTGCTTTCTTGTAACCTCCTGTGTTCTTAGGCTGTTGATGAAATGCATGAACAGACCCAGTACAGGTATAACAGCGCTCTCTGTCTCCCAAGTAGATGCTCCCATGCCAAGAATTTAAATGTAGGCTAGCACAACAACACAGCAGTTACACGCTTCCATTTTTACACATTCATTTTACATAGTGCCAGTGATCTGGATAAGGGCAATTAGTCTGTTTCTCACCAGAGAAATTAGTCTGGTTGTGCCCCTTTACCTCCTCCAGCAACCCTACTGCTTATGGGATCTGTGCGCCTGTTGTTCAAATCCACATTCCTGTACAGTCCCACTTTCCCGGTAAGAAATAGTCTCTGCTGGGTTTATTGGCATTTCTCACAGTATCTGAGTTCAAAGAAAATGATTACAAGTTAAGACAGAGCTCTGTTCTTTAAAGCACCACAGTGTATAGATCTGTTGAGTGATATATAACATAGAACAACTTCCAACTGAGGAAAGCTTAACACAGCTCGGGCTAGCTTGCTGATAGCTGCTCAGCTCCTAGAATTACTGCTTACAAACCATAAAGACCCCAGCTTGAGTTTCATGGAGGGAGGGGGGAAATGTGTGTTGTGCACACCACAAGTACAGCCACAGGGCGGGTAACCCGCCAACTTCCTAACCTCAGCCAAAAAATCTGGCCACTGCCTGACAGTCAGAGTATGGGTATTTGCTGTCTATCAGTGGCAGCAAAACAGCCCAAAGTCAAAAAAGAATTGTGTGAAAACACTGAGTTCAGTCGTGGGACTATTAGCGTGCGAAATCAACGGGCTTGGTGTCTGTTAAAACTGCCCTTCACTTCTGTGATATTTTTGGCAAGGAAATGGGCTGTAAATATAAACAGATCACTTCTCTCCTTACTGAAAAGCAGGCACCTCAGAGGGAGGAAGCACACTGCATGTTTATTAGAGACACAGATTCCACACAAGATCTTAGAACTGGCATGCAGGGGTAAATTCCTGGTCGAGCTAAGAGACTGAAGGAAGGACAAGCCAACTATGAGAGAAAAACGTGCAGTGTGTCCCCTAAACCACAGAATACACCTCTGTTGAGGACTGCTTGCACTACTGAGAGTGGGGTAATTGTGCCAGGGCAGGACACATGGGTCTGTGATTATTGACCAAATCCTTCAGCACAGAACACATGCAGAACTCCCAGGCTAGCATAATAACCACAGAGTTTTATTCCCACACAGCATCTGGCTGGTGAGCCCTCATCTCCCAAACGCCCTCCTCCCTCTCCAAAGGGTCATGTATTCCAGATTGGCACTGGAGAAAGTGCATGAAATGTATATGCATAAGAGCGTGTCATGGTAAGATGCCCACACTGGTACAAAAATTGATCCTGGTGTCACTGTAATTCAAGAGTAAATAGTGCACACTGCAGTTTCCCTAAATGAAGCAAATGCAATCTTCAATGCAGCTTTAACAAAAAACAACATAGATGACAAATGTCAAGTAAGATCCCTCAATTCTGTGTTATGTGAACACTTTTTTTACTGTAGATGACCAGAAGTGCAAATTACTTTTAATGGAAAATTGTTGTGGGGCATGAGGGACTTATTAAAAATCCCTTGCTTAAAGACTATCTTCTGCAGACATAATACTAATTTTTCTTCTTTTTTCCCATACATCTTTTTCCATCTTAACTGACCACTTTTGTCTGACTTCTTTGATCACCAAGCATACACTAGTACATTATTACTTCATCAGAAACTTAAGGATCTACACCTCCCCTTTTGTTTTTCAGCATCCATCTCATTTCTTCATACTTGTTTATAAATTGAGCCTTAAGGAAAGAAGAAGGAAAATTACTAGAATATTAAGATATCCTAAACCTTCAAAACAAGAAGGTTATGAAAACAGACATGAAGCTGGAAATCCTATATTTCTTTTTCCATGCCCAGTGTATGTTAGAGTTCTTAACCAGAAAAAGTAATAAATGCTTGAGAGTGATCCTGGTTGTTGTAGTTATGAAGTTGCACTGGCAAATCGGGGGAGAATCAGGTAACAAATCTGCAGTGTGAGAAAGCCCACCAAGAGCCCTTAGAGCTACAGTGGCATCCTGCCCTGGCAAGCTGCTTCCTGCGCCTGCTTGGCAAGTGACCACATAATGTGCCTTTCTCCTACACTTTGGCAAATCAAAGAACTCTGAAAGATTTGTGAGATGTGACTCGTTGGTAAAAACCTAGTTAAGTCTTCCCTCTTATTATACACATTTCTGTGAATAGCTACTAACATTCTTTCCTTTAATCGCTACCAGGGTGCATGGCAGACAAGTCACATTTACTTCTATAATTCATCTTTGATATCATCTTTGTTACTTTATATTCATCTGATGTCAGAGTATATTTGATCAGTAATTTACCTGTACCACAATTAATAAAGCGTTTTTGTACTTCAGTTTGTTTAGACGTCATGCGTAAACATTATCTGATTTTGGAAATTTCTTATTGTTCCATTTACCCTGCAGCCTGCATTATTATGACTAAAATATGAAACCGATCCTTAGATTCCTGGAATCATAAAATCATAGAGTCACAGAAGGGTTTGGGTTGAAGGAACTTTTAAAGGTCATCTTGTTCATGCAATGACCAGGGGCATCTTCAATTAGGTAAGGTTGCTCAGAATCCCATCCAACCCGGCCTTGAATATTGCCAGGAAGGGGGCAACTGCAACCTCTCTGCAGATTCATTCCTTTAAAGAACAGCTTTATAGTAAGATGAAGTCTTCCTGGTGAGCATAAAAAGATTGATTTAGATTATCAGTAACAGTTTTATCTTTTCTAACAGTTCCTTTTAGATTTTGTTAATATTTCCACCATGCCTGGTCTTTGGAAGGCATCCTGTTTCTGATAAATTTGTTATTATTAGTTTTATGGCTGTAGCATAAAATCTGAATCCAGATTTGAACTTTCTGAGATTTTAGAGGTTCAAATTTGGACTATTATAAAAATAGGAACAATATGTGGAGCCTGGGGCAAGGCTCTGAGCCTAACATTCCTTGCAAACAAGGCAGAGGCCTTGCAAGGTGACTGGGTAAATTAGCATGGTTCCAGGTATTCATTTTCAGCTCATTTATTTAACATTTGACTACTCACAAGAAAAAATACATTGTTCATGCTCTGCAAATGAGACACAGGAACCTGGTTATTTTCTCTTCAGGTGTAAACATCACCAGGCCTGCAGAAACTCCCCCCAGAGTACAAGATAGTCTGGAAGTTCTTCACTGTTGATGATCATGTACGAGAAGAAAGGGAGCCACCTGTGAGACAAAGCCTTTATGTTTATCTCTAGCAGGTCTGTTGGCCAACAGCTGCTGGATCATCTACAGGGAGCACCTACACATTTGCTGTTTTGTTATGAGCCACTGCCAGCTTGCTGCAACCAGCTTCTGAGCTGACTACCAGCCATGCAGCCGTAGGGAGGGTAATGCCCCAGATAATTAGACTCTTCTGAGAGACAGGTTTATTACCACAAACTAGGAAGACCCAGCTTTTAGCTATTTTTTCATGTAGGCTTACATCTGCTGGGATTGCACCATTTAGGATCTTCTGCCCAACAGACAGATTTATGGCCCTGCTGTGAGGAACGTGGCTGACTAGCTGACTTCTGATTCTTTTGTCCAAACCAGCAACCTCACTGTTAAGAGTAAAATAAGACTCTTCTGACAAGTGTCCATCTATTTTCTTTGCCATCTTCTCCTTCCCTGGTATCTTTTCCACATAAAGAAAAGAAAGCTTTTCTATAATCGAGCTCTCCACGAGAAGAAAACAGAGAAGGCAGGGGAAAACATCTCCTGATACTATTGACTTCTTATATGCAATTATAAAAGATTATTCAGACAACTGAAAATGCTCATTTTTTTGGTGTTTTTTTCTTTCCTTTTTGTAGGAAAATAAGCCATTCTTCTGGTGGAAAAATTCATATGAAAAGAGATAAACTCTGAAGCAATTGTTTGCGCTTTCAGTAAGCATATTTCTGACAATTCATTAAATACAGAAAGCTTTATCTGCCAGGAGAAATAGAATGTGGAAGCAATGCAGACACTCTGAAGCAAAAGAATTCTTGTATTGGAGGAGAAGGAGAAGTGCATAAAGAACCTTACTTATACTTGAATAATAACTATTAAAAAGTCGTAAGACCCTAATAGTCTTTGTCCGTCCTTTTTTTTTAATCCAGTCAAGCAGCATGTCCCTGTTGTCATTACTCATCCACTGCTTTGTCAGCTCTGAAGAGAAGGAGGAATTTAGATTGCATTTCCAACACGAAGCAGTTGCAAGGAGTACATACTATGTTCACAAAACAAAACCATGTCACTTAGCTCTCCTGGGCTAGGGAGCATTCTGCTGAGGGTGTTGATCCTTACAGAGCTAGAAAGCCCAGAGCAGTACCAGGCACCCTGAATCTCCACACTACCATCTTGAACATGCCAAGAAAATGTTGCTGCAGTGAGGATTTTCAGCTTCCTGCCACACTTCTCAGTGAGTAAAGGCTTCTGTCTGCTCTCAAGCCACTGCTAGTGTGCGTGTTAAGCAGGTCTTGCACGGTGACAGCAGATCTATTTTCTCTGAGTGTTCCAGGAATTATCAAATCTCATTGAACTGAGCACATGAGCAAAGTGTCTCTCTGTGGCAATCATAAGGTATGTAGTGGAAATCTGTAGCAAAAATATTTTGGCAATCCATTAATGCTCATAATAATCCTTCCAAATGGCACTACTGAGAGAAGACCTGATCCTTTCTTGATACGTAGACCAACTTGGCTCTCTGATTGAATCCAGGACTAGCAGAAAACAAAATGCAGTGAGACCATGTTGGCTCCATAAGTTTTTGAACCTTGAGTTAGGTGAGCTCAGCTGGGACCCAGGCCTGGAAACCAGCAAAAAATCCTTGAGGCTACTAAGTGTCCCAAATTAATGATTACTTGAAAGTTCTTGAAGAACTTTTAATTTTACATGTGAATCCAGTGCATTGTCGCCAAATAGGTGGGTATTTTAATGCCTAATGTTTAGGCACATACCTGCAGTACCTGAGCCCATCTTGTGCAGCTGGAAAAGGTTGCCAATGTTGTACTTTCGCTTGGGAATCCAGCAATTAGGGCTTTCCTCTGAGATATGAAAGACCTGAGACCAAACCATTCTTCTGCCTGCTGGGACATGCATGCACATTCTCTTTGAAAAGCCCCACTGCCCCAGGCAATGTGGGAAATTAGATTCAACCAGATCTGCTGAAGCTGCTCTGCTACATGTAGGGTAGTTAAATACTCATGCTGAGGAAGAAAGGAGAAAGAACAGCCTATGGGTGGCTGGGGCCAAGCAAAAGTACTGTTACCTGCTCCTCACAAGGTCATCATCTTCTCTTCCCAGAGGTCCTTGTCTGTGCTCTGACACTGAGTGACAACTGATGCTGGGATCTTCAGGGAATCACTGGAGAGAGGTGCAGGATATGCTGCAGACAGGTGGGTGGAAGCTGGGAGGAAGAGGAGTCTCCAGATGCTCGAAGCCCTTTATTTTTGCCCTAACAGGGTGGCCTCTCCATTCTAAGATCTCAACAGGGGGTAACAACATTTAATCTAAACAATATTTAATTCTAACATACAGTGATTAAACTTCACAGAAGAAAGAAAGGCTTTCCCACCCCAGAGCTCCGTGAGAGTGGGCATGCCCTCGTACAACAACTGTTCAGGTCCCCTTGGGTTGAAGGCAGCAAAGGCACTGAATGTGACAGTGGCACCTAAGTCCTCGAGCAGAACCAGCTGTAACTGCCTGCTAGCTGAAAACCACACCCATAGACAGTATTTATACATGTGTTTACATCTTCCAAAGGGAAAACAAATAAAACAATTAATGTAACTTACAGAAACAATGTGGCAAAAAAATCATCACACAAAATATTTTCTGAAGTGATTGATTTTTTTAACAGTTCAAAAATCTTGGCGGTAAGGAAGTAATTAATGACTATTTCCTTTTAGAGAAATAATTGTTGTATTTTTATTTTAGAAAAAGATGTAAAATTACCCAATGACATTAGGATAACGAAAATTCCAATAAAACAACATGGTTTCTACTGTAGGAAGATTTTGCCTGAAGTGATTTTGAAGACCTTGAAATGAATACACACTGCAGTATATCCTACTTCTGTGGGCTGTGACACATGCATCTACAATAGCTATTGCACACAATGCATGTGTAGAATCTTATGCAGCAATTTTGCATCAAAGGAAGTACTGTCTTTGACTTCAATGGGAATTGGAGAGGCCCTTAAGGAGTAGAAGAGTATATAATAACAGAAACAAAGCTTAGTTTAGATGTGAATCACAAAGCTGCCATTGAGTTTATGCTCAGTTTAACCTATTAAACAATGTAAGATGAGCAAAAATTACTCATTTCCATACTGCTGATTTTGCAGACTTCAGAAACCCTGAGCATGAAATAAATAACTTGCTCTTAATAACTTTCTGTTTGGATAATATATTTAAATGTAGGAAGATGTAAATGATGTATTTTTATTGCATTTCTGGTTACCTCTCTGTATCAATCCAGCTAAATGCAGAAGTTTAAATTTACAAGGAACTACCTAAAAAGGTTTGTCTGTTCTTCACAAATAAAACTGGTTGACCATGCTGTTATGGAAGGTTCTGAAGATTAAGTCAACTCTACAAATATAATCAGTACTGTATTTCCTGCATGCCTGGCCTGATTGTATAGCTCTGTTTGTATTATAAAAATGCAGTGATAAAATTGCACAGAAGAAAAGACTGGATGTCACTGTATGCAAATCTGTGTAATATTCCTCTATGCCATTCTTTATTAGATGGGTTTCCTGTGTCAATATGCTGTGGTTATTCCTAAAGTCAGGACTCTGAAAACACAAGATCATTCTAAAGGGCTTTTAGCACTTGAAAAAGGTGTAGCTGAGTGGTTTGGTATGTTTGTTTGTTTGACCTTGGTTTTGTTTTGGGTTTGTTTGTTTGTTTATTGTTGGTTATTTTTTATTTTTTAATAAATAAAATGAATATTTCTTAGAACTAATGCTTTGGGAGTTTTAAAGAGAAATTATGCATATTGCAAGACATATTACGGAATGGCAGGAAAATCAATGATTATGAAATTTGTTTGCTTTTATGATAGGATAAATTTTTATGCAATTGTCCCCAGTCTTGATAGGTAAAGCTATGGTCACTTCATGCATAGCTGCTTACCTCTATGAAGTCTTTTAACCTGTCTTTTTTTACTGCACCTGGTCTATGACCCTTTTGAACTTGAAATCTTAATACCACACATAATACTGAACAAATACCAGAATATGCAAAAACCTCTTACCTTTTCAAATTCCTACCATGAACCTTAGTTTGTCCATTTTCTCCCTTTTACTGCCTTTTCCTTCCAAGTTTCTTTTCTTGTATCTCTTTTTCTTGCCATGACCACAAAGAATTGAGAAACAAAGCTGTGCTCACTTCCTGCAGACAAATAATCTCTACAAAGAGCTGAGTCCCTTGTACCATAACCATCTTGCCCCAGGCTCTTTCCTTTGAAACATTCCCTGTAAATGTACCTTCCTCGAAGAGCAAAACTGAGTAATCAGATTCTAAGGAGGCACAAACTGTCCGGGCTATCAGGTGACTAAGAGTATTATTGGGGAGCATTAAAATGCATGAGATTATAACTCCATGTTCTTGTAAAGCTCTCTCATGGTTAGAAATGAAGCCACAAAATTTGCACAAGTTTCCATGTAACTCCTTCTGGACTTTCACTTTCTGCTGGTCATGGATTCCTTTCTCCTGAGCTCCTGCACCATGAGACCTCTATCTGTTAGAGGTTGGTTTTCTTTGGCTTTGCCTGACTAGAAAAATGAGTCATGTCCAAGAACAGGAGCTGGGCAAAGGGGATACCTACAACAGTGCTGTTTGCTCTGTGAGTGAAGACAAATTCAAACTTGATGAGTGCACAGTATCCATCCATCCATCCATCCATCCATCCATCCATCCATCCATCCATCCATCCATCCATCCATCCATCCATCCATCTGAGACACTGGACACTAACAGTTTCATGTGGGACAAAACCCCTTTCAGTATACTACGACTTCCAGAACTTTGACAGCATTCTTCCTGAGGTTGGAGCATAACAATCTCTTGAGCTGAGCCTGTCCTTGGACAGGACCTTCTGCAGTGCCCTGCAGCTGTGCAGCAGGTGAAAGCATGCACAGCAACACATCCTGCGTGACCTATTATTTCTGAAAAAGTCAGTGTGCAGAGGGTTGAGCTAAAAATCACAATGGATAACCAGGAAAGGAAAAAAATACTTAACAAGTTTCTAGGAACTAGGATTCAAGTCTCACTGCAAATGAGGGAGAAAAAGGGAGAGAGGGAGGGAGGAGGCATCTGTCTAAGTCTACAAGAATAAATGTCCTCCAGAGCTTTCAGCATCTCCTCTCTCAATATGAATTCATTACCTTATTTACAACAAAAATATTGTATTATGACATATACCAATCTAGAAATGTAATATATCATACATGAGCCACTTTACAACCCAATCCAGTTATCTGGATCAGTGCTACATTTCATTTGAGTAAGGGCTGAATTACTTGGGAAACAGATGTCAATTTCATTTAAGATAGTTTTTGGGTTATTGTTCCCTGCCTGTTTAAAAATACTAAGTTAAATTAGATTTTAAGATAAAGAATGCTTCATTGTGATTTTAATTGTAAATCCTGTTGAATACATGTTAACTTCCTGCCTTCTTCATAAGAGAAAGAAGGAAAATAAAAATTTTCAATATAGAAATTTTTTTGTGATTTTAAAACAGTGTGTATGAATGAAACCACCACTCAAAATAAGCTTGCAAATTTATAATTACAGATAATAACAAATTTGCAAGAGTCTCTCAAAGACATGTGCAGTAAGATTGCAAACTTTGTATAGTTCTTTTTAGTAGTGACTTATTTTTTTTGGAATGGATGAAGATCAGATTTGCAGCAATGGAACTCATAGCAGGTATAGCTCATTAAGCACCTCAAGTTTGTGCACAAAGAACACTGTGCTTTAGCTGTTGCATTCTTAAAGTTAATTTTGTTTTCCATTTGCTTCTTATCTGATCAGCAAGAATATAATGAGACTGGCTGTATCAAAGCTTTCTGAAGGCAGGGTGCCAAGAGGAAGGAGTCAGGCTCATTTTGGTTGTGCCGAGCAGTAGGACGAGAGGCAATGGGCAGAAACTGTAACACAGGAAGTTCAGCCTGAACATATGTGAAAACTTTACTGCGAGGGTTAACCTGCACTGGAACCAGCTGCCCAGACATTGTGGAGTCTTCCTCACTGGAGATACTCAAAAGCCACCTGGACACACTCCAGAGTAGTGTGCTCTAGAGGGCCCTGCAGGAGTGAAAAGCTTTGACTAGATGACCTCCAGAGGTTCCTTTCAACCTTACCCATTGTGTGAATCTGTGTGAAAGGCATGTAGCAAAAGTTCCTCTACCCCAATGAAAAGACATAGTAAATTGGGTCAAGTGTTAAGGGCTTACTATACAAGCTTTTATCATTCTACATTGTTACTTTCAAAATCACCAGTTCTAAATTCTATCTTCTACTAACCATTCTTCTTTACTAAATTGGGGTTGTTTTTGAGAGTCACAGCTCGAAGTTTTTACATTTTGATCACACTATGAAATCGATTTTGTCTGTAAGTTATTGCAATCTTCAACAGATCCACCAAATAATTTTGATTCTCCTTTCTTAAAAAAATCCCAACAAATGTTTCCAAAGATTTTTTGTATGTTCCTTTTAAACAGAGGTGATTCTGTTTAGCAAGACCAAATGAAGTTTTGTTCCCAGTATGTGTCAAGATATTCAAAACATAGTCTCATGTATTTCCCACTGGAGTGACTCCATTAATATTCCACCTTAATGGTCATGTGCATGTTGATGCTCCTCTGGCCAGGATTAACAAGCCTTTCTTTCCACTTGCCATTTGAAGCACATCCCTGCCATGACCTATTAGGTACTGGGATGGGAGGGCTTGCTGCAAAGTGAAGCACAAGACCATTCACCAGAGCCACTATGGTCATGGAGTGAGCCTGTGGTCTGTCTGCCAGCCAATTTCAGTCCTTGCTGACATCAAAAATAGGACTCCTGTGGCCCGTTGGGTGCCAGAGGCTTACTGGAGAAAACGTCTCACCTTGTCATGCCTGTCAGACAAAAAAAGTTTGTCTTTTGTTTTCTTTTAGGCTACATAGTGGTGCTATTTTCAAATTTAAAAGCTTGAACACATACACTGAGCCACAGGGAGGACTGTAGCTAAAAGCTCCCACACTGTCATTAGCACAGGTGCTGCTAACCCCATGTAAAGCTCACAACAGCTCGTAGATGCTGACTTTAGTCATCACTAAAACATTTGTCTTAAGCCACCTGAGGAATGAAATAAAAAGGGTGAAAAGACTTACCAGAACCAGAAGATAGCACTCAAGAGACAAATCCAGCACGTTCTGTAGTCTGAAGTAATGGTACTTTCAGCTTGGTGTTGTTCTCTTACATAGAAGGGCTACACCTGAGATGGGAAGGACTAGACATCAGAGGGTTACCAGGTACACTAGTTCTTTACGTTATTTTAATGTAACCCAATATGTACATTTGCACATTATATAAAGATCTGCTTTATTTACTAGATATTTGATAATCTCTCCATGCTAACCATCATTAATTTTTTTCCTCTAGGGGAAGCAGATGAGATTTCGAGGAGGAAAGTTCCAGCAGCAGAAGATAGAGTTCTCTGAAGTAACAAACCCCAGTGGTTCCTGCTGCCGCAATTGCCATAGAAACAGAAATGCCACTTATACTCCTCTCCCTGCTTTGTAATGAAATATTGCCACTTGAGGAGATTTAGAAAGTTGCATGCAAAGGCTTTGATCCTCCAGGGTGCTGAACATCCCTGGTGAGATGTTGGAACCCTGGTTCCCAATGTATTTACATATATCACATCTATTGATTTTCAAAACCAAAGGAAGCTTGAAGTAAAAAGTCTTCTGAGGATGTGAGCTTTTTAATTCTTTCTGAAAAGGCTGAGAGTTTAGGACTTAATTAATTTCCTCTTGCTACTGTCTGGGACTTCTGCTGTTTAAACAGTGATAGGTCTGGCCTCTTCATAAGTCTGCTTGGTGTTTAGCTGAGGTTAGAAAAGGTCACAGAAGGCAGCCACTGATGTGGCACAGACAGATGTCAATGCAGCCCTGGACACCTTGGTTTAACTTACTATTTTCATATGCTTATTTTAATGTTATCCAGTCAGGTGGCTGAAGCATGATATGTTCCTTAATTACTGCTGAAGATACCAGAAACCATCCACAGCAAATGGCCAAATGACTGTCTAAAACTTAAATAAAATTTGGGGATTTTTTAGATCCACAAGGGGTTCTAATTTCTTACAGAGGAAGGAAACTAGGGTAATAATAATTAAAGTAACATTTACTCCTTAATAAATGCCTATTTTTACACTGGTGTTAGAGGTTAATAGCACTGTTATTTACTCCTCTGCCAGAAAGTACTGAGGGATATGAAATGTAGCAGCCAATAAAGCTGAGCCGTCAGATAAATAACATTCATATTACTCTCTGACAAATTCTTTTGCTACACGGGGATATAAATAACACTAAGAAAGCAGTTCCTACATTACAAGTTTACTGATGTGTAAAATGTAATTTTAAAAAGAGCCCAAAGCACCAGGAGTGTGACTTGCTGTAACATGATCTATAGGAAGAGATACATGGCATATCTAACACCTGTAAGGAGATGAAGCTGGGGAAGTGAGACATCTTTGTGAAAGTGGGATGCAGCCCTGAAGTGGAAAAAATGGAAATAGCAACTCTCATTCAGAGAAGTGATGATAGCTTTATGCTTTTTGAAGCCTTGAGCAAGGCTTCAAAATAATAATGGTAATGTTTCTGTTTCTGTGTCCACAGTTCTCAGAGGGATGGATTGACCAGGAACTGCCTGGGTCTCGTAGCAAAATTGCATTGCATTTATGTTCAGAAAGCAGAGGGTGTGATGAGCTCCTGATGCAACACAGGAGGGTTTTCCTTTCCATAAGCACCCAGGATGGACCAGGCTGCAAACAGCCACAAAGAGGGACCCAAGAGGGCCTTAGGAAGGTTCTTTGTCAGTTTACCCCCTTGAAAGTGAAAATGAGCACTTCTTTTTGTGTTGGATTTTGGAATGACTTAGTAAGAAGTGAGATGCAGGCAGGTATGTAGGTAGGCAGATAGATAGATAGATAGATAGATAGATAGATAGATAGATAGATAGATAGATACATACATACATACATACATACATACATACATAGACGGGCAAACAGGAATGTGTTTCCTAAACTAAGCATACTGGCATTAGAATAAAATACTGGCACTAGAAAAAAATGCATGTGGAAAATGGCAGCATGCATGAAATGAATGTTGGGGACAAGAAAGAAATGGGGAAATGTTCAGTGTGGTCAATGCTCACGCAGACATGTTCCTTTGCACCATGTGTAATAGAAAAAGAAGGAATTGCTTCATCCAGGAGAATTGTACAATTTCTTTTAATTGCTCTGTCTCCAGTTTCTCTGCAGTCAACTTTGGAAGACTTTCTTTGTGATGCTTTGGATATGAAACTCTGTTGCCTGAACTACTTAACATGGAGAACACTGAAATTCAGTGAAATCTTCATCTTCTTCTAATACAGACCATTAAAACTAAATTCATACCATTATGATGGAGGCAGGCTGTCCTTTGCCTTCAGTCCCTGTCTGGGGAGAGGTAGAACCGGGCAGGAGGCTGGAGTCCCCCTCAGACCCACCTCTTCCCTGCTATGGAGAGCTGAGCTGTTTGTCAGTCTTATAGCACCAGAGGAGCTCTGGGGGGTGGCTGAGCACTCTGCAAGAAGGGCTGTATAGGATGATCCTGTGGATGACTATTTCTGGCAGGTATTATTTTGGAGCTTATTGAGTACTTGCATACACACAGTCTGAGGTGGGTATTTACAGCAACTCTTGTCTTGCAATTCGCTGTGTGCTTTATTTTCTGTTGTTTTGTGCCATCAGAGACAGTTTTTCTATCGCGTTGCCTATCAATAAGTACAAAATATAAAATCTGCTGTTCCCTGAAAATCCAGTTTGGGAAATGTCAGTCTTGTCTAATGTTTGCTGCAATAAATGGTTCTCTCTGCTATCACCCACCAAAGACCCCAGTGACATCTGCTCAGTGCCTGCCTTTTGTAGGGAAGAGAGAGAGGTGAAAGAAGGACAGAGAGAAAAAAGAGGAGTGGACTGTCAGCTCAGCTATTGATCTTACAGCTGAGCCTGGCTGTTGCTGAGGTGGATGACTGTTTGTGAATAGTCCTGGATTTTTTCTTTTTTTTATGAGAGATAATAAAATGTTAATTTAGGAGTACTGTCCATTATATTAATATTTCAAAACTTCTTGGAAATGTTATGTTCATACTTTAAGTTCTATGCTTCCGGAACAATTGTATATATATCCTCTTGCTGAACTCCAAATGAACATCCTCAGAGCATTAACAAGCACACAAAGAAATAAAAATAGGAAAGCCATTTCTAAACTGCCAGAAATGTTTTGGTCCAGCTAAGAAAAATTGCAGCACAAAACAAAACAGTCAGAGTGTTTAATCTGTAGCAGCATAATGACAGGAATAAGCAAGTGCACTGATATTTTGGACTAAATGTGTAAGTAATACATTTCAATCAGATCTCGACACCATGGGATCATTTAGATGTGAGTGCAAAGATGTCCCTTTGGATTTCTCCTTACTAAAGGCAAAAAGCATTTTTGTAATCCAAACAATGTTATACTGTTTTCTTCCAATAAAATAAAGAACTTACTCAAATTAATACTAAGATATATGGGAAAGGATGTCTGCAGCAGAGTATTGAGACCTTTCTAATTTCTTTCAAAATGTGTTTCAAACTTGGTATCTGCCATAATTGAAAGGATAAATTTTGCCAACATTATGAACATATCCATTTGGAAAGTCAAAATAAGTATGATTTAGATCTGGCTTTTGTCATAGATAAATAGTTCTTTTTGTAGCGAGCTCTGGAGTACTTAGAGCAACCCAGCAAAGTCCAATGAAGTGTCAACTCAAGCCAGGAACATTATTATTTATTGTCAGTTAGGACCTTCATCACTTACAGACATCACTGGAAATATTACTGGTGATTGATACTGATGGCAATGATGATTACTCTTGCAATAAGCTTAATTAAAATAATGAAGTACTGTTGCACAGAGCTTGGTTGTTGCCCAGGCAGGATAATGTATAAGCAGCACAAGGAAGTCATCAGCTCAGAGTGCTTCATATTTCAAGTGTGACATTGCTAGGGAAGCAAAAAGGCATTGTGTGCCATTTCTCCACTATTTCTGCTCCATCTCCTATGTGTATGCATATACAAATAATTGCTGGAATACACACTGCAGAGATTGCCTTTCAGATATTAATCCTGACTCTCTCCTTTAATGAAGTGTAGATTGGTCATAGTGGGGGTATTGCTGTTTTTATAAGATGCTGCAAGTCTCTGAGAAATTCTTATTTCCACTATTCTTCACAGAGCTCTTCTCTGACCATTTGGTTGTGGCAGTTTAATTGATCTTTACCTGCCATAGTGAGTAGCCCATGCAATCAAAGACCTGGAGTGAGGAGAGCAATTTCTGCCCTCTCTTGTTCTAGGTAGTAAACGCCAACAACCCCCCCCAAGCACTAAGGTGTAACATCATCTCATTATTCTATTCTATTCTATTAGCTGTGTATTTAAGAGCCCAGAGTATAGATGTAAACTCTCAACCATCCAGGCTAGCTGAGCTGATCTCAGGCCCAAGTCTCCCACAGTACAGGAAACAGCTATAAAGATCACAGGCAGCTCCAATTTCAGAGCAGGAAGATCTGCATTTATAAAGGATTTGCATTTATATGTCTCCCCATATTAAAGGCCTTTGGAATAAGTTTAATTAAGCCAGTATACTGTATAAACATTTAGGGGCAAGTTGATTATAAGGGGTTTTATATATTATTTTTATTCCTCTTTGGTGTGGCCTAAAAATTCAAAGTTAAGCAAGGATCATTTAAAAAGAGTAGCACATGTGTAATATTAGGTAAGACATGGATGCTCATTTAGGAGGACACTTCACAAGAGCTTAGGAAAAAGCCTTTTCTGGGCAGGTAAAATGCAGCTGTGCAATCAAATTAGGAGCCAAGTCTAGAGTTACCATCACATTGTGCCATTGAGATGGTCTAATTTTGGATATTCTGTCTCTTGTTCTTTCCTATTTCCAGGTCAAAGATTGATGATGTTTAATGTTATTTTGCCTGGAAGCTTGTACCTTGTCCCTTTGCCTGTCCACAGCTTATGAAACATGCCAAGTATCTGTTTTTCTTCCCTGCCACTTTCCACTTACTTTAATTCACTGAGCACTTCCCTTCACACTCACACCAGTATTTTGAATATAACCTTTCTCTTGAATGAAAAAATACTGTAGAGCTAAGCAGTATCTTGTATAAATTACATACCCTGCAAGTGAAGAGACAGGTGATGTCCAGATGAAGCAGAAAGGGCACAACTTAGGCACTTGTGTTACTCATACAGACCTGCAGACTCCTCCAGCAGAGCTGAGGGTGCACCCTCACCATTCCAGTTGCTCCAGCCACCACTGTTCCAGTACAACCAGTGTTCTCTTGCTTTATGCCAATAAATTATTTTACCTGAATCAATTATCTTTTCTCATTAGTTAAGCCTTATCCTGTCTCTGTTAAGAGGAAGGAAACCACTAAAGAGATATGCAATCAGCTCAATAGTGGTGGTTGTAAAACTGGTTTCACATAAGATGATATCAGGATCTGAATTTTCTTGTGCATACCAAGAAGGTATATTTGCCTTTTCAATGAGATGTTTTGCCTGTTAAACATCCCATAAAATGCCAGTTGCATAGTGGGAAACCATCTGAATCCTCTCTTACAGTCATCACAGGCAGAGATACTGAGGTCTAATATTTCTTAAAGAAGGAAGAAATAGTTGGACTAACACAGATGTGTTCGCTAAGTATACTACTTTTGATAGAGACCGACATTTTCAGAAGGTGCATTTGACCCATTTTTTTGCAGCATAATAAAATGCTTGTGGCTTTATGTTTTCATATACCACCAAGAAACTGAGAAAAGGTTGCCCCATTTAGGTAATTTGACAAACAGGAAAATGCATTCAGCACTAGTTTCTAAAGAATTATATCATGAGTCGAGCAGCAGAGAGAGAAGAGAAAGAGGATGGTGTGGGTGTGCTCTGAGAGAAGAGAATTACTCAGAGGACAGAGAGAGTTTGAGATAAGCAGGAATAAGAAGTCTACTTGGTGATACCAAAGAAAATCAATTGAATCAACAAAAACTTGAAAGGTTTGAGGAATGGGGAATGAGTGGAGAAAAACCCAAATCAATATAAAGCAACGCAGTGCTCAAGACTAGAAATCTGTGGGACACACAAAGCAACACAGAAATGGGTGCTCAATTTTAAGTAATTATGCTTAAGTGCTCTATGGAAAAAGAAGAAAATAGGCAACATTAAACGTATTTCTATAAAGGAAAATGGTGCATGTTACAAAAACTAAGACTTCAAAGAGTTTCCACAGAGAAAGAAGTCCTTCCTTTAAAAAACTCAAACCCAGAAAAACTAAATTTTCCTTTCAAACCCCAAATGTGCCTATGCAGACATGATATTCATAACCTGAGCTCCTTCCTTTCCATGTTGATTCACCAGTTTTGCTTGTAACATAGTAAAGCAAGGAGTCTCAAAACGCGTCATCATTCCTCAGAGTGAGATCCTGCTGTAAGGTCAAATATGTGGACCAATTAGGGAGTTAAGAAGAAAAATGAAAGCATTTCAACCTAAAAGGCACCTTTGCAATGTTTTTGTTTAATTGTTTTTTGAACTGTAAATTTTCAGTTCTGCTGAAGGGTTTTTTTTGTGTGAAAAAGAAGATTCTTTAGCAGAAAACTTTGATGACAACAATCACTTTTTCCTAGGTTTGTCATATTTTTGAAAGGACTAATTAAAATAACAAATTTTCTGTCCTAACATATTTTTTTAACATCCAGATGCAGACCACTGACATTTCATGCACACAGGTCAATAAGAACAATATCTTACTGTTAAAAATGAACTATCTGTTATGTCTCAAAACATAATTATAAATGAAAGAATATGTGAGAACTATCTAATCATACCTGGTTCTCTTCTCACTATAGCTGTTCTGCAACCACCTGTTAGCACCATCTGAAATGGGAAAAAGGAAAAAAACAAGAAGAGAACAGGGACTAATCCAGGGACTATTATAATGGCATGGTATAAATCTTGCCAGAATTCTTTTGTTTTTCTGTCACAAAGATGACATAACAGATATTGGAGAGCTTGGAAATGGCTAAGAATGATAAGGAGTATGTAAATGCTTCTTATTTTGAGAGGATTTGCATTAAGAAGATGAATTAAACAACTTATTACAAGATACAGCATCATGTCTAGTATAAAGATAGAACACGCACTTTTGGTTACCCTCTATCCTAATTGAAAAATGAAAGGCAGTCAATATAATTAAAGGGCAACTTAACTTTTTATTTCAATTTTTTTTAACAGTGCCTAGCCAATGTGACACAGACCATTCTTTTAGCCACGTACTTAATGTGACTGAAAAAGGACAGACCGTTTAGCTAGAAGGGCTGGCATCATCCTAAATTAAATTTTTAAAAGATTTTTTTTCATAGCATGCAAATAAACCCTCATGCCCCAGGACAAAAGCCAGCCACTAGACGACAGAGGGCTAACGAGCAGCTTCCCTAACAGAGCAGTTATTCCAGAAGGCCCCAGCTCAGCAGTTCTGCGCTGCCTAGGAAGGCATGTTGAGTGGAAATGTTCAAAGGGGTAGAAAACAATTAGGTGTGTAACTCCCATCCAAAGCTGGGGGAGGAGGAGAGGTGAATGCCAGACTTCCACCAGGCTGTTGAAAATCTTCCCATGCCTGAAGTTAAGCATGTGGTTAAATGCCTTGGACTTTCACAGCTGAGACAGGACCCTGGATTAGAGGACTCATGGAGTGGATCAAGCATGGGGAGCCCTATGCTGCTGTACAATAAAGCTGAAGTCTCCTTTCCTGTTGTTAATCTCTTTCCTGTCTGTTAGCCTCAAGGCACAGTGAAGAGTTAATTGATTTTCATCCAGGAAAAGAGGACTTCACTGAAAAGTGCAGTCATGGAATTTTTTATTTTATTTTAAGCACCAGGCACACCTGCCAGGCCCCCAATTATTCCTCAGGAGGAGAAAGTCTACTGTTTTTCCTGTGAGTAAACCCTCTGATCCAAGCACTTGTTGGAGGTTTTTACCTCATCTATGCACTGTGTTAATCTGTATTCCCTTTTAAAACCTGGCTGCTGGTGGAGGTTTTGGGGTAGCCTGTGCTTTTGTATAAGTGTTTAGTGGTTAAGGTATTTAACCAGGGAAAGATAAAGCCAGGGCTAGTTTCCTCCTCAGCTGGGGGTACTAAAAGTCCAAGGAAATGTACCCTGCAGCTGTGCTGGCTGTACATCAATAAGGGAAGTTGGGATTTTGGGTCCCTTGGGCTGGTCATCCTTCCTGGGGACTAGCCCAGAAAAGGGGAGATTCCTCCACACAGTTCCTTTTTAAAAAAACATTTTGTGGGGTATCTGACCCTGCTGCTGAGTGCTGGGGCTCTGGAATTGCTCAACTGCCTTAGGGAGTGGAGTTGGTGCAGACCTCACACTGGGCCAGAGCTACCCTCAGAGATGCACGGCATTTCTGAGAAGATTTGGAATTTGATGATTAGGAAGCACCATGAGGAACCAGGAGCTGGAAGGGTGTGTTTCCACCATTTTGTGCAGCAGCATTAGGTGTAAGGTTGAGCTCCTGCACAGGCGGTTGGAGCTGCATCAGGATGTTGCCCCACAGGAAAATTTGTTTTACCATTTTGGGTAAAACTGAACTGCAAGATATTCTTTGGGAGACCAGTAACTCATGGAAACCTACCTGTGCTGGTCTGAAAACTCTTCCAAGTTGTCCCCCAGCTCTGACACAGATAATGCGGACATTGGGTCTTCAGTGGCAAAAATTTCCCTCTACCAATCCTCTCCTTCCGTATCTCTTTACATGCAGACAAAGTCTTAAATGCTCCAAATCAGTATAATTCTTACTAAGGTAGCTTGGTCTTTTTTAATATTTTTTTTAAAGTCATGTTGAGCCACTACTGCAGTACTCTGACAGAATAGTTTTTATAGTATTACATGGGGAAATGATGCTTGTGTTGCTGAGGCTTGAAATATCAATAACAACAAAAAAAAAAGCAAGAAAGCAAAAAGTGAAAAATAATTGTGCTAAATTCAAAGTTGCACAGGACACTATAATGGCTTTACATTTTTTTAAATACCAGAACAGGTTCTGTTGTGTGTCTTGTACCCACTAATGGATTTTAACTTTATTACTATTCAGTTTTATTGGAACTAATCAGAAGACTGTAGGAATGAAAGGACTCCCACATTACTGAAACAGTTAATTTTTTTAAAGCCAGGCTACTGAAGAGCAAGTTAAAAGGGAGGAGCAGATCAAATCCATGTGTGGGTCGTTTAAGAGCTCAGTTTCATTTTTGAAATATAGATTATCAAGGATAACATGAATTCAGCATTTCTATGTAATGTTTCATTCATTGATCCCTTAGGCCAGCACTTGGCTGTAGAGAGATATGTAAAAATGAGTTTTAAAACTTCACCCTCTTTTAATATTTTATAACCTGTCAAAAGAATCAGTTAGAGGCTTTGCCTTCTCTCAAATTCTGATATCATGGCAGCAGATCTTCAGCAGAAATGTGTTTTTTCATACAGCTAAATGGTAGTTGCCATGAAAGCACATGGCGAGTCATGACTCTGAAGAAATTCCTGGATGAACAGTAGCAAAGGTGAAACGAATGGCTAACACCTGCCAAAACCTGCATGGAGAGTGCTGATGTCATCAGCAGAGCCATCACTTCACAGGCAAAGCCTCCGCTCAGGTCTTGACAGGTAAGGGCAGGAGGCTACGACCTTCAAATAGTCTATTTTAAGATGCATTTTCTGTGTGGCCTTTATAAGTCTCACTGAAGCCTGGGCAGGACCCAGCCTTTTACTCATCAGGCCCTTATTTATGTTTATTTATAAGCTTTTCTATGGACGTCATCTTGTTACTGTGTGAGTGCATTATGTATATTAATGGCCTTGTCCTCCAGCTTTGCTAGGAGTGATGAAAGAGCAATCCCTCGCTCTGACAACAGGGAACAGGGATGCAAGGAGGGGTGAGGTGATGGGCCAAGGTCACACACAGTGTCTCTTGTCCCCCAGCCTCAGCTTTAATTGCTGCTCTCGTTTCTGGATAAGTTGTACCTATTTACTTTGGTGGGACCTGAAGTTTTCACGACTCTCTCAGGGTTAAATCTAAAATGTTACTGGCATATCAGTATTGGGATAGACAAGACAGACAGGTACACATATCCACAAACTTCAGGACTGAAGCTTCACGAGCTGTTTCACAGATACCCCCAGAGCACTGCTTGGAACTTTCTGTGAGCAATATCAAGAAAATGTCATCCAACAGACAAAAAGCCAGAGGATGAATTTCTGGCTTTGCACCATAGGCTGAACACTGTAGGCTCAGCACGGGAGTATTGGCAGTATATTTAATTTTTTTGCAGGGTACTGTAAAACAGACATCCTGATGCTACAGGCTTCCTCATGAAGTTTTGAACAAAACACTTAGATAAAAAGAGGTTGTTCCGATTTTTATATCCTCCATGAAAAAATTTACTTTCCAAACCTTGGTTACCCTAAGAATTCAATGATGAAACCATCCTCTGAAGCACTGAGAATACTCATGAAGATGCTTAATACAGTTAAGTGTAATATTTTCCTGTTTGTCAAGGCCACTGTTTTGGACAAAACTGCACGTGGAAGTAGTTAACCCACATGACAGTAAAATACTAGCTATCTAAATTATGTTGACATTTAATTATCAGTCCAGAAAGATCAGAAAACACAAAGCAAATCACTGGTAGGTTGAAAAGAAAAGCATATTGCTCTCATCTTTTATGAGATGTACTATGCTGTAGAATCACAACTGAAGGTCCATGCTAACTGGCAACTGATTTAAAATTTCTGGACACACAGAAGCTGAAATTGAAAGTAAAGTGAATGAAGGTGATGTGTTTAGCCTCAGGAAGCATGGAATTAAACTGTCTGCTGCTAGGAGGTGAGAGGGGAGAAACTGGAAATGGAGCAGTCCCTTGTTTTGTAACAGCAACCCACAGGAAGGTGGCAGGGGGAAGGAAAGGGGAATGAAACCACAGCAAGATTTCCCTTCAGTGTACCTAGCAGGAGATTACCAAAGAATATGCTTAATTATTGCTTCCTGCCCACCTGCCTTGTTCTTTCAAGAACCAGAGCTCGCTCAAACAACATTCACTCCCTTGGCAAATGCACTCCTAATGGACTAGATTACAAATTAACCAAGTCAGTTGCTTCTTTTACCTAGAAGGATTTGCAGTTAATTCTGTCCAACTTTTTTTTTCCAGACCTGTTGGTGAACTTTCAGTTTCCAAGGATCAGAATCTGGATGTCATGCTGGGATAAATCAGCGTAACTTCTGTTCAAGGCAGTGATATTGCTTGTATTTAGACCAGTCAGTCATCCATCAGTTCTGGATGATCAAATTTGCTGTCCTATTTACTGCCTTAGGTAATTCTGTGTTATCCTACTCAGTGCTAGATTTATTTTGTTAATTATTCATGGGTTGCCTTCAACTTATGACTCTCTGTGCTACACAAATGATATGGAGTAATTAAAACACCTTTAAAGCACCTTGAGTGCTGTTGGCAGGAACAACAGCAAGTATTTAAAAGAATATTTAATATTGCGCACTGCCGGCATGCATGCTGGGAAACAAGCTCGCATCCCAGACCCTACCCTGGGCCAATCACAGGAGAATGGCTTAATTGGTTAATAATATAAATTACATTCACTTAATCATTTTAATCACCTTCAGCCAATTAGCTCGGAGTTATGGGCTCTGAGGTAACAGTTATGCAAATGTTTGCTCCACTGCAAGCTATTAACAGCCATATTTTCTATATCAAGCTGACAGTGACTGATGTGAAAAGGGAAGTGAAGAAAGTGAGCATTTGTTTAGTATAAACTTCTCCTTCTGATTAGAATGAAGCACATTACTGGAATGGACTGAAAATGCAGCAGTTGTCTTTTTTCATCATAGAAAACCCCTTCCACTGGTTATGTTAGAGTGGGCATGCTGAGGTGCTCTCTGAGGTGTTTTTGCAGAACACTACCATGATTGCCCCAGTGTTCCAGCATCACTGTCATTTTTAATGAACCACTTCAGTAGCAGGATCAGCATAAATCTCACTGGAAGTCTGTAACAGTGAGTGAGGGCTAGTTGTTTCTCGTTTATCAACGGTGGATAATTTTCCAGAACAGAGGTGTTACTGCATAACATGGTCTCCCCTGCTCTGTTTCTTCCAAAATCATCCCAATATTTTTATACCCATGAAAGTAGTGGCACCATGCTGGCTTAAGTGAAGGTAGTTGCTACTCACAGTGAGGATCAGAATTTATCCTCAGCTCTTTCCTAAAGGTGAAAAAGTGCAGATGAAATTTTTCAGTATTTTATTGCTCATTTGCATTGTTTGGGTAAAATGGGTCTGCATGATAAAACCCAAAACCAGGAAATGCAGAGCAGCAGAAGTATCTCTGATACAGTGCTCTGGGGCTGGAATATACAAGAATTCTGTGTGATCAGTGTCCATTGATATAGGTTCTTTTGAGGAAATGTATTGTTCTGACCCATTGCCAACTTGGTCTCCCATGATAGTCATGCAGAAGTCCCAGACCTTCATTCCTATGGGGGGGGGGGGGGAAGGGAAATTGGAGAGGAGTGATATTTGTTAGCACTACTAATATGTTTTCTATATTTATCAGCCAAAAGTACACTTAGAAGTCTAGCAGATAAAGAGGGTGCAGCTGACATGATTCCCTGCAGCATTCAGAAGTTTGTCACTGAAAGTGACATGTACCTCAAAGAAACACTTAGGAGTTGCAAAGACTCTAATACACATAGAAAATGCTCTTGTTGTATTTGGTGTGAGAAGCCACCAGTCGTCCATTTTCAAAATGTCTCACTACGATCAAGAAGCTGACCTACAAGATATGGAGGAAGGCTTCCATGAAACTCTACCATATTTTGATTTTTTTGTGCTTGATTTTTGTGTGTGTTGTTGTTTTAGGACATTTGGGGTTGCAAAGTTCCATATTTGAAGCACTTAGAGATGTAGCTACATAGACACACACATCATCATCATCAAGGTGATGTATTATGGCTTAAATTAATCATGCCTGCTAAGGACATTAGTAGAAAGCATGCTATGGTTGTTTGAAGCCAGCTAGCCTGTTGTACTCTATAATATTCAATTAACAAATTATGACAACACCTATTAAAAATTTATTAGTCCTTTATCGGTTATTCACAAATAGAACTGTAGAGTGAAGCATGATCATTTTCTATTTAGATTAACAGTCAGTTTGAGGAGATGCTGCATGAGTTTTGAGTACTGTATTTCAAGACAGAGGCGCTGATCTTGTCAGCTAGAACAAAAAACCAAAACCCACACTATATTCAGAAGCACAGAATAATCTGGGTTGGAAGGGACCCACAAGAATCACCAAGTCCAGCTCTTAAGTGAATGGCCCATACAGGGATCAAACCTGCATGAACCCATGACCTTGGCATTATTAACACCATGTTCTAATCAACTGAGCTAATTTCATAGTCAAAAATTGATCAACAGAGAAAGAGCTAGGGGCTGAAAAGACTGTTCTCCAAATGCTTCCTCTTTGGTGCAGATGAGGAGGAAATATGTTCCTGAGTTTCAGCTCAGGCTCAGTCACTATGCTATGAGTAAAGGAGCTATGTAGTTACTCTAAGAATCTAATGAACCAAGTGCTACAAATAGGTTGCTACCAATGAAATGCAAAAATACCTGGCAAAGTTGGGGGGAAAACTGCTGCCACAAATTTAGATGGGTGTGTACATGAAAAGTGACTCTGACATCAACCAGTGAAGTCTATAGTAAAGGCAGCCAAGCTGAATGGCAACCACTCAAAAGGCAATCCCCTTCGTAATAGCTCTGTGAGCTAGGAAAATATTTAGATGCAAATTTTATGGAGGAAATTGCGATTAAAGCCTTGATATTATAAAAAGATGAGACCAATCAGGGTTCTACAGTACCTACAGAGACAGGATCTGTCTGTGGCACAGCACGTAAGCACAGAGCTGTGCTTGCATGGACAGCACAGCCCCAAACAGCTTGGTAATAAACCCAGATCTAAGGATCAAACCTCAGGAAGAAGACCAGGCTAGGAATGACACATCCTCTCCCTGTAAAGGAATGAAATGTCTCATTTCACAGTTCCAATGACCCAGTACTGTTTAATCTTTCAATACCCTTGTTTGAGAGAAATCCTGAAAAATCCTGAAGTAATACTTTTAAATTTCTGCCTTTAAGCAATATCTCACCTTTCTGTAGCACCAAGGAAGCTCCTGTTGAGTAGCAGTATCTTTCAGCTGTGTTGACAGGATCCCCTGGCCTTTGCCATGCCCTCAGCAGAGATACTTATGCCTGGTAAGCACTGCTTGCTTTGTCAAGGTCGTTCCACAGCTTCAGAGACATGCTCTGCCTGAAATAAATTAATAACAGAGCACACCTATCAATATTTATTACAGTTACTCAGGCAGAATGTAAAACATAGGCTTCATCCATCAGCAGAGTGCAGTCAGACCATTGCTATGACCTCAAGACTAAGCCCCCAAAACCTTCAACCCTTGTAAATGGTGCCATGTCCTGTCAGAAGCAAGTGTTGGAGCTGCTCATCTGGTTCTGCAAGGAAGATGGAGCCAGGAAAAGAGTTCAAACAGGAGGAGATCCTCCTGCAGAGAACAGAGAGAGTTGCTAGGGCTCTAATTAGCCTTCCACTAAAACATTTCCCAATACCAAAGAGGAAGTGTGTTTGTCTAGGATATTCATTTACCCTATCAGGCTGAAATCTTCTAAAATCTTTCTATGACCCATATGCCAGAAGATATCTTTATGATGGTGGTTGCACAAAACCATTTACTTCTCTAGCCTGACACTATTCAGCTTTCAAAAATAAATACAGCTGTGATTTTGTATGTGTCCATGCACTTTTCAAAAGCCTTTAGAAGAAAAACATTATTTCCTTGCTGATCACCAATTGTCATATTTTGCATCTGCCACTGGAAAAAGAAAAGGTTTTATGGGTGTTTAGAAAAAAACTTTAATGGCAGGTTTTCTTCATTCCTTTGCTAGTGCTATGGTTCTTCTATTCCTACAATTACCTCACCCATGCAGTCACAAGGAATGCCAGATCAGGCTTCCTGAAAATTAGCCTCAATTAAGCCAGGTGGCCTTTGATTGTTAACAATCGATTAGAAAGCAAAAGACAGATTTACAGGAAATTAGTCAATACCTGAACTTTTTTCTTCTTTATTGGTAAAAGAGATCTCCTTTCTGCCAGTTGTTATTTTTGATATTCCATTAAGGTGTCTGTATTTATGTCACCATGTCTCAGTAGAAAGGCCTTTTTATTCTATTGACAAATCTGTCACTTAAGGAAGAACATAATACTGCTGCTGGTTTTACTGATTAATGATAAGTTTGACCATATTACATACGATAATGATCTTAATGTATTGTCATTTAGGTACACGATGGTGCTTGGTGTTTGCTTGCAGGGAGGTCACACTGCACCACACTGGGTTTTTTTGATTAAAAGATTGTGTTGAAGGTGAAGAGGTACATTGGTACACAATCCCAGACCAGGAACAATCTCCATTCAGGAGCAGTGCTATACAAATGCCTTTCTCTCTGAGGTTTCTAACTTTACAAATAACATGATAAGTCTTTGACCCACCTTAAGCAACAGTGTGCCTAAGGTGCAGCCTGCATCCCAAACTCCATCAGTATTTGTTTCAGGCATTTTAGTCCAGACAGGAAAGTTATCTGAAGTTGTGAATATCAGTAAACACAGGTAGATGGCTACAGTTAAATTCAAGAAAGAGTTGCAGCCCCAGTGAAAGTTTAGGCACCTCAGGTAACAGCATCTGAACAGGGGCTTGCTTTCTGGATATAGCTTTTGGCCTGAATTCCTGTTTGAGTTGAAGTTTGGGTATTGGTACACCCACTAGCTGTACTCCTGGTTACAGCTCAGTAGCAAGGTAGCTCTGGAAAATATTCCAACCACTTCTCATTTTAGAGGCCTTAAATATTTTTGGAAATCTGGCTCCACAATCAACTGCATAAAGAAGGATCTTAGAGCCCATCACTAAAGTGCAGGCAGTCAACATGAACAAGATTTTCTGTTGTTCTTCCTCGCCATCTCCTTGTCTCGGACATCTTCACCAGGCTGCTGAATGGAATCCAAATCTGAGAGATGAGTGCATGAAAGAAGGTTGGTCCTTGCATGGCCTGCAGTTTGAAATCAGGTACCAAAATCAGGAAGGAAAACAGTCAAACCCTGTTCTTTGGTGAGAGTTAAGTACAAAAAGCCATGACCCTCCTTCAAGCACCAGTATAACCGGATGAGCCTTGTCTTGGGCTTGTCAAAGCATCAAGTGCACCCATTAGCTGTTCCCCTCTTCTACAGGACATGTTTTCCCAACTGACAATGCAAAGTCAGTGTATGACAGCAGATTTCTCGAAGGCACAGGGAACTGCAAACTCCCCTTTGACTGTCAGTGACTGCAGGTATGGCTATGAAAGATGTTTAAGGACTTTAGGGAAATTAAGACAAAATCACAGCTGTACTACTTAAGAAATGTAGGAATAGAAAGGACATGGTTAAATTAATAGGGGTGTTCTGTTGTTCAGATCTGGGAACACGGAATACAAGCCAGGTCTGGGCAGTGAATGTTAAAGCAGCAGTAAAATGGGCAACATTAAAAGTATAAAAGGACTATTATAAACTCCTGATTTAGCCTTCTTAATAAAAACTGAAAGCTTGCATTGCTTCCAGTAAGGGCTACTGAAAGTGTGACTGTGTTAGTACAGGTGGGGCCAGGGAGAGGGAAAGAAAGAGAAAACAGAGCATCAGGAGAAAGTGTGCTTTTATTGTCTGATTTTGGCTTTTATTAGCAAAGTTTGTAATGCAAAAAAGGGTAGCTGGACTGCTCTACTTTATGTAGTGAAGGAAAGCCTGAGGAGTCCTCAGAGAGAAAGAAGGAACTCATCTCTTTTAGTGTGCTCCATTTTTCATCTTTGAATTCAGAGATCTCTGGCCCCAGACAACATCTAAGGCAGAAGTTAAACTGAGGAGAATTTACTTTCTTCTTTTTGGTCTGGCCATAATGATGAGGTCATTTGATGTCTCTTAAAGCTTTTTGACTGTCCACTGATGTAAGCCAAATTACCTTGGACTGGTTATGGGCTAAAGAAAGCAAATTCTTAGTCCACAAGAAATATGTCTGATCTTCCGAAAGATTCCCCATCTATGCCTCTGTGCACAAGGGCCTTCATCAGCTATTCTTCCTCATGGAAGTCCCTTAGCTACATGCTGAACAAAGGTGCTGTGAGCCTGGGGACACTGAGTGACCAAATGGGAGCTTTAGGGATACTGAGTGGCTCTTGTCAGTGCCACTTTCACCAGAGACAGTTACCTGTTCTTCATGTGTGCTGGATTTCTAGCAATGTGTCACTAGTCAGAAGTTCAAAGCACTGAAGGCCTGACCCTACCCTGGACAGTGGCTAGAGACTTTATTATTAGCTTATGACTAAGAAAACTCTGTTCTATTTGCTTTTTTTCTCATACACCATATGTTGAATCCACTGATGAATTGTCCCCTGAAGAACTCTGCCTTCTTCCCACTGCTCTTTCTCTTTTGACTCTTTAGGATAGCTTCTAAAATAATCATGAACTAGAATTAAAATAGCTAAAAATTAAACAGATGTTGACCCTGATCTTTCAACTGTTCCTTTTAATTTTAGTTACTCTTGTTAAGACTTTTAATGAGGGACACAGACTATTTTTATTATCTTAACTAATTCCAGTAATTTTCTAATTTGTGTCATGCAACTGCTACTACTGATTAAGTTAAACCAGCTTTTCATTCTCAGAAAAAAGTAGGATAGATCTATTTTTGACTGGCCAAGGCATTTGGTTTAGTCTGATGATCTCTAACAGAAATCAGAGTAAAATAGACAAATCACTGAAAGACCATTTCCCACAGTTTTGAGTTAGCAATGGGTTTAGATTGACCTAAGTCTTCAATAACGCAGGTGTGAATGAGGATCATTAAGTATAATTAATTTTTCCTTCCTCAGTGAACAGTACAACATATTTGTCTGTATGAATATCTGTATGAATGTCTGTGTTTACAGGATGGGGCTTCATGAATAATTTGGCAGATCAGATTCAGAGAAATGGTGTGACTTGGTAAAGTGAAGAGCAAGGTAGGAGGTATATTGAGCACCTGCCCTCCCTCACAGTGTCCAGCATCCTGCAGGATTAATCCCTTACTACGGGTTGTTATGATTCACATTTATAATGACCAGCTCACTCTAATAAGAAACAAGCTACGTTTCAAACTTTGATCCAAACGTAAATTGGCTGCTGGTCAATTGAACAAAAATTAGATCATCACTCACTAAGACAAAGGCATCAACGATATCTTGATGTATTTCTCAATAGCAATTTCTCAAAATCATTCTGCTGCTGTAATCAGAGAAGGCAATAGAAGTTTGTTTCTCTCCTGCCTTTTAGCTCTGTCCCTTTTGGGTCCAAGAGGAGACAGCTGTGGTCACGTTATGGTACATGATGAAAACAATCAGGTGACAATTTGCAAAGTCTGGTTCCTGATGCTGCAATCCTTAACTTGAGCAGGGTGTCACGCCTCCTGTCCTTGGAGTAAAAGTCTGTTTTAGAGAGCTAGCCAAAAACACATTATCACCTGGAAGATAGGCATGGACAAGAGTAGGAATTTCTGGAGAGTTAGACCCCCAGGAACTGTGAAAGGGTGGTAACATGTTATAGGACAAAATACCCTGATCAGTCCTTGAACTTTAACAGAAGAAATTACAGACAGAGGCGGGGAATTGACATCAAGTGAGATACTAGTGCAATAAATACAATTAATTGTGTATCAGGAACACATTGTAAAAGGCAGGAAAAGCAGCTGTTTGATCCTGCTTTCATGAGTAATACATGTCTTACAGGTCTGTGATTGTTTACTATGCATTATGTTCTCACTATTTCCATTTTTATTTTATTCCAGATTTATTGTAGGCTAATATTCCTACAAGTACAAAGATACACTGATGTACTTTCATCTTCTTCTGAGGACTTCATGTCATTTAAAGAATAAGAAAAATTCCCCTAACTAGATCATTTACTCCAAACCAAAAATATACCCACAAATGTAACAGACTACAAGAGTGTCTCCCATTCCAAAGGGTGTCCGAAGATTCCTGTCAAAGATCAAAGCACTGTGCAAAGGGTTGTGTACATATGGGAATCTGTGTGCAGTTTATGCACTCTGCTGGATAATAAATGCTGTGAGCATGGCTGCAGAAAAAAAAAAAAATTCCTTTTGACTGTGCTAACCTGTTTTTGTACCACCACTATCATCATTTTACCTTTCTTGTGAACTTAAATATCAAGGATTATAGAAAGAAAAATATTAATGGAGGGTTGTTAAAATGGACAATTTTCCATAAAAGGCATTAATTTCCAGTGGTCTAGCTAAGGCTTGCACTTGAGAATGGCAAGATACTTTCAGAGCCATAAATGCACACTGAAAACCCCAACCTGAGTTTCACTGTTCCTCTGTCAACAAATAACTATGAAAACTGGTAAATATTTCTACTAACAATCTTCAGAAATGATAATGCCTTAGTATGACTATTGGTTAGTTGAATAACTCACCTACCAGAGATCCAAAGGTCCAACTCTGCTGATGACTCATAGAAGTGTCAGTGTGATGCCGTGTGATGCAGTTTGTTTTTCCATATGCTTTCCTGAAATCCCTAGGAAATTACTCTCACAAAAGCATATTAAAAGGTCTTTATTAATATAGCAGAGTTAATCAGAGTGTAATCTAGGAAATGCCAGAAGTGCCACAACCAGTCGACTGTTACTCCTCTGAGGTGTCGCAGCCTCCACTAATAAAATATCACAGCCAAAATTATAATAAAAAAGCAAACAGATTTTTTTGGGTCAGTCATGCTGTGCTCACTTTGAAAATGACTGCATGGTAAGGTGAGATTTTAAAAGTTCCAAACAGAAGCAATTAAATTGGTGAAAGAAAATATAGCTATTTGCAAATCTGCCTTCTCCTCCTTCACTCTCCAGCACAAGAGTACTCCTAAGGGACCAGTTAATTTCTGCATGAGTATGTACTGTTCTTTAGGTCACAGTACAGCAGACTGAGACACAGAAGTTCAAGCCAAAATTGTTTTGCAATTAAGAAAGTGTTGCAAGGTGAAGTTGTGAGGGGAAATAATAAAAAGGAGGTCTTTAGTATGATAACTTTTTTTTTTCAGTGGGTCTGAAACATATGTTTTAATCTAAGAGACATACTTGAGATATATAGTTTTGAATAAGCTCAGACTTAGGTGTTTAAGAGAATTCATGAAAGAGGGGCAAAGCTATACACGTGAGCACATTGTGTAATGTTTTGGTTTAAGGGTCTCTAGTTATCAGTGAATGCCTGATGTAAATTGTTATTAGTGACATACACTAATAATAAAACCTGAGAAAACTGATGTTTTTTAAGTAGCTCAGATTTTGAGCACTTTACAGCTAATGGAATCCCTGCCTTATGGCAAGGAATTACTCTCCAGCAGGCCAGTGAGATTTCTACACAAATTAAGACTTTTCCACTGTCACAGAGAACACTTTGGATTGAACTAGGGTCTCCTGAGTCTTAGCCCAACCTTCATAGCCCTAAGCAATTGTAGGTAAACCCCTTCGCACCAACTAAAAATAGGCTAAATACATTTTAAATGGCAAGCTTTTGAGAATTGTATTTTCTCAACAACCAGCCATGGAATACAGAACAAAGCAGAGCCCAAGTGTTAATTGCTCCAGCCCCATAATTAAATGCAGACATACTGTACTCTGACTGTGATTCTTGAAAGCATGCCCACTTGGTTTTTTTCTGTGCAATAAAAAAGAACTCCATCAATATTTTGTTTGAGTAAGTGCAGTTAGCAATAGCTGACGTGACAATAGGTTATTGGCATAGTTATGATCAGAAATGCCTTCATACATTAGCCACAAGCTAAAAAAAAAGGCAGTAGTCAAGCCACTACAAATTATTCTGCTTATTAACATCCGGTATGCTCTAGAAAGCAGTGAATACGCATGTGTTTATTTTGTGGTTCTGTCAGGGAATGGCCCTGGGATCAGATTTAGCACATGCCTGTCTGGACGAGCCCATACACTTAGGTGGACAGATGCAAGCCTGTCTGGCCCAGAAGTCAAACACCCACATCAGCCCAGTACCAGGAGCAACCTCATGTGTGTTGCTTCTTTGCTGTTATGTCTTCATAGGTCTGGACCAAAAGCCAACCTCCACATACCCACACCAAAGTGTCGGCAGCTGCAGCCAGCATCACTGCTCCTCCACTCGTGTCCTGTGATCTGAGCTAGCACCAAAAGCTTTCACCCAACTGAGAGCCTTGTTATCCCTCTCCAAGTCTGACCTTCACTGTTGGCTTTATTTAGGAGCTAAATGAAAGTTGAATATTTATGATTTAGATGTGCCAAGATCGAGAATTTACTTTCCAATTAATTTCAAGTGGTTGGTTGAATAAATAAGAAATCCCTTCCAAAAATTGAATCAATGCGTTACATGTCTTCAAGGCTTGGACACCCTAGGCTACCTTCTGCTTATGTTTTATTTGCATCCTGCACATTTGCTTTGTAAGTGAGTGTCTAGGTCTGCAAGGACAACCAAAGCTGAGATTTTGTACAATTACTTGTAGATGTTTAAGTCAAACATCAGATTTAATAGACTGCTGTTAAACATGGGCAATAATTTTCATTTCCTTTAGAGGGTGGGCAGCATTAGGACATTGCTCTTGTCACCACCTGTATGTTGGTGAGGTCCCCTCCTGCGGGTAGTAAGGCAGGGGTGTTGTTACTCTCACTGTGGGGGGGGCAGAGGTGCTCTGAGGAAGCCCTGGTCACATTCTTGCACTTTGGAGGTGCATTGAACCAAAATACAGATTATCTGAACTCACAGTCCATCTCCTTCCCTCCCCCTCAGCACCGCCTATCCTTTGGGCATTTACCATCTGTTTCCAGATTCCCATGCAGAAAGGGGTTAAAAGCATTGCTACACTTACAGCCTGTGCTCAGTGGACTTTGTACCACAATGGTTTCTTCTGTACCCCAGCAGTACTGGCTGGTAATTTGAAAGTTGCTTTATGATCCCTGCAGAGTGAAATAAACTTGTAAGTGAGAGGTAAAGCCTTGTGCCTGAATAGTGCTATAAAGCTGTTTAACTCCAGCAAGTTATACAATCCCACATAACATCCCCTTGGGGGCTGAGTAAATTCTTGTGGGAGAGGAGGAGGAGGATCAAGATACTGTGAGGGAAATGCTTGGTAGATGCTCCGCTGCCTGTGGTGTCAGGGCTTTTTCCTGTGATGCAGACCATGCATCCATTGCTCCTCCTTTTGCAGGCCTCTTGGTCACACACCCCACTGGCAAAGCTCTCCTCCGAGATTGCAAAGAGGTCGTCAGACTTTCATTTGAACCTTCCATGTACATCTAACTCTGATCTGCTGATTTCCTGAGCAGGTATACCTGGGGTTTTTCCCCCCTTGGATCCCAAATATAATACAGCTAGTGAATTAATCAATGAACTTTTTCCTCCCGTATCAGCACTATACCCTACTGTCACATTTACATTCTGTTTTACATATTTCCTTAGAAATAAGACACTAAGCCTGAGGAACCTGTGTGTGCTTTAGGGAGTCTCTGACACAATCCAAACATCTTCCTGGAAAAAAAACGTAAATTGTTCCTTTCTAAATTTGTCCTGTGGTTTCAAACAAGAAATATAATTCTTCTGAAGCTGTTAAACATGATGCCATTATTAAAAGGCAGATGAGTGCTCAACCAAGAGGCAATAGCATCACTTTGAAGAGGCAAACCATCTCTGTAAACTGCTTTAGAAATTCTTATTAATACCAGTAAATAATACTATTAGTTCTACATCCAAACTGTTTTAGGCCCATGGGAATGCAGGGAGAGAGCTGACTTCACCAGTGAGAACTGCAGCCATTATTTTGGCAGCATTGAACCTAGATTTATGGTATTCCATTAAGAAGGAATGCATTAACTCTACAACTGTCACCACTGCATTGATGTCAAAGGAAGTGCTCTGCCTGGCTTTGCTGACTTGATTGATGGAAAATAGTATATCAGTCTGGTTGCTCTCTCTCTGATGAGAAAGGCAAGTATCCTGGACCCCTGAAGCTATAGCAGAACTCAATTTTTTTTTTTTTCTACTCTTGGCGAATTTTCCTGCATTCTTTGGCCCTGGCCATGGAAAAGGAAAAATAATACAGTTGACTTTTTTTACATTGCCCAGAGAGGAAGCAACCCAACAGGCAGAGCAATGCAGAAGAACCCGTCTATCCTTCCAGTCCGGTTCAATTTCAAGCTTCAGCTTTGCACAAATGCTATCAAGAGTGGGCCAGAATTGAGCAGCAAACTCAAACAACTCAGCATACTTGGAGATCTCTGCAGATTGAAACTCAGACATAATCTGGATTGCAGGACAAAGATTTCTTACCATGGATCCACTCTCTCAGCAGATGGAAAAAATATTGGCTTCATCTCTGGTGAATACTTAAAATAGCACCTATTCCTGTAGCACATTAAAAAGGCACTTATTTTTTGCAAAGCAGGGAAGTTCTTCTTTTACTCTTGAAGAGACAGAGAATTGAGACACACAGGAAATGTCTAGTGAGTAAAATAACCAGGGACCATGCTCTGCCCGAGGCCAGGCAGTACAGCATGGCTCAGCTCTACATACCACACTCTCTTTTTTCCCTTCCCCACCCCCCAGACTCTGGGTGTTTGAAATTGCCTGATGGGAATGTGGACCCTGGCACATGCTCTCCCCTGAACGTGTCAGTGTGTTGTTTGGTGGAAGGGCAATCAGCACAGCAATCCCTGTGCCTGGGAGCATGCAGGAATTACAGAGCATGGACAACTGCCGGCCTTCTGCTGCTGCCCTGCTCTGCTTGCCAGGATAGGCACAGCAAAAGGAGCTGTGTGTCCTTTTATGGCCCCTTAAAGGACTTGGCAGAACACCAGCATTCAAGTCCATGAACATGATCCTTGAAACTCTCATCTAAACCTATTGGCATTTCAACCTCTAGCAGCAAGCTGAACCAGGTGGGTAACATTCTGCATCTGTGAATGTACCCAGTTGCTTTGGTTGTGGCGACCTAAGATGTCCACATTTCTGCTCTGAAAGCCTTCAGCAAGATTATGGAGGGCACCATCTTGTTGTTGACCAGGTCAGTCAAGTCAAAAAAGTAATGTAAGGAGAAGGTAGGCTCCATGATCAGCTTGATTACATTTGCAAATAGGATCCCCAAGTGTACGTGCATACGTGTGCACACCCACACACCCCCCCACACACAGAGGGTATGCACATGTGCATGCACACTCCAAGAGACAGTGCCTAGTAAAGCGTCTTAGCACCATCTGCAGCAAACAGGTTCTGCAAAAACCAATGCCAAGTGATGTTCCCACAGTCACACTGTGGGGGAGACTTCCCATGTCTCCCCCTGTGCTCCCTTCTGTAGAAGGCCCAGCAGTTATGGTGCAGACCAAGGACTTGAAAAATCTGAATTCCTCAAACATCAAAAGGCCAGGACCATAGCTAGATTATATTCCATACATCAGAGAGAGAGGAAACAGTAAAACATCTTTTTCAGAGTTTTGTTTTCACTCTGGATCAAAAGTAAATTCATATTATGGAAGATAACATTCCATCAGCTTCTTGCCCATACACATTCATGGTTTTGATGCTATGGATGAAAAAAATTATTTAGGATGCTTTCTGTTAGATTTCTTTCTGTGTTATTATTAGAAATCCTCCCTGTAGACTTAGAACTGATGTTCTCTTTACAGAAATCTCTATAATTCATAATATTTTTGGCCTGAAATTAGTCCTTCCACAAAGCCTTCCCATCTCAGCTGGGAAAGATTAGTCTCTTTATTGTCTTCCCTCACTGCCCTCTTCTGTTACTCATCTGCTCATACTTTATCTCATCCAAAAGCAAGAGGCTTACACTGAATTCATTAATCAGAGTTTCTGAAGATGTGGGGAAATCTCACCCCTGCACATCCTCTCATCATTGCTGTGCTTATCATCATCTTAAATTGGTTTGTCAGCCAGCCACTCACCTCAGCTGATGTTTCTTGCTATACTAGCATTACAGTCCCCATAAGAAACAATAAATTATGGCATGTAGCGAGGTTCATATACTATTGAGCCAAAAAAATCACTCAGAATTTTGTTGCTGACATTTCCCTCACAGTATCTTGTAAAAATGGGTGTTTCTAATTTAAGTTTTTACATTTTCCTTCCAATCGTTTTCATTCAAGTCTCATACTTTTATTAAACATGAGCTATGGAGCAAACACAGTTCACTGGCTTATTTCAGAAATTATTAACACAGATTATCCCAGAAACCATAGTATCTTGATTCTTTATCTTCTAAAGTGTATTTACAAATTATGTTTCTCTGAATAGCTCCCATGTAAGAAGCGATACTGTAGCGATTTGTGGTGCTGCTTGAGGGCTACTTCCATTCACTGCATGGGAAGTTCAATGTGAGCCATACAGGAAGGGTTATAAACATAACTGTCTACAACAAACAGTGGTTTGAAAACAGGTCTTTTCCACAATAGGGAGCAAATTTTTCTCTATATTTGCCTGATCATCACCTTGCCCTTTGTAATATACTTAGTCATCACTGTTTTAGAGTACCAGGCAGTGTGATTCAGCAATCTTCAGGCAAAACATAGCACAGATGTGTTTGGCCAGTCTGCTGGCTAATTGATAATATATCAGCTGACAGTCTGCAGGGGCACTGGCTGCAGATGTCTCTCCTTGAGGGTTGTGATGACCATTATAAGTGTATTAAGCTTTAAATTTTGTATGTTTGTAAAGAACTCTGATAAGCTGATAGACATTTAAATATTCTGAAATAAATGGGGTAAACATATTCCTGACTATCAGATTTTACTATCTGCAGTTGTCAGGGCCTTCTTTTTTATATATTCATAGAAGGTATAGATGGAAAGAAGCAGCATAAGCTTTATTTGATAATGCATGTTTTTAATTGTTTGCATAAACCCTGGTAGGAAACCAAGAAGCCCTGTGCAGCGACCTAACGCTCACACACTCATTTCTCTGATTTCAGACTTCCAAATAACCATTGGCAGGACTAGCAGAACACAATGAGCATCTGTGTCTCTGCTTTGGTTTCTATTGCCATGACAATTATCTGTGTGAAACTGGTTCATTACAGTAATATGTGCTCCACCATAACAGACCTAGTCAGTTTGGTACAATGACTCTTCAGAGGATTTAGCTTTTTATTACACTGTATCAAAACGAAAGAATCAATCTGACTGTATGGCTGACTCTTGAGCTGAAACATGTTTTATCCATTCATTTTTCAACAAGCTTTCAAAACTGTATTGCATAAAGTTTGTTTTAGCTATCAAAAAACCCTATCAAGATGTGTTACTCATTTTAAACAAATGTTCCTATTGTAGTGTCAGATTTACATGTTTTTCTGGCTCTGACTCAGATGGATTCTTCCCGGGGATCAAAGCGATAAAGTTCATTACATCAGAAAACTCACTTAGATCAACTTACAGCACTTCAATGAAAGTGAGTTTCCTTTGCTGGAACAACTTAAAGTGTATGCATATATTCTGATGTTCCTGGTTGCAGTCTTCTGATTTTTCTCAGCCCAAATACTCTGCTTGTCTCCAGAGACACAGAAAAACCATGCGAATATTCCACATTTATGCCTATTATATATGGGAGGAAATGTTTAAAGTTTAACAGAAATTGAAGTTATTTAGCACTCTACCAAGAGCTTGAATGCATCTTTGAGGAAGTTTTTGTTACTGTCTTCACTGGGTTCATGATTTTTGCAGTAGGCAGACACAGATTAGCTTGCATATTTAATCATATTTAATGAGCTATATAATTTTGGGTCTGACAGCTTTTCCTACAGAATACTGTCCTACTGTTCAAACAGTACCATTCCTTTACTCTCCTCACCTCCTCATGAAAATGAAACTAAGATGGGGTAAAGAATGTTTTAAATCACTTTTAATAGAAAAATGCAGATCCATCCGTTGGAACATTTTACGAGATGTCATTTACATACATTTTACAAAGAATTGAGGGATCCAGAATGGAGTGGTTGGTTAGAGGGAATAGGGTAAATTGTGAACACACAGGATGAAATTCCCAAACAACCACATTTCCTGGGTTTGCCTCAGCAGTTAAAACGCTGGATCTTTTGAGCTGGCTTAAGGCCTCATTGCATTGCAAGACAAAAGCAAATGACAAACACTGGATTTTTTTTCCAGAACAGAATTGCTGTTTCTCAGCCACCCACCCCTATATGAGTAAAACTGATGGCCGCATCATCTTTCATTTGCACAAACTTTCTGATGTTATGCACATAATTTTGTTGGACAGCATTTCTTCCTGACCTGATCCCCATAGATCATGATTACCAGTCAACTGTGTTTTCACATAGTTAAATCTTTATGCCGGCAGTTGCTTATCACAAATCTATGTATCACAAACTGTGATACAGCTGTCTGAGTTATCCCCAAATTAGCTTTTTCTACCACTTTAATCTCTGGAGGGGAATTTCCTTTGACATGCCCACCTGGACAGAGCCCCTTTTACAACTGCCAGTTAGAAAGTACTTTCATTCTGTCCCCAGACAAATCCTACAGTAAATGGAAGAGATGAGGCAAAGACTTGAGGAATGCAGACTGATTCATGCCATGATTACAGAGTATTGATCAACTACTATATTGCCCAGACAAGTGCCACCAGCCTGTGTGACAGAAATGTGCTGACCTGTGCAAAGACAAGTAAAGTACTCAGCAAAATGGATTATCCTAGAGCTAGAAAGTGATGGGTTGAAGGCCTGTGTTTCCCTGCTGACTGTGAGTAATGGTAAATGATGTGTGGATAGTTTAGGTCTAAGTCTAAGTGCTGCCTAAGTACCTACACAGTTTTGCTTACCAAGTGAGTCTTAAAAATCACTAGTGAAGACTTGCAGTTATGCTAAATATGGCTCAGTAAAGCTACAGGGTATATATCACTTTCCTCTCTCTTTCTCCTTCCAAACCTATTTCTATGTCTGGTATTAAAACCAAGCCCCAGAGAGACTACCAGGCATAAACCCCTGCTGTCTAGGGCTTACTGCTAAGTAATATTGGAAAACTTAAATCCAACCCCTCTGCTCCCTCATCTTTCACAAGCTGGGGAGAAGAAACGTATTTCAAAATGAAGGAAAATATGAGAACCTCAGGAAAACGGGTGATCTTAGGAAATTTTTTATAGTGTTGTGATGAAATCTCACTGGAGATCCTTATGGAATTTCATTGCCACTAAGCCAGAATCTGAATCTTAGACAAGGTTCAGCCTTTAACTTAAAGCCCAAACCTTGACTTAAAGGTGACCTTGACCCACATCTGGTCAACAACTTCTGAATTTATGTATTAAAGAAGCCTTGATCTGTATTTTTTCCTTTTATTGCTGATGTGCTCCTGATTATAAAGTTAAGAAGAGAGTGTTTTAATTTTATTATTATTATAGTTCCTTACATTTATATGGTATTTTTTTATCCCCCAAATTCTTAAGTGCTTTGGAAACCAGACAAAAAGGATCTCTTAATCCACTTCTGAAAAATAACTCTTAATGCACTATGGCACAACAGCTTAGTAGAGGATGTTCACCAGAAGTCTTTAATGACAACAAAAAAACAAACAAACAAAACCTTGGTTTTAAGTTTCACCTAAAACACAGCAGCCCTACCAACGTCCTAAACTCCAGACGGAGTTGGCAGTTCAGTTCTAACTCCAAAGAGAGACTGCCATCTACTAAATCACAGCTGCCACTCACAGCAGCACAAACACATTCCTCAGAGCCCTTCTCCTCAAGCCCTTGTCAGCCACAAATCCACACCAACCCACGAGATGCAATATGCCTGTGCTGGAAAGTGTATGAAAGGGTGGCAAAGAGAAGAACATCAGAGAAAAGATACTTGCCACCAATCTACTCTTTCTTCTTGCCAACATACAATTCACCTGTCATCTCTACTTTCAGTCATCTTCCTGTTTATAAAACACACATAAAGGGACTTGCTTAAAACATAATACCACTCAGGCATAGAAGTCAAGCTATTAGCACATAAAGCTCAATCAATAAATTACATTAATTCATGTATTGATCACATAATCTATTTTAAAAATAAGCATAACAGCCCCTCTGGTAATATAAAACATGAACAAACATACATTTCAAATGATACCTGAATTTTCCCTCTCCCCAGAAATCCTAGGCTCATCCAATAACATTGGCAATTCACAGAGGTTGTCTATCTTTTAATGGAGTGCATCAGCAAAAATAAATTCCTGAATCGACCAGAATATTTTTATAACAAATTATCTAAAAAATCTCTTTGGATTGTGCTAAAACTCAGGACCTTATCTTTTTCAGTTACCAACCCTTTAAAAATACGATGAGATGAAAAGCATTCCTTCAAATGTTTGTATGGTATATATGTATGGAAGTCAAATAATGTAGGAGCAGAAAGTGAAAAAAAAAATTGTTATAAGGGCAGATGAGAAGACCAGCAAACAAAACTAAAACATGTTTCAAGACTTGCAACTGCCAAAGCTGGAGGCTATAACAAGGCTGACTATCAAGGTGGGAAGCCTCACTTTTTATATGTCCAACTATATATACCTCTAGTTTTCACAAGAAGTCTTGAATTTGGCACTTCACATTGCATATGTTATTTGAATATTTTGCCTGAAAAGTGAAATTCAAGGAAAGACAGAATGAATTCTTTTTGTGTATTGTATCTATGATGGAAAAGCAGCAGACAAAACTGAGTATTTGTTGCAAGTTTGAGACTCAGCCATTTTCCTTTTCCATGTAGAAGGCCATAAGAACAATACAGGAATTGGGTCCACTTGCATGAACTTGGAAAGCCATGAACACTGTATCAAACTAAGGCAGCTGCAGAGCAGGAATCCCAAGTGATAAGCAGCAGTAATGCTGGAATGCAAGAGCTAATGAATTGAGTCCATTGAGTCTCATTTAATTCTCTTCAACTTGTCATACACTTCTCTTGTACAGTAATTTCTTAAGAGCTTAGCTTGATCCAGAAAAATTAAAAATACAGCACTAAAATGGGAGAAAGAGTATCAAGTCAGCTTTTTTCTTAGTAAACTATGCAAAACTTTACTGTACCATTAAGGTACACAACCCAATTACTAAAATATGTAAAATTGAAATAATAAACACGTAGTTTGATTAGACAGGGATATAAAAGCAGTGGTAGTAAAATCAACATTTGAATCAATCAAGTTTATGAAAATTAAACTAGCAGAGCCTGCACATATTACTTAAGCATGCAAGCGTTACTAAAGCATTCAACATTTATTAGGAAAAATAGTGGAAGTTTTGTTTTTATCTAGAATGGTATCATACACAGGCATGACCTTTGTCACCTCTTCAGTGCTAAATAACTGAGCTTATCATGCTGAGTGGTAAATGACCTTTCATTAATGTTCATTGTTTACTATTTCCCATTTAAGAGCCCCCGAACTTTCAGGACATTATTTTTGTGCTGCATTGCATGAAAATAATCGTATTTTTACCCATGCAAACAATGACAAGCGTTTTTTTCACTCACTTGATAAGTGCAAAAGAAGGCCCACCCTGGCCAGACTGACTGATTTGGGTTGAACACAGAAATGTTGTTTCTGAGCTATGAATGCCTTTTTCTATGACAGAATGTTTCTGTAAGTGAAGTTATTCAGGTTGCTGCCCTGAAGCTTTCTCAGTTTTCAGACTTCAGCCTCTATTGGTTGCAATAGAAAAAGGAAATGCAAAATTAAAATTTCGGGTCAGTCTTTGTATTTAATTTGCAAAATTGAATTCAGAAAAATATTCATTTCGAATCTGAATGCACCAAAACAGATGGCATCTGCGTAATTTCCCCCCATGTGTTCACATTTCTATCAAAAGATTGTTTCATATACACAAAAGCGAAGGGTCATATATTATGCAAATGGCAATAAGAAGAAATGCAGTATCAAGTCTGAGAACCCATCGTGTGTAACAACACCTTGAGGGCCACTGTCAATTGCTAAAAGAAAAAAAGGTGGATGCTGCCTAGGGATGCATATCTGCTCAGTTTATGGCCCTTCTGCTTCCTTTATTATCCCAAATTGACACATTTTCCTTGATCTCTTTCTGTTGCTCCAGAGATCCATTCAAAGGTTATTTTCCCAATGAGGAAGCAAAGCTTTAGGCTTTTTTTAGGCATTTAGACTTGTTATCCTGAGTTTAGCAACTGTAAGGCTAATTCATCCCTCTCCTTGGAGGGGAGATATCTACTCATCTTCTAACCACCTTAGTCTTTTTTTCAACCCTTCCCTCTGGCCCTTGGCAACAGATTTGAGTCTCTTGTCTTCATATCAGACAAGGTAGGCTATCTCCTCTCAACCCTGACAAGTAAAGTCCAATTGCTTGAGGGTTTAAAACAGTTAAAAGGGACATGGGATTTTTATTCCTTTTTTTTTCCCTTCTTAGTAGCTGCTATTAGCCTTACCCTCATGTTTCAGTGAGTTTTCTCCCAGCAGGGAAACTGCCTGCTGCAGGGTGCTTTGTTGCTTTCATAAATCTCTAATTAGGTCCCTATCTGATTTAACAAGAAGTCAATCCTGTCCCCAGTCATCTTGAAAGCTTTACAAATCTTTGCTTTTAGAAGATCCCAGTGAGGAAACAGCCTTCTACCTATCCCACAACTAATCTTTTTAACTTGCTTTGAAGGTGTTCCCTAATACCACCTCTCTAAATAAAATTGGAGCAATTAAAGAGGAAAACAATGTAACACACACATTTGCTGCTCAAAGGACGGTCTGTCGGGTTGTTAGGAATGGTTCCTGAGGACAAGGCTTTTTAATGGCAACAACAGGTTTCATTACAATTCCACAATGCTTTGACAGTATCAGTATATAATTTGAATTTCAGAACCTTTGGGGTTTTTCTTGGGATTTTTTGTTTGTTTGTCTTTAAACGGTTAATTTACTTTAATGTTATCCAGCAACCACAATTCTAGGACTGACAAAAGAGGGGACACCAGTGGAATTTGTTAACATTTTCTCCACTCAGGTGTTGGTGACTTCTTGCATAGCAGGTATAGGAGAAAAATGAATGAAGCAGTCTTTTAAATGTTGGAAACAGTCTAGAAATCGAGACCAGTAGAGTACAAGCATTGATTGTGTGCCTGAGTTACACCCCTGGGCTTTTAAAAGGAAATGTAACATTTCCAGAGTCTGAAGACATTATTGCTGTACATGTAACACAAGTGGGATTAAGAGCAGTTTCCCTGATAGCAAACACTGAAATAGTCATACTCATGTTACACTCCTCTACAGCTTACATGAGCACATCTTTTGTGGCTTTTGACGCCAAGAGAAGCCTATCTTAACCCAGTGTTGGCTGTGAGGCCCACCTTTCTCTGCAGCTTTCAGGTCAAATGCCAGGGACCTGACTAGATTCATGCATCTATCAAGAAGCCAGGCAAAGCAGGTTATGAGAGGTGTTGAGTGCCTTCAACTCACTGAACCAGGCCAGCAGAGAATGGGGAAAATGTGTACAAAACAGTGAGAGAATACAAGAGGAGACTGGAGGAATTTCTTGGCTTGCTTTTCTTGTCATACTCTTTTGTCCACATCCATCACTTATTCCTGTGCATGATAGGAGGCAGAGCTACCTGGTGCACCTGACCTGGTACTTTTCACTTCTTACACTCTTCAAAAAGAACTATTCCATAGAAATAGTTTCACTTTAATTATATAAGCAGACACTAACACAGGAAATAAATCACACCACTTATTTCAGTGAGGTGCAAGCTTCAAACTTACAGATTTCTTATCCGAGCAATTCTATAAGCACTCTTGAGTCTGACTAGAGAGGAAGGAAGAACTGGAGACACAGCTGAGAACATAATTAATGTCACTAAGAACTTCAGTTCTTGATATCATTAAGAAGATAGACCCTGAAATAATTTCTATTGCTATGACATAGCAATAAGTGCCAAAATACATCAGAAATGAACTTGTATCCCACATTCAGCTATCACTGGGTGTTAGTACCACAAATCATTAGTACAAAAGCTGAAAAAGCCACCCCAAATCCTAAAGAACAAATGTATTGAGCAGTAATTACTGCATCTTAACAAGGCCAGAGCCTCTGTTTAATATTGAATGCAAAGAAGAAGACAAAGATCCAAAGGTGCTGTCATGCAGCCTGCAGTGATCCTGACCGTGAAATGCAGTAGCTGAGTGAATGAGCTAGCATTCCCAAGGATGAATTTGCCACTTTTTCTTGTGAACTGTTTGATCACAAATTACTGTTGCTCTCAGCAAACAGCACTTTTATTTCCCTCACTTGAATTTTTCAGGCTTCAATGTCGAAAGCTGTAGGTTTCTGGAGGTTGCATCTCTGTGGCACTACAGGACTGCCAGTCTTAAACTTGTTATAACAGGCCAGTTCTTCACCTCATCTTTTGAAAGCCAGCAGACTCACACTTCCTCAGCACTCTTCAGGACCTCCACACACCAAGACCATGTTTGTGCAGCAGGATGCCACTGGCATGGTTTCTCTAGGCAGGGTCAGGGAGAGAAGTGTCCTTGGCCAATGTAGCAGCACTGGCAGAAGCTCCAGAATAGGTGATGTTCCAGGGGTAGAATTACACATCTGCTGGTGTAATCTGCCTGCAGCTGCTCAAAGCACATCTTTGCCTATCATAGTGCACGCATGTGATGAGGTTGTTGTTCTTACTGTATCACTAACGTATGCCCTTGTGCATTTTGCCAAAACACTCCTGGAACTTTATCCAGGATCACATCCAACTTTCTAATGTGCGCATATCTCTAAATATCAAAGCTAACCACTTTATCCTAAAAGTAACACTGGGACATCAGCAGTGTTAAGGAGGAGCACTAGGATATTGATGTGTAAATGAGCAGACTCTGAAATCTCAGGTTAACTCTAATTTAAGAGCTACTTGGTAAAGAAATTATCAGACACAGCAGGTCACTTCTTTGGAGCTTAGTTTTGCATGTCAATACACAGCATGCTCCCTCCTTAAAGGTAGATGGCAACTGAAGGGGGAACATAAGGTAGCCAGGGGCTCTTTGAGGAGGGTCTTTATGAGAATAGAGACTTAATTTTTGGGGGCCATAGTGCCTGGAAAACACCTACATATTAAACATGCAAACTAACCGTGGAATAAAAATGAGATTGTCACCTGGCACTGTTTTGGAAGTAGATCAAGTTTATTGCAAGGGGCTTTCCCTTGTTCAAGTTCTTTTGATCTAAGAAACAAAGTGAAAAAGCAGCTCATCAGCACACTAAAGGCTCAGGAATCCTGTGGAAAAGCTATAGATACATTCACACATTACAGCAATACTGATGTCATGTGTGACAGTGATAAGCTATAAAGCAGGGGGTGGAGGAATACACCCATTTGTGATCCCACATAAACCCCCCCTATGAATGAAAGAAAACAAGCAATCTATTAAATGTATTGGATCTATTAAAAAACTTGCATTCCACATTAAGATAATAAAAGAAAACAGTGACATTTCTGCTGCCTGGCTCTTACCTCCTGTAAGGTACATTGCATTATTTCCAAGCAATGACAAACAAAATTGAACATTTCTCCAAAGGTCACATCTATAACAGTTTTTATTTTCTCATTTGATTCAGCGTATTAGAGTCTTGTTATTTTTTCTATTTTACCTGTTTGGTGAAGTAAGCCATTCTTCCTCTGGAGAGAAACAAAACATTATTTATAGAGCTGAGTGAATATTTCACAGCAAATAGCTATCCAGTCAATTCAAATTTTCCCTCTGTTCGTTATTTGTTTATGATCAGTTTGCTATTTGTTATCTCAATTTAGGGATACTATTTCAGCCTACACTAATGGAAGATTTAGGCTGTCACACGCAAAATCATCGTACTTCATCAAATTACAGCAAATTAAATTATTGACAGTTAAATTCTAAGTACATTCTTCTGCCACGAGCAGAAAAGTTTTCAGATATCACCACCACATTCAGGGTGGCCTGGCAAACCTTAATTAAGACTTTCACAAGTCATAGGGCCAACAAAAGAAAAAGATGAAATTATAGTACCCAGTAGAGTATCAGGCATAAATTCTTTCCCTCACTAATAAGCATTTACTTCACAGTTAAAGCTACTGCACGAGGGAAAATTTCTGCCTTAGACCTCTGTCTCCTTTTACACAGCTGGGTCAGGAGCTACCACAGCTCTTTCATCTAGAGCCTGTTTTTTGCTGGTTATTATAGCAGGAATAGAACAAATTTTATTTCAGAAGGGATAGTTTGTCATTGAGGCTTTGGAGATCTACAAAGTTGTGAAGTGGTCACTTTAGCCACTTCTAACCTACCATGGCACAGAGGAGCACAAAGCCATCTCATGGCAGACCAATGTGCTTGGATGTCTGTGGGAAGCACCATGGTAGAGTATGTGCAGAGAACCAGAGCTTGGTCCCTGTTCCTCCCCAGAGAAGCTCTGCCCTTGGGAATCATGCTAATGTGTACTTTTGTACATGACAAAAAACATACCGAAAATAATCCAACAAAGAGCCATGAAGATGATGAAGAGACCTCAGTGAGGAAGGCTGAGCAAGATGGTTCAGCCTGGAGTGGGGCTAAGTGAGGATCTTATAAATGTATATATGTACCTGAAGGGAGGCTGCAAAGAGGATGGAGCTTCTTGGCTCTTTTCAGTGGTGACCAGTGACAGCACCAGAGGTAAGGGCACAAACTGAAATACAGGAGGCTCTGTTTGAAATCAGGAAACATGTTTTTACTGATAACTGGCACAGGAGGTGGAGTGTCTCTCCTTGAAGATAATCAAAAGCCACCTGACATGGTCCTGGGCAACTTGCTGTAGATGGCTCTGAGTAGGAGGGGTGGACAAGATGACCTGTAGAGGTCCTTTTCAACCTCAGCCATCTTGGAATTCTGTGATTCTTCACAAGCCTGAAACTATAGGTATTACAGACAGCTGCTGAGCATAGCAGTGGCTGCAGCTTTGAACAATGGGCAGTCCTTGTTTGCCACTTGATCTATGAAAATGTTAAATAGCCCCATGTTCCTAATTCTGACCCCCTGACCTCTAGATATTTAATATTTGGCTACTTTTCATCAACAAATTTATTGATAATAACTTTCAAGTCCAGATAATTTTCCCCACTTTTGAGAGAACGTACCATACAGTAATATAAATCAGGACTCAGCTTCACTCTTCATATACGTAATTTCTTGCAAAATTATTTGATTAAGTGATACAATTTGATCTTTATAAAATACCTGAAACTTTTTTAAACTTGAAGAGTCACAATTAAATTTTAATTGTGCCCTCCAATTAATTGTGTTCCCAATTAATATGGGAGAAAAAGTTCTGTCCGACTGAAATATGTGGTAAAATTTCCACTGACTTCAGAAACACTGAGTTTTGTACTTGTTTAAGGTAGAATCACACCTACGTGGCACAACTGAAGAAGGAAATAAAAATGTGTGCATGAATCAGAAGTATCTGTTACATTTTTTCAGAAGAGCACAACAGTTCTGAGGTTTGCCATACAATGCAGCTGATGAACATGCCTAACACTATCCTAATTTTCCCCACAGAGGTAAGGAAATCCACCAGAAGCAGAATTACTTTCAGTATCATATGCTTTTTAGTAAATACTTCTATAATATTCTTTTAGTACAGTACAGTTAGTTAGGTCTTATGATATGCAGTAAATTAATAAGGCCTACACACTGATTTTTATTACTTTATGAGGAAATACCCTAGCCATGGCAATGTAATTGAGCAACTGTAAATTACTGTTAACAACTACAAGAAAGAGAAGGAAGTGGAAAAGTCACCTCTACATTGATGACTGTTTCCTATTCTTCCTTTGTGGCTTCCGGAAAGAAAAGCTTTCAAATAAATAAATAAAATAAGGGGGAGAATAATGTGTTGGAAACCCTGTATTACTACCAGAGCTACGAAAGACTTTGTAGCTCACCATCAAAAGAATTCCTTACAACTAGCAGGGTTGTCAGCCTTTATGTTGTTAAAATACATTTTTCACGAATGCAAATGTATTTTGAAATATTTTAAAATCCAGGGTCATAAAAACAATCCCCCACAGAGAACAGTTATAAAATCAAGTTAATATATCTTGTTTCCACAATAATAACCTGGCTAGCTCCATAAGAATACAAAGCTGAGTGTTGCCACTCTCGTATTAGAAAAACAATTGCCGAGGCCAGAATGCTTCTCAGACTGAATATTTAAAAAATGCAGAATATGCTCACAGACATGACATTTCACCAAGCAGAAGGTACATTTCCATGTGGATCTCACTTTGGATGACATAAAGGGAATCCCTGCAGAAGCCCATAAATGTGCTTGGGTATAAAATCAATGTCAGTAAAATAGGATCAGCTCCATACTGCTGGAAGACTAAGGCTTTCAAATGTACATTGATCTGGTGAGGCACAGATCCTTCTCAAATCAGTTTACAGCTTCAGTGAAAAATCACATCTGCTGAAAGGATGCACAGGATCTGCCTACCCCAGCAGCACAGTAGGAGAAAATCTGTAAAACTACACAGTTGTTTTTGAGGAGCCAGTACTCACATTGTATGTGTTCTGCACCTGGAGCTCTCCCCCAGCTGCAGTCCAGTCTGGTACTCAGAAGGCCCATGAGCAAGTCAAAGTGCCTGAGACAGACCTGGAACACCCTCCTGCTCTTTTGCCTCATTTGAAAGAAAACCCACTCATGTACTCTGGGATCTCTCTGCAATGGAAAATGAGTATGGACAGAAAATATGCTGTAAAGCAAGTTCCTGCTCTGGGCTACATCACTGCTTTAGGCACAGCCTTAGAGACTGCTATTGATGCAGCTGCTTTTGAAGGAGAGTTGAGAGGACACTTGATGCTAATTTAGTCGAAAAGCCAATTGAGGGAGCAGGAGTAACATACCAGATGTGAAAACAAGAGTGAACGTGGTGACATAAAATCCAACCTTCTTAATGACTTGAAGAGTGATTCTGGAATCACTCTTCAGACTGACTGTACAGCCTGCATAACACCTCTGTGAGCATTAAGGGATGCAAAGCTACAAGAGAAATAAGGTGCTGTTCAAATGGAGCATGAGAGCCATGGTACACAAGCCACACTATTTAACAAGGAAAAATAAAGGAAAACTGGCTAGGGTGGATTCATATGCTGCCTTTAGGGATGAGAATGGCAATCTTTGTGGATGGTGTTTTGGGACACAGACATGCACATTCAGATGTGATGGAGTAAGTGAGGACAAGACCACATGACAGAGTGGCTATGGGAGGAGGCAGGTGAGAGACACGTTTTACAGACTGTGATCTGGAGGCAACAATAAAAGAGAACTGTCAGAGAGGAAGAATTGAGAACCAGCAGCAAAAGCACCAACAGAAAGGTTGGGTTTATAGAGACCAAAACTGCAGGCATTCCTTTGTCCACCTTGGAGGTGACATGAAGCAGCATGAGCAGATGCAGGCATCTGAAGACAGGAGGCAGTTTCAGAAAGCTCAGAAAAATGCAGGTACTGTTGGATTAGTGGAACATCTGATGTATGAAGCCATGTAGGTCCCAGAGCCCATTGCAGCCCCTGGTTGGACACAGGACAGGAGTTGAAGAGAAGGAAGCAGTAGCTCTAGATCTCCAGGGTGAGGATGTCTCACTTTGGATCACAACCTTGTCCCTTCAGGTTCCACTCTTTGCCCACAGCCATACTCAGCACTCAGGACATCAGAAAAGCAAGACCTGCAGTGATTTGCAATGTATGTTGAATAGACATGGTCCAAAGTGGCTAGAGACAAAATAATTTTTGGCCAGCTATTTATATCCTTAAGCACAATGTTTTATTATGCCTTTTGGATAGCTAACTATTTTACCAAGACCTTTAAAATAATTCCAAGAATTTGACACACTGGTTTCCAAGAAGAGAGGAAAGAATTCCAAAAGGTGTTTTACATGCTGTGAAATTGCAGGTCCTTTCCTTTGTTCTAAATTTACTAGTAATTAATTTCCTCTAGCAATCCCATATTTGAATCTTGGCACTATAAACTGAGGGGCTGAACAGAAGCCTTCAAAGGCAGACGGTTGATGGGCTAATGTAGAGTGCCCTGTAATAATTCAGATTTTATTTTTTTGAGGAAGTCTTTGGGTAATGTTCCTATCACAGCCTACATGAAAAACTAGCATCTGGCTGATGAAATAAATGATGAAAACCAAACTACAGGGAAGAATTTAAAACTATATTTAGCTTACCTGTGAAAATGGTAAGTAGTTTCCTCAGTCCAGCCCTTCACCCTGTGTTTTCAGGCACAAAGGCACTAACCTAAGTTTACTTTCCAATCCAAAGTGGACACAAAACGGAAATAATGTAATCAGTGAAAAAACAGATCTGTAACATTTTTCACCATTACTAGGGCAAGGTAGAACTACACAATTTACTTTCCTGCGTCTAATGCCACTATTCGGTTTTAAAACACACACACCTACATTATGTCCTTATTTGTAGACCTGTCACCCCAAAGTTTGTGAGATCATTAATACAGAAAGAATCTAGTCTATAATTTTTAAGACCTTTCCAGGTGCAGCAGGTTTGCACTGAAACTGCTTACAGTTGGTTTCAGGAATACTTTGCATTTTCCTTCTCACTTTTGATAAGACTTGTCTCCCCATGAGAGAAAAATAGCAGTTTCACTGCTTTCTTGATCCAAAGAAAAGGAAACTGTTAGCCAGGCTGAAATCAACTGAGAAGTAACAGACTTTAAAATGCAAAAGACACTGAAGGTAGCTGTAGCTTTGCTATACTCTAGGGTAAATCTCACCATCTGCTGCGTTTGTGGCCGAGAGTGACCTCCCTTTGTATCAGACAAAAGTAATTGTGGGGATCAAATGAAGTTTAAACAGGGGAAAATGTGAGTGACAAATCTGCAGGCTGCACACAATCTCTGCACACAAACCAACAAGCATCCACAAGGCATTTATTTTTATTCAAAGGTGATGAGAATTTTACAGCCTAGCAAAATCCTCTTGAGTGAACACTTCAGCTCTGGGATCCTTCTCCTGCAGAGACAAACGTCTGCTTCCCAATCCTCTCCTATGTACACTCTTTATCCAGCCACAGCTCAAAGCCACCAATGAGCGGAGAGAAGAAACCGTTCTCCAAATTTCCAGCTATGAGCTATTTTACTAATTCCCACAGCTGTTCACTAAAGAGGCTCAGCAAGCACACCAAACTGCCAGTCACCACATGCCTATTAACATCCACGCAGAGGAACAGTGCTATTCCCAAATTGGGATCTTGCCCCTTCTCAGAAAGCAATTTTCTACTGAAATTTCTAACTAAAAGGAAACCAGTAGCTTTCCTGCAAGTAAATAGCTCGTTAAGGCTGGAAGTACGGTTTGAGTGCAAAGACTGTCCTATGCAAATCGGAGTTGATGAGCACTTAACTAATCTGTTTACAGACCAGAGCTGCTGGGCAGGCCTCAGCGATTTTCTATCAAAGCAAAGAACCATTCTTTATGGGCATCTGGTTGTCCCTGAATTGGTAGTTTGAGCATATACCCTTGCTTCAAAGAAAGATCAAAGGATTTATTACTTCTAAATGAGTGCATTATTTCCACTTACTACTTTCTTGTTTGCAATGTGTTATTAACAGCACCATGGCAGGGTTACCTTAAGACTTTAGTTTCTCACAGATCCCTGAATGTGATTTTAGATGTTATATGTATTGTACACAGGCTGTTACACAGATGGAGAAGGAAATAAAATACTAGCAAATAGATCAGAGCATACATTTGCAGAAAATTGATTTAAAAAAAAAATCCAACAAAGTAAACTAGCTGTATTTTAATACAAAAAAAAAAAAAAAAAAAGAGGCTATTTTTCGTTTTTACTGTAAATTTAAACAATGAGTCTGTTTCAAAGTGACAGCCACAGGTCAGTGGACAGAGCCAGATTTTGGCTCCTCTTCACATGAAAAGAAACCCACATTGCTCCTGCTCTCAGAAAAAAGCCAAGATACCACAGTCACAAAGTAGAACAATGATCAGTTCAGTGAACAAATTCCTACTACCCCATAAATGCCTGCCATCCCCATCCTTTTGGCTTACTGTTTATGGCTTCGTTTACCTATTAAGTCTGGAAGAAACAAGGGAGACACATTCATTATGTGCTTTCTGGCACTATTGGAAGCACATGGAGAGTAAGTTAAGACCTAGCATCGTATTTGTAGGCACACTGAAGGCCTACAGTCAGCTTGGGCACAGAACTGGAAAAGAAATTTTTGGGAGGAAGTGCAGAAGTAGATTCCAAGCAGCCAGGGCCAAGGCAGACAAAGCTGCCAAAACTAGATCCACAAGCGGCCCCAGGGAGGGTTTGGAGAGGCTGGTGTGATGTTTATTGCTCAGAGAGCAGAGCTGGGTGGTGCGATGTGGGACAGGAACTGCATTCTGCACGCCTTGACTTCAGTGGTAGTATCTACAGATGTCTGCAGACTCACTGTCTCCATCTTTATCATGGTGCCGGAGGGAGCAGATTGCAGTCCCCTTATCTGTTTTACAAGGAACCACCTTCCCCTGCCAGACCCAGTAGGTCACACAGCACACAATTCTGCTTACTTCTCTTCTTTTATAAAACACAGACTCTGCTAGCATCCATATAAACTAACACCGTTATCTACCCAGGGACAAGCAGAGGAAAAGTCATAGCAACAGGAGGTGGGGTCAGGATCCAGCGGCTTTCCAATGAGAGTAACATGTTGGCATCAGGTCCTGTGACCTACCCATCTCCATTTGCTTAGTGGTGTTTTTTTCCCCATCTCCTGACAAGGACCAGAAATTGGTTTCTCTTGAGCATGAATAGCAAATGTAGATTTACAGCAGTCAAATACAGGAAAAAAATCCAACCAACATACTGTGGGCTCTTGATGCCTTGCAATGTATAGTTCAAATAAAGCAGAGCTTGTATGAAAACCTTGTAAGTAGAAATGGAGAGGAATCCAAGCACATCTTAAAATCCAGTGCTGAAGCTTCAGCTTCAATCACCAGTAACTGACATCAGTCTTTTTTGTGGACTGCAGCCTGACTGCTGCCTGACACAATTACAGAACACCAAGGGGACCTCTAGGCATCATACAAGCAGAGGAATGAGCAACAGGGCACAGATTACCAGAAGGATGCTGTAAAACAGGTAATAGCTACCACACCCAATGCATTAACCTACTAAATACTGGTCAGTGAAAGCTTCCAGGTTCTACAGCCATGGAATAACATGACTGAAAAGCAAAAAGGGCCCATTATTGCTAGCCACAAACTAGACAGTTTGGGTACTGGAAACAGCACTGCTGGCCCAGTATTTACCCAGGAAAGCCTCTGAGATTAGGGAGCTGCAGATACCCAAACAGCTAGCTTACAGCTGGCTTACGCATGTCTGCAACCAGTGGTTACAGCCCAGGCGATGCTGTTAAATCAGTTGGAAGGAGACTCAGAGCAAAGCAAGCAGCTCAGAGAATTTAAGAACTATTCTTTAAGTTACTTCCCTACCACTGCTGGTGCCCGAAGTTGCCTGCAAAAATTTTTGTCATGCTCTCAAACTGGAGACAGAGAGCAGCAACACTTGATTCTGGCCACATAATGCTTACACCTGGCCACATTTGAAGGCTACAACTTTTGTTTTACGTCTCTGGTTCCTCCTTTGAATTTCAACAAGACAAAAATACAACCAATTTATTTTCTAAAAATGCTATAAGGACTGAAATGTATTGTAACAATATTTGAATTTCTTTCCAGAGTAGCTGCATTTCAGGTACAGGCAAACATCTTTTTACCAATTGTATTTCAGTCAGTTTTGGCCAGTGTTACAAGTCTTTTTGAAATCAGTGAACTTCATAAAACATTTGTTAGCACATTTATTATCTCCATATACAGCATTTACTCTAACAAACCAAATTCTGTCATCACTAATGGAGGCTCAGTAAAACTAGATGAAGAAACAGACTGAGTTATTTCTTACTTCAAATGAAAATCCAGACCTCATCTTAGGGTCAAGGTCAAAAGGAAGAGCTAGGTATAAATGCAGACAGAGCCAGACGGCTTCTAATTAAACAATAGTTGTTACGAGACATTTAGTACTTCAGAAAGGTTTATCCACCTGTTCCAATTTACCCAAGTGCTCACAATCCATGATGAATGCCAAAGCCAAAAAAAATCACTGCCATATGGATGCCTAGTTCCATGTCATACATCTATTGAACACACCAGCCATAAAAATATTAATTTTCTGTCCACCCAAGAAAACTTTGTAACCATTGCTATTATTCTTATTGGAAAAAATTTAATGTGTAACTGTGCCAGCAGGCTGGACAGGTTGTGACAAAGCATATATAGAAAGCAACAAACCTTAAAAATACCAGCAGCCTTTAAAGACCACACATCCATTATGGTGCTGCACAGAATGACAAAGACATTCTTGCTGCTGAAAGCTCCAGTTTTTCAAAAGCACCGTTTATTCTAACTGTCAATGTGGAACTAAACTTCTCCCACTCCTGAAGTGTAATTTTTGGAGTGTCACTTTTGCAAGGCTTGCAGTAAGAGTTCTAAGAACTTGATACTGAAGTCAGTGACGTCTGCAAGTCCCCCAAAAGTTTAGAGGATCTTAGCAAACCTGAAGTCTAAAATAGCACAGAGAACTCTAACTCCACATGTTACATCACTGCACCAATGAAACACAACAGAAGTTTCCAGACCGCTTCCAGTTGTGGAAAAAAGATTATGGCTATGTAAAAACAAATCAAAAGCAACAGGTATATCTACTGATGAAGTTGGTACCCTCAGACTTGTGCCTGGATAGATTTGCTCCTACAAAACAAGCCGGCAGACTAAAAGTATAGAAAGACATCTACCGCACAAATACAATAATGCTCATATGATGGCAGCCCTTCTCTGCCTGCTGCAGGGGTGGTCCCAGTATTTCAGTTCAGTAAGCCATTTGATAAAAGTCTCTTTGTGGCAAAGAGCTATAAGATTTAAACAGCTGAAAAGACAGGTAGCTCTGTGCTCATGCAGGCAGGGACAGCAGCTATTTTATACTCCTCAGTATCTCTCTCTCTCTCATCTCATGTGGGACAAGGCTGAGATGGAGACCGGCAATACAAACTTCAGCAGCTTGTGCTGGCTCCTTCCTCTCACAGCCACCACCACAACTTCTCATAATCCTAATGCCAGTAATGTGGAACAGCTCCAGCCAGAGAGATGTGCTTGAGCTTCTCCACAGATGCATTACTGCAGTGTAATCACGTGGGCCTTCAACACACACAATGAAATTTTGGCAGTATTGTATTTAATGGCCAAATTCCCATTGATTAAAGCAGAGCCAGACTATCACATATAATACTTTTACTTGGTCAGAACATCTCCTCCTCCTCCTGAGGCTTGTAAGAGCCATAAATAAGGTTAAAGCAATATAGTACTCAGTGGTTTTAATAGAAGGCTTCCTCTGTTAAACAACCACTAAAAATAGTTGCTTAAGATGGGTTATACTGAATCATAAATGAGAGAAGGATGTTGAGGACTTTTTTAAAAAAACATCACTACTTTTATTGATTGTCAGTGTTTTCCTGTTAGTCAGTAAATGTATTTGATATAGGTGAGTTTCCAAAGTAAGCATGATGGAAGGGCTAGTTTGAGATTCAAAGTAATTTAAGAAAAAGTCACCTCAAGTTTCCCTTTGGGACATTTACAAAATACGCCAATAATTTGTTGCACCCAATTTGTGTGTATGTACTGGATGGTAATTAGTGTAGAAATTCAACCAATTTTACTATCTTTCTGTTCAACTCAACTAATTACAGTTTTCAACACCTGTCTCTGGCAGTGACGATCATTTTAGTATTTGCCTAATTTCTACAGAGCAGAGGTATACCCCAAGCAAAAGATACATTATAAACATATGCACATGCAGCATAGCCATAGCTAGCATGTACTATCATCACTATATGAATACAATTATACAATACTCTTCTGCAGAATTAGTAGAAAAAAATATGTGTTCTAATATAAATCATATTACTGGCTTCAGGTATTGGACAACACTGAAGTTTGCAGGGCACTTTCTATAATAATATTTATTTAAAAAGTTGTTTCTGACTTTGCCAAACTAACTGCTTTTTCTAAAACTTTACATGCTGGCTGTCTGCCCTGAAGCTGGGGTTTTGTTTATATGTTTGGGTTCTGGTTTGGTTTTTGGTTTCGTTTGTTGTTGTTGCTTTCTTTCTTTTGTTTTTAGTTTCAGCCACAGTTCTTCTCCAAGAAGGAGACCACAGAACACTTTATTGGTATGCCAAAATGGCATTCTGGCAGCCTTTCCTCCAACCTGAGCACCTTGTGCTTTGGAGTGAGAATTAAAAATTTGATGAGAGGTTGTAAGGGAGGAGAAATGAACCCCAGGAAGCCTGAGCTACAAGCCTTTGAGAGGAATATAAAAATTAACAAGGAGGTTTCCACATATTTAATAGAAGCTATATGATTTCAGAGGTTAAAAACTTCAAAAACTGTGTCTCACTGAGCATATTGTCTGCCCTCATGACTCTCAACAATTACATATGCATATAATGTCTTCAGAAAAGAAATGATCATGCTTCCTGCAAGCCCAGGCCTACAGGTAAACACTTTCATAGCAAATGCTGCTACAGGCTGGGGTGAACAGCAGTCCTGCGACACCAGATGGGATCTCCAAGCGCAATACAGAGGATACAAACTTAACCAGGACACTCCTACAATTCCTTACCTCAGCTATTATAAAACCTCCAAATGCAAATGACCCCAGTGGCAAAAACAGCCTTCACTACTTCACCTCAAATTCATAACAAGACTAGATCCACCCTTTGTATTATGTGGGGCAGGAGTCCCACAGGAAACAAATGTGATCTTGTTACCAAAGGTCAAACCACACATCTGTGACTATGGTGCCATGTTGCACCTGAGCGGCTGTTTTTGCCACAGGTAATTTTGTGTCTAACTTCTGAATGAATGCAATCCTGTTACCAAAAGACTGTAACAATACTGTTACCAAAAGAGAGAAACAATTTCTCAAAAGAACAGTTGCTCTCAGTAGTCCTATACACATATATGACAATAATGAATCCCAAATCCCTGAATCACCTGGAATATGCAACAGTTTTCAAAGAAAGCTGAAAGGAGAAGAGATCAACTAGTACAGTTTAATAACTTTGGCATGATGTAACTAATTTGTTGGTATATAGTGTCCAAGTTCTCTGATTATTCACAGAATTGGGCTAATTCAAGCACACAATTTTGATAACCTAATGTGCATATATAAAAGGATCCATCACACAACCAAAACAGGAATGTAGATGAATAATTGATCATTAAGCCTAGAGTTTGAATGTGAGTCGTTCTAACAAAATCAGCATGAGTATTTATAAAGCCAGATATGTACCTGCACTTTGGCAAGACCAATGAGATGTGAATGATTAAGGTAATACCTATGCAAATGTATTACTGTCTGCATTCCACAAGAGCTTTTGAAAGGCTTGGGTTTGCATGATGATCTGATAATCTGTAGAAAACCCAGCAAATTAACAAATAAGACCACTTAATACAAGTTTTGGTTAATACTGTGTGTACAAGACTGCACCAAACCAAAAAGCAAATAATCATACAGCAAGTATTTACCAGTATAGATTTTATTTATTTTCAAAATAATGGGTTTAGATTTAAAATACTTTAGTAATTACCTAAAACAAATGTACACTTTGTCAGAACTTCTGGTAAGTGCTGATCTTGAGTTCCAAAAATGCATGACAGAATACAAGAAAATATAAAATTGCAAAATACAATAACGGGGCTTTACAAGAGGGACACACATTCTATATTATTTGAACTAAGTCTATCAGGTAAACATGATGTAACAGCTTTCCACTTAGAACGCGTGCCTATAAACTTAATCTGCAACCTGAATCCCAGGAAAAATTCGCTTCTGATCAACTCAAGGCTTGTAGGTTAAAAAAAAAAAAAAAAAAAAAAAAAAAAAAAATCCATATCAGGATGTATTTCTTCATTGAACATATATTCCCTTTTTCCATAAGGTATTAATTTTAAATTTTAATAGATTACTATATATGATAAAATTGCAATAAAGCATTATCTTATTATTCATGATTCAACTATGTTTGTAGCAATAATGTAAGTTATTTTATATGCAGTTAAGTGTTTAAAAAAAAAAAATTTATTGCATCTAGTGAAAAAAACTTTGATGGTTCTTAAAAAAAAAAAAAGACTTGCTGTTGGCTAATTGCCAAAAAATCCCTTCCCTGTGGCTTACTTTTTCAAGAATTATAAAGAAACTCTGGAGTTCGTTGAGATCTAGACAGCCAAAGATGATTAGTCTGTAAGGGAGCAGGATGCACAGTACTTGATTAAACCCACAAACTTCTCAAATGAGCTATAAGGATAAAAAAAATGTGGTTTGTTATTGTGTCCATTTCCAAAGGACAGCTCACAAGCTTTCCTCCTCACGTAAAAACTGGAACACAGCTGAGAAGTCTTTCAGGGCATAGCCTTTGGCACACATCATCCTGTAGATTTGATGTGCTTGGGAGCCCAAAGGAACTGGTGTCTTCGTGTTGGTGGCAGAAATCTGGGCCAAGCCAAGATCCTGTGGGGGGCGAGAAGAGAGAGTAAGAGGGCAAAGAGGAAGAATGGAAAGAAAGAGAAAGAGAAAAAGTCAGGGGAGAAACAAGGATATGTACAAGCCACGTACATATAGGCTATTTGCCTTCCACTGTAACAAGAACTCTACTGCCAACAAGTACAATACTCCAGTCTTTAAATTTCAGACCTCGAGAAGTAGGTTTTGTGTAGTTTTTATTTTTTAAAACAGCAATTCAATGTTACTCAAAAGAAAAACCTCAAACTTTGCCAGGCAGACACCAACTTAGGAACAGGAGGAATTTTAAGTTTCTAGATCACTATATAACCTGGTAGCAAGACTCAGACTCTTTTTCTCAATTGAATACGTCATCTCTAGTAAGAAAATCTCCCTGGCTATTCACTGAAGCATTTCATGTAGATTCTCAGAGTGTAATTTAATTCTCTTGGCAAGAGGAATTCTTTACTATTTTAAACAGGTTAATAATCAAGCAGAAGGAATTTCAAGAACAAGAAAATGGAAGTCACTTAGCAAACCTACATTTACTATAAATGTAAATAGTTAATAGCAAAATGAGAGGCATAGACCACTTTGTGAAAATAATTGACTTAACTGCCTGATTGGAAGGATGAATCAGAGAATTGCTTAGGGGGCAGTCCTGGGTCTGCTACAACTCAAAATTCATTTTTAGTGGCTTTTTCTTTAATGACCTTCTTTAATAGAGGCATATGGAGAATAGTTCCACTGTGTTTTTATATTTGGGTCAACAAAAGGGAGGGAAGGTTCAAAGAGCACAAATTTGAAACATGTCCTCCAAGAGTATTAGTTCAACTACAGTTATTATCTGAAATAAATAGGAGAGAATTCAAAGGTGAGTACCAAGTACTATGACTAACCATAGTTAGCCAGAAATAGTCCTCTGCCAGCCAGGCTGGAGGTCATCTTGAACTCTAAGCTGAACCAGACATGAAAGAACCCAAAGAAGGAAGCACTAACAAGGGCCTGGACATCTATAGAAAGATCTCTTGACTAAGTAGGAAAGTAATGCCTGCACTCAAGATTGCCTTCAAGGTCTTGTTAATGAAATCAATGTTTGGGGTCCATATTTCAAGAAAATTGCAAAAGAAACTCTCAAGTGTTACTAGGAAATGCCTAGATTTCCTGTGCATTCAGAACTATGGTGATTTATAGAACCTGCTGTGTGATTGATTTTTTCCTGGTTTTCAGTGGTTTGGGTTGGAAGGGACCTTAAAGATCATCTAGTTCCAAGCCCCCAGCCATGGGCAGGGACATCATTCACTTGACCAGGTTGCTCCAAGCTTGATCCAACCTAGCCTTGAACACTTCCAGGGATGGGGCATCCACAACTTCTCCGGACAACCTCTTCCAGTGCCTCACCACCCTTATAGTAAAGAAATTCTTCCTAATATCTAATCTAAATCTACCCTTTTTCAGTTTGAAGCTATTACCTCTTACCCTATCACTACATGTCCTTTCCAGAAGTCCCTCTCCAAGTCTCTTGTAGGTTTCCTATTAGTCATGGAAGGTGTTATAAGGTCTTCCCAGAGCCTTCTTTTCTCCAGGATGAATAACCCCAACTCTCTCAGCCTGTCTTCACAGGAGAGATTGACTCTGACAATCTTCATCACCCTCCCCTGCACTCACTCCAGCAGGCCCATGACTTTCTTATGTTGGGGGCCCCAGAACAGGACACAGTACTCTGTGTGGGGTCTCACAAGAGCAGGGCAGAGGGGGACAATCACCATCCTCGACCTGATGGTCACACTGCTTTTGATGCATCCCAGGATGTGATTGGATTTCTGGGCTACAAGCACACATTGTCAGGTCACACCGAGCTTCTGGTCTTCCCACATCCTCAAGCCTTTTTCCCCAGGGCTCCTCTCAATCCATTCTTTGCCCAGCCTGTACTTGTACTTGGGATTGCTCCAACCCAAGAGCAGCATCTTGCACTTGGCCTTGTTGAAATTCATGAGGTTTGCAAGGACCCATCTCTCATACCTGTAAAGTCTTTGAGTATCTCAGCCTTTTCCAAATCCTGAGCAACCAAGTCCTAACACTATATAAGGTCCTGTACCTATAGAAGCTTTTCTTGTTACCCTTGAAGTATCTGGTCAGGTTTAATTTTATCAAGGCTTTAGCTTTCCTAACCTGATTCCTGACTGCTTGGATAATTTGTCTGTACTCCTCCCAGACTATCTGTCCTTGTTTCCAACCTCTGTAGGCTTCGTTTTTGTGACTTAATTTGTCCAGGAACTCCTTGTTCATCAGCACTGGTCTCCTGATGGTTTTGCCTGACTTCCTCCTTGTTGGGGTGCATTGCTCCTGAGCTTGGAGGAGGTGATCCTTGAATATTAACCTACTCTCTTGTGCCCCTCTTCCCTCCAAGGCCTTATCATGGTACTGTACCAAGCAGATTCTTGTGAGTCCAAAGTCGGCTCTCCTGAAGTCCAGGGTAGTGAGCTTGCTGTGCATCCTCCTTGATGCCCTAAGGATCTCAAACTACACTGCTTCATGGTCACTGCAGCTAAGGCTGCTCTTGAGATTCACATTCCCCACCAGCCCCTCCTTGCTGATGTGAACACGGTCCAACATAACAACCTCTCCTTGTTGGCTCCTCTATCACTTGAGAAGGAGGTTCTCACCAACACATTCCAAGAACTTCCTAGATTGCTTATGCCCTGCAGTGTGGCCCCTCCAGCAGGTATCAGCGTGGTTGAAGTCCCCCATGAGGACCAAGGCTTGTGGATGTGACATGGATCCTGTTTGTCTATATTTGTCTCATCTGCTCAGTCTTCAGGTCAGGTGGCCTGTAGAAGGTCTCCACTATAATGACACCTGTCCCTGCTGTCCCTTTAGTCCTGACCCATAAGATCTCAGTCAGCTCCTCATCCATCCCCATCCAGCTGGTCACTGACAGAGGCTGAATCCTTCCACTCCAACACCCCAGTCAGAGGAGTCTCTGTGTCTCTGTGATGCCAGTAAGATCACAGCCCTGCAGGCATGCACATGCAGCATTTGCATAGGTCACTTAAACTGGGCTCTGAGGCTGGAATGGCTGTTATTCCTTTGTGCTGCTCTTCAGACCTCTCCTGTGGGACCTGCAATCCTTCTCCAGGCTCTGGATAGTTACTGTTGTCACTGGCATCAAACTGGTAGCAGTGGGATGAATGCAGGTTCCCCCTCCCTCAGTAACTTTAGCTTAAAGCCCTCTTCACTACAGCACTGCAAGCCTGTAAGCAAAGAGGGTCTTCCCCTACTCTGACAGATGGTCCCCACCTTTGATACAGAAGAACTGAGAGACTGTAGTACTGCTGAGAGCACCTTTGACTTCTCAGGGATGACTTACAAGACAGGTCTTTACTTTCTGTGTGTCTGGATTTGAATTAGCACAAGGAAATTCAAGATCTTACTCTACTCTCTAAATGTCACTTCGATCTGTAAATCGGCTCTATAAAGGTCATTCTGATACAAATCAGAATTATAGTTACTTTTCCTATTACCCTCGAATGACTTCAAGCTCTAGGAAAATGGGAAAAACACACATATCAGATGTCACAGGATCCAAAATAGTTTTCATCTGCATCAGGGCAGATAATTCCTTCTTGTCTAGCAACTCTGTTGAAAGACTGATGAGCTGACAAATCCAGGAACACTTACTTTAACCTTACATACAGTAAGATATTTCATGATATATGTAAACTCTCTTTGAGAAATCTGTATCCAACTTATTAATTTTATTCAAGAAAGCTTAACTCATGTAATGCAATATTAGAATGGCAAAATCATCTAACTCCAAACTAGTGAACGTACTCGGTATTGTTAGTGGTGACTGTGATCTATTTCTCACTAAAGGGACATTCATAGAAACAATCCCTGAAAATTCTGAATGGACTGCTATCACAAATACAATTTCATAGATGTCTTGGATTTTGCCAAAGACGGGGTTAATTTTTCACAGTAGCTGTGAGTGGGTGGAGCCTTGCACCATGTGGGCATGGCTAAAACCTCAAGGTTGTTTGATACCATTCTATGTCATTGCTGGGGTGGGAAAAGGAATTCTCTCTCTGGCTTCCTGGGAGAAAGGGGCCTCTTTTCTGGTTGTGGAAAAGTGTGGTGGGTGGGTCCACCATGGTTTTTCATTGTTCTGGGCTTGGTGAGCATTTTTCATATAAATCATCCTCTCTTTGTACACTTTTGTTATTAGTATTGTCGCTGTTACTGTTTGTGTTCTTATCTCATGGCTGCTTCCTATAAATGGTTCTTAACTCAAACCATGATCTCTATCTCTGCCTCTTGTGTCTCTGACCAGAGTGGAAGCAGAGTAGAGCAGCTGGCAGGGTTTTTTTTGGGGGAGTACTAAACTGGGGAATAGCATTCCTAAACCAGGGCAATAAAGTATCTCTGTTCACTTCAGTAATGAAAGGCTGGCTCCAAGATGGCTAAAACATTCAATAACATTTCAATAGTTAAATGGACAAGGACTCCTGACTGAAGTGCAGGAAGATTGTTTTGCTTTTTAAAAACTCCATTCTATAAATTAGTTTTGAAGAAAAAAACCAAGAAAATGTAAGTAAAGCTTATCTTTAGCTTCAGATTGTGAAGTATTTTGAACCTTTTCACTTGAGGTTGGAGATTCTGCAAGTGAAATAGTAAAAACACCTCTGAAAGAAATCTCCCTTTGCTGACTTACACAAAGGAAAAATGAGAGTGTAGTTTACAGCTTCTCTCATACTCTTTGGAACTGACATCTTCCAGATGTCTCAGTGCACTGAATATTCTAACTCTTTTCCTCAGCTTGGAATAGAGAAACAAATTCTCTTTCACAATTTGCTTCCACTTCAGAATTACCTGGTTCCTTACATTTATTTTGCAGTTGACGTAAATGAAACTGCCATTTGGAATAAAGCTCAAAGGCTGTCTTGACATGACTCGAGAGGAGTATGATATAAATCTAACTCTTCTCAGGATCCAAAGTTGACATTTAATTAGCAACTGTGCTGTCAATGAAAGATGGAACTTCTGGCCTGCCAATGCCTGGGACACAAACATGGTGTGGTAAACCAAACTAGATTTTTAAAAATGCAAAATCTTTAGAGCAGGTTCACATTAACTTGACTAAATGCTATGTTTCAGTATCAAATGCCAAGACCAAAGAGCTTTTTAGAGGTGTCTGGCAAACTTTTCTGACCCAGACACTTAAAATAAGGATCCTCTGTCTTTGTTTGAGAGATCCATTACTGACAAAATATTTCAAGAAAGCCTTTGACTTCCACCATCTCTGATATGTGAGCAGGAACTTGAAGTTCAGTAACTGTGTTTAGTGACTGTTACTGAGGCACTCCTAGATATTTTCACAGTGGAATATTTTCTCCTCGGCCTCTGGGTTTTACCTACCTCTTTCTCCTTTGGATACATCCTTTTTTATTTCTTAAGTGACAAAATCATGCTCTGCATTTCCCTTAAAAAAAGTTCCCATCTCAGACAATTCACAAACTGCACAGTATGTCATACACCAGGATGAAACATATAGTAGCAAAAGTCTTTCCACAAACTAAAAAGCAGTGTCTTAGAAGTGGTCACCACTGCACCAAAGAATAGCCCAAACATGATCAGCTGTCTTGGCTACTTATTAAAGAAATCTTCCATCTATATAAAATAACATAGCATAGTTCAACAGGCATGGGAGACATTTAATGTCTTTCCTTTGTATTGAAGATTCTAGACTAAAGAAGGCAGTCTTCAGGACTGTGAGGAGAGGCAAGTCAGAAGAGGTGAACAGCAATTACAAATCTCTCTGAGGAACTCTCCCTTGGTTATCATTGATGCTTTATAACCAAAAGCTGGCAGTTTGAACAGGCATAAGCCAGGGTGCTATTCCTCCAATTAAAGAAAGATCTTCCAGGGCAGTTTCCAGGGGAGATGAGGGTTCCTCTCAGAAGCAGACCAAAGGAAAAACACCAACCCTTCAGAAAGACACTTAAAAGGGAGGGAAGAAAATGTGTACCCCTATCGCATTTATACTATGAGGTTATTCTGGACATGATTAAGAGCTATAAATCATGAGAATAGAGACTGCAGTGTGAAACATTGCCCAACAGGCAGAAGAGATCCTGAAAACAGCACACAAGATGGAAACAAGCTTTGAGGCAGGGCCAAGATCAGGTTGCTTATCACTAATCAACAGCCCTGGAAAATTCTAAGCAATAACTTAACACCTTTTATAAATCCGTAATTTAAACAACACTTTATTGTCCCCGATGTTCCATGACATGAACACAATGTAAAAGCTGCTACTTTTCAGTATATTAACACATCCCTCAAAGAAATTAAAGTTCCTGGTCATTGGTCCATAAACATAAAATGTAGCAGCCGTTGAGGGGCTTTGAGCCATGCAGCATTCACAAAATATTTTGGTGCTACCACACACAAAATACTCTGGATCCACTCTGAAGAGAATTTGGCTAATTTCATTAAATGTGCAAATGCACCAATTGTCCTGAACCAACTGCAAAATGAAATGAACAGTATTAGTAAGCAGATATTATATACAGGAGCGCCAGCACTGTGGAGATTTGCATGGTAACATCTGAGTTTGTTCACCAGCTTTGAGAATGCTGTTTTAGTTTTAAATGCTACATTTCCACTGTACATGGAAGAGCTGAAAGCAGACAGAATGCCTAACCAGTGGGGAGCACTCAATAAACTGGTATGCATAAAACCTATCCTGTATGAACACAAATGCCTCCCTCAGGACAGTATCTCCATGAAACAGATATTCAGTGTGAAATTATTCCTGCACTTAGATGAGACATCTCTCCCAGAGCTGGTTTTATAATTTATCTTAGGCAATCTTTGTGCTCAGTGCAGAAGTAGTTCAAGAGTCAGAGTTCTGTATCTCCTTCCTCCAACTGTGTGTCCTATCAGTGGGATGCAGAACCCTGACCTCCTTGCCTACTTTCCTGTGGCCTCTAAGAGCTTTGTTCTCCTGACCACAGAGTGACTCAGGCCAGTGCTTTTCCAGGAAAAGTCAAGAGCATGGCAATAAGTGTGTTCTCCTGGGATGGGATAACAATATGTTTTCAATTTCCTAATGCCGAGAAGGACCTAAACCCCAGCTCTCCCACTTTGTGGACAAGCAATTTAGATTACTAGATTACTCATGAGAAGCCCTTATTCTAACACCAGCTAAGACAATTCAGGAGAGCTCACAGAATGGTGCAGAAATCTGCAGGAGATCAGCCTGTGGCATGGGTTGCTTTCTGCTTTCCAGATGGCCTTAGGCAGAAGGACCAGCACACAAGCAACTGGCTTAGCAAGGAAGGGGCTGCTAGAGACCATGTCCAGCAGCACAGTTAAAGGTATCTGGAAGAGAGTGGGCCCAAAATCTGAGATGCTTATGCCACTATCAGCACCTAATTAAGTCACTTGGATTTCTCTGAATTCTCTCTTGAACTTAAGCTCCTAAATTCTAGAGCAGTCATGCAAGAGGCACCTAAATGGCTTGCTGAATGCTCACAATAGACACAAGTCCATTGGGACTCCTTAATTATGGCAGAACTCAAAAAGACCATGCATATAATCTCATTGAATGGCTCAGCAGTAACAGTGGCTAAAAAGAAGTTGGAGACTATGGAAAAGCCCCCTGAACAACTCAAAATACAGGAAGAGCTCAGTTCCCCTCTATTCATACCTGTATAATATCCTGTAATCACAAATTTTCACAGAGAAGACCGTTTGCTAGAAGCCCAGAGAGAAGCAACTGCACATAATTGACATGCAAGTGTTATGTACCTTAGCCATGAGTGTTGTTCCAAAGCCACCTTGGTAATTGTTAGCTGATGGTACTCCTTCCATCACTCCAGGAACAGGGTTGTATGTATCGCTTGACCAACAGCGACCTGAGCTCATATTTAGGATTTTGGCCAGCAGCTTTGGGTCAAGGCCTAATCTGTCAAAGGTCAAAGAAGAGAAGTGTTAATGTCAAAATGCACAAGACATGGGTGACTTGTTTTATATCTTAGGACCCTACCATCATTCCTCTCCCTTTATTATAAGTCATGAAAAATGACAGAGTATTGATATTGGGGGCAGGGATGCTGTATCTTAAATTAAAGAGCATCAATCCACCATTTAAGCGGTAGGTTTTCAGAGCTTTTTTCCTTTTGCAATAAACAAGTCCTCTTCACCTAGCAATTTTAAAAGTACAAGCAAAATAAAGGTCCTCTAAGAACAACAGTTACCTTGTATTTCAATTACTAAGAGGCATTCTCTGTTCTGCTATCTACTAGGTCACATACTTGTTCTTCATATCAAAATCATATTCTCTGAGCAAAGAAAAAAAATTCACAAGCAAACGTGGCAACATGAAAGTTGTTGTGTGATGCATTTATATGTGAACACTAGTGCATTTCGAAAGTAAACAAGATAACACAATTGATTCTACTCTAATAATGTGAATAAAAATGCTGCTCTTCTCAAAAAACCCACTACTGTTGTATACATCTGTGAATTCTTGTCTTTGCTATTATTAAATCTTCATTTATATGCTCCTGCTTATAAGGCAAGTCTGCATTTCACTGTGACATATGTTATCTATTTGCAAACATATATTATAGTTCTGGGTCAGCTGCTGATAAGGTTACTGATCCCGATAAAACAAAGCTTGTCCAAGTAGAAACGTCATTTGTTCTACCATGGAGATGATGGCATAAACTGCTGCTCAGTGCAGACCCTGAAAATTCTTCAATATTATAAGAAATTACCACTCTTATGAATTCATATATATGCTGATAATAAGTTGTAAGTGTAATTTTACATCAATTGTATTAATACCAAGGACAACCAGCAGCAGTTTATCTGGCACTGTACAGATATTCAGCCACACTCAGGACTAAAGAGAAAGCAAGGGAACTACTTCCAGTAACAATTCAAGATGAGAAAACGACATTTTAAAAGGGATATATCACAATCTTCTACAAAGTTTATTTAAATATATTTCAGTGCTCCTTATGTTAATTCTCACATCACAGACTTTTACAGATCTTCATAGCCTAACACTGATTTCAGGCATTCAAGGTTTTAATTTGGTTTTAATAGATGAGAAAAGCTCACTACCAATGGAACAGTTGCGAAAATGCATGTCTATCTATTCCAGTAGGCATTTCGGACTTGAAAAACTATGTTTAAGACAGTAGGCCGTACAACATGGCTCCTACTACATAGGCACTGTGTCCTGCAAGTCTGCCTTTCTAATGCAAAACAAGAACATTTCCTGTATCTCAGATAGCTTTTTAGCAGTACTGCTGCGCACTCTTTTTTATGATTTGCTGCAGCAGCCCCTGGAATTCAGTGGAAAGTCTCTGCTGGACTAAATGAGATAAAGCTTTATGGTCCTCCCCATTTTTTTTCCAACCCTCTGATTCAACTGCATGCTTATATGACCATGTATTTAAAAATATAAACTATATTTTTCAGCACCAGCATGTTTTCACCATATTTGAATTGTATTTTTATTCTACATAGTGCATTAAAGTCTTCACCATAAAAGTCTTCATCAAGAGCCACTCCAAATAATGGCTTTAATTGTTGTAATCATAAAAACCCGCACTGGGAGCATTCAAAGCCCGAACTTTCAAATACACAGAGGTTGTTTTATTTTTCCCAAACAAATCTCTTGACTTGTCTGTTTCCTTTTCGTTGTTACATCCAGATTGGTGTTTTTACCAATGCAGTGCCTGCTTGTGCCATAACCAGCTGCATGGAGAGGCCTGCAATTACAGCTGTGAGTATACTGCAAGATAGAGAGCTAATTATTTCAAAACACATGTAGCCCTCCCAAAGAATGCTCTTCTTACGGCATTTCAACTACCTCTCTGTGAAAGTCTTCTTTAAAAGATATGCATGTATTATACAGATATGTAAAATACTGTCTTGCACAAGATCTGTCATATTTTTGCTCACGGAAAAGAAAAAGGAAGATAGTGTCAGTTTGTATCCCTGCTTCTTCAAAATTCATTGCTCTTAAACACCATGCAGCTTCTCTTCAGGAGACCTGAACCTATTTTTTTTTTCTCCTTTGCAGCAAGTGTATCATTAATGAAGAGCAAGTTAGAAGTGCTTTGCATTTCATCTTTCTGAAGAATCATCCACTGGTGCATATATAACTGACAGTTAAAATTAGACATATATTAAAATCAGTTGCTGAAGAAGTCCTCTGTCTTCCACTGTGCCCAAAGCTTGTAATGGTCTGAAACCAGCCAGAATATACAGTAATTGTCATTCAGCAAGAGTCTATCCTAGAAAGTCATGCTTCAGTGGAGAAGACTGAGTTTCCATTTGAAATCAACAAATTAATCCAAGACAGGTATCTGAAAGGGCAAGTTTAATAGGAAGCAGCTACTGGGCTCTCAACCATGATAAAATGTTATTGCTGTTTCCCTGTAAATTGGCTAGGAACATACGATACTCTCTGCATAAGAGCTCCATTGCTGTTCAGGAGATATACTGCTCAAGCTATCAAAATGATGACAGTCTGCCAGTCCCCATAACAACTTGCCATTGGACGTGGCAAGAGCTTGTGCATGTGCGTGTGAATTTACAATTACCAAAATGTTCTTCTCCCTTATAAGCAGAAAAGAAGCCCATGTATTAACTGTACTTATAATAGAACAAAAACAATTGCTCCCTCAAATCAATGCTTCTTCAATAACATTCCTAATGAAGTGAACAGCAGAAACTAAGCAATAGATGCATATACCAAAAAAAAAGGTTAAAATAGAATCCCTTCACACCACTGCTCAAAACTCAAGTTTTGCTAATCTCTGATAAAGCCTCAGACTGAATTTTTCATACACTCCTCCAAAAGTTCAGTCGGGAACAGACAGAAAAATGGAAATAGTGTCTCACAAGAAAGATACATCCTGGTCTCATTTTAAGGTGTAACAGCTGAAGTAGCTGAACTCTTGAGAGTTTCCATCTCAAGGTGCTTTGGGTAAACACTATATAAAGGTACAAACATTCAAGCAGAACTTTACAGCCCTTCTACCACAGTTAAAAATGACTCTGCCATTGGTGTTTTAAACAAGGTAAGTGCTCTCCAGTGTCACTACTAACCTTCATGAGGTTTTAGCTATAGCCCTATGCCAAAGACAGCAGAACCACAGTTTCTTGGAGACCATATTCAAGGTACTCTTTCTAAACTTTGCAGTGGGGATGTGTCCAGGGCTAATTATTCCTCAGCCTGTCACACATGCTCCTCTCTACACTGTCAACTCTCATTTCTGTTCCTGTCTTACATCCACAGCTCAAGGGTGCTCACAGAAAGCAGACCTAGAGATTGAGACTATGTTTAAACACAACATGAGAAGAAAAAGTTCTTTTACCATCTTTTCACTTTATGTATGTAAAAAAGCAAGCAGGGACAAATCCATACAGTAAAATTACTTAGGAAGGAGCTGTATTTGGAGCTTTTGGCATAAATTTGGGAGCAGTATCTCCTCATAGAAATGATTTTTCTCTGCTACTGGAACTACAAAAGTGATTTTGCAGCAAGGTTATTGCCAGAGAGCCCTTACTGCTCTCCTGGTCCCTTATATCCCAACCACATTAAGCAATCTTGTCCCGTCTTGTGTCACCACATAAGCCCTTCCCTGAGTCTTTGCAGGCAGTTTCTGATGGGACTGCAAACTGTCTGTCAGGCAACAACTTCCATCTGACCTAAACACAAACCAGGTATCAGCAATATTTCATTTCTGTGCTTTATTTTGCTAGTATTAGAAATTGTTTCACTGGAACTCAGGGCTCAGTAGAACAAAGTTACTGGCATTGAGATGACCAGCAAAATGAAAAAGAAAAATATTTTCCGTGGACATTATCAGGTAATGTTTCTATTTCTTATTTGTGCAATTTACGTGTACTCAGTGTGTCGGTTTGACACAGTAAATCAGTATTTTGCAATATGCACACTAGAAAACTGTACAGCAAAATGTGCTCAAGATTCTTCTACAGACAAGTTGCACTAACATGCAAGAAATAAAAGAAAATATAAATGACAATGTGAAGTAATTTCTGCAGTGTCTGCCACACCTTATAACTTTTACTAGTAACATTCATAAATCACAAGGAAAGTTAGGGAAAAACTGAATGGAACAAGCATTTCATTGGTCAGCACTAAGGATGGGAATTATTAAAAAATTATTTAAGCATTTTAATCCAAATAACTTCCAGTGAACATTGGCATCTTCATTAGTAAATAAAGATGATGTTAGAGTAAAGCAAGTGAAATATAAATGCACAAATTACATGGCAAAATGGCCTATTTTTCTTGGAGTTTATTGTGGAATTTTTGTTAACTAATGTCAGTTTTCTTTCCTCCTCACCATATGCTATTTGCTCCTTATTTTGAAGTTTGGAAAAATTCTATTATTTCAAATAAATAAATAAATAAAGCAATAGCAGATATAATTTAAAAATGTGAAATTAGTAAAACAGTCACTCTAACTGCTTCAGAAAATGAAAATTTTGACTGCATGGTTTATTAGAACCTTTAGAGAAGAAGTTGACTTACTAATAGAATTAATATCACACTGTTTTGAAGACTTAAGTTCAGAGTCATACCAAACCATATTGGTTTATGGAAGGTGTTGTAATATGATTTTGTAGCTACATCTAGTTCAGACACCAGTTTTTGAATAATTAATTATTCAAAGTCCCTAGAACTCAATTTAAATGATGTAGCAGATATACAAAATACATGACATAAAGACATTTTATATTCTTTCTAAAAGTTAACACACCTAAGTTTTACAATTTCTATTCTGAATTTTTAGATTTTCAGTATCCTTTACCATTATTAAGTCGAAGTCAGACTTTCTTCACCAAATAAGCATCAATCTAATAAATCAAGTTCAGTTTCCTACTCTCTTCAGAGCAGGCAGCCACACTATCCTTAGAGCTTTAGACTTGAAAAAAAAATTCCTAAATTTATTAATATAGCAAAACTTCTAATATTTAGAATGACAACTGTAAACTTCTACATTAGAAATTTTTACACACTCCAAGTGGAAAGCTCTTACTCTAGTTATAAGCAGAAGTCATCTTTTTAAGATTTAAATAACTTCAAATTAAAATCAATGCAAGGGTTATAAATTACTTCACAAGCCTTTAAATAACCACCTCTGTCTTAAACTTTATGCAGTTTTTGACTATAAGAGATTCTTCTTTTTCTATAATAAAAATCTGCGTGTTTCTTCTACAATAAATACAGTTCCTTCTTGATAACCTTAATTGTAGGGTAGGGAAGTTTGTATATTGTTACTTTCACACTGGATTTTTGCTCACAAATGCTGAATATTGATTCAGACAAAATTTAAACTGGAAAAAGAAAAAATTCTAAACACCTTTAAGCTACAGTGACCACAGATATCAACTTGCTCTTCACAGGGCTTACATACCCAGAATATCCCTCTTTATTTTAATCATTCCTACAAATGTAGATAAAACTATAACAAAAAATTAGTTGCATATGCTTTATTAAGTGAATCATGACTTAAAGCAGAACCCACTGCAAGCTTTCTGGATTACACTGGATTACAAAAGTTGTAAACAATGCTACTGGTTTTATTATGGCTTGATGCAGACATGCTTCAGTATATTACAGACTCTCAATTTTAAAATGTAAATGGTACAGGATATTGATAAACCAATTAGCACTGATGCAAAGCAAATTCCTCTTTTATCTCAATTACAACATGACAACTTAATAGGTCAAGATAGTCTAACATCTGAGACAAGGGCAATTCAATAAAACAACTGCATCTTGATATGGTAATTAAGAGGAAATGCGAATCCATTACACTGTCTTGTGTATGTGTGCATACGTTGGTCTTCTTTTTTATTTATTTAAGCATTGGATGCCCTCTTGCTGTTTTTATAGTGTATCAAATCCACATGAACACGGTTGAGCCCTGTTGATACTTACCTATAATATCTGTAGTTTTAGCAGGCAAATTTTAAGGATGCAACTGTGCAGATAAGTAATTCATGAAAAGCCCCTAAAAGATACACAATCGCAAGATAATGTCTTCAAACACAGGATTTCTCTGTCTATAAATTTGCAATTGATTTTGATGTGGCTAAAAGAATTTATTAGAAGTTCAAATACCTTGATACTGAACCAGTACTTGCATACACTCTATTGGAAAATAAAACAAAATTACGAAGACTACAGCAAAATAAATACATCACAATTCGAAAGTAAAAATAATTTTGCTTGAATATGATGTCACTTAAAAGTTAGATGTACCACATGCTAGAAAAGAAATGGTAGTCTCAGCGTTGGCAAGAGTGTAGTGGAGCATACTGCAGCTTTTTGACAAATTAGGAGTTTTGGCAATTAGGACAAAGTTCTCTCATAAAGTCAAAGAAAGGTAGATGTTCTGTTTCATGCTTTGATCTTAATTTGATATACATACTGTAGAAGAAGTTTCACTTTACAAAATATCTTGGAACAATTTAACAAAGCCAATGACAGCCATATGGGAGTATAATGTTCTGAATAAACTGTACATTAGCTTAGAATACAAACAACAACTTACCTCTGTATTAGCTCTGAATGTTTATAATGAAAGACAAACATTATTGTATGCTGCACTACAGCAGAACAAATAAACTCTTAACTTCAGATGCAGAATGTAACAACCTGTGCAGCCAATACAAGAGAATATTCCCATGCTGAATATACGTCCTTTAGTTAAATAATCCCTTTAGCTTGTTAATGGCTTTATAAGACAACTTCTGGCAGAAAGTTTACCTATGTCTTAATCATCATCTTAGCAAAAGTCAACCATAATACATATAAACTGTAAACATGGAAAAAATGCTTCAATCCACCACAAAAATCAAACAAACCTGATTCCAAGATTCATAGCCTCAGCAGTTCCAATCATACTGATGGCCAAGAGCATGTTGTTGCAGATCTTTGCAGCCTGAAAACACATGAAACCATCAATTAGTTTATGCATTTTCATAGAACTAACATATAGAAATCAACTAGGCTCAGGCCAATATGATCAAGTATGTTCTGGCAGCTCTATTCTACAGTAAACAGAGATCTGTGATAGTACAAAGTTAATTAAAGCCACTCTGTGGCTCTTTCCGAGATTAAGAAGTACTTCTTAGTACAGTAGCTCGGTTAGTATACATGGCACGTAGGGGTTCTTTGTCCTTCAGAACATCCAGTAAATCTAAATTCAGATGAAATAAAATTAAAATTTCTGTGTCCTAAAAAGTATAATCTCAAAAAGCCAATGTGGGGAAACACCACAGATTTTCTGGTGCTAAGTGACACAACTTACTGGAAAAAATGCCATGAAGTTACTTTATAAAAACAAGGTTAGAGACAAGCAAACAAGTATGAAGATACATTATAATTCATTTAGTTCTGGAGTAAAAGAGTAGGCATCCATAAATAAAAAGCCAGAAAAAGGGAAGACTAAGATAACTATTAGCCCTTCAGAAAGCATTACCTGTCCGGTTCCAACCTCTCCACAGTAAACCACATTAGAACCCATGCATGTCAGCAACTCTTTGGCAGCATTAAATTCTTGTTCCACTCCACCAACCATGAAAGTAAGGTTCCCAGCTCGAGCAGCTCCAACACCTGAATCAAGATAACACTGGATTTAATAACACTATTAAAAACCTCCAAACTTAGGCAGTTTCTCTTACCAGTAAAGGTCTGATGATGCAAAATTAGTATTTCATTTATGTTGAAGCTCTCAGATTCTGTGTTAAAGTAAACCTACACTCCCAGTACTCACAGAATCAGTAATCTAAATTCTCAAACATCTGATGGAGATGAAAACACCTTATCTTCCAAGCACACTAGCAGATAAGTCATAAGATTTGCATAAAACTGGCAATGTAGCTTTTTATAGTTTATACAAAGAAACAATCAACTTTTCCTGCAACTTTGTACTCCAAAAATTTCACTGTATCTGAATTACTAAACAAAATTTCTCTTTTGTCAAACTACTCTTCACATATTACCATTAACAAACCACTGCTCAAAGTTAACTCTGTTTTATCAGCCTTTCCAAATCTAGGCTAATTTTTATCAATGCTTCCTGATTTTCACAAAAGGGAACAGCTAAAAGACACAGGCATATAAAACCAAGTCTTCTGAATTTCTGCAGTTTATTATGTTTCTAATCTGAAGCAAAATTCTCCTTAATCTGAGAAGCTTTAATTTAGCTTCTCATATATAAACTTAATGCATATACAGTGATGCAATTCCTATGTAAAGACAATGTAAAAATTATTCATACACATACACACACACAAATACACTATTCCCAGTTTTACTCCTGCAGGCTGTCCTGTCTTTACCACAGTTCAGCAAGCACACACCATCGTTCTTTGATTATACAGTTCCTAACCACAGCACTGGCAAATTTTTCACGTGATATTTATTACCTCCACTCCATGAAATATTCTATTCCTTAAAAGAAGCCTAATTGTAATATGAATTACTCTTACGTCCCTAACCTCTGTATCCCCAGTATTTAATGGGTATAACTGCTAGGAAAATTTTCCCTAAACTGATGAACAAATCAACTTCCTTGCTGATTTTCACTCTGGCAAGAAGCATGGCCACTATAAATTTTCTGTGCTATGCATCAAACATTGGCTAGTTAGGGTGTACAGCTGCAGATAACAACTGACTTTCAAATTAAACATGCTCAATTAGGTACAGTGCTCTGAAGTGCTTTACCACAGCTAATGGTCAGTTTTGGACTTTGTTTACAACATCAAGGACAGTTACACTGCAGCTTCTCACACAGAAGAATTTGATGAATATTTTTTTGCTTTTCAATAAAAAATTCAATTGATGCTCTCTCTGTGTGCAACTGCTCTGTGTGCCTATGTCTACAAATGCCCCTTTCTGTATCTCTCAAGTGTTTATTCTTCCCATCCTGCCTTTCAACATATACCATCTTTTGAAGTCCCTGAAGAATTTCAGACAAATTTGACAGATCAAAGTCTCAGAAAGAGTAAATACCTACCAGTTATGCAAAACCAGGCAACAGTAAAGATGCTCCCAGTGATATTAGCTCAACCTATATTAGAACCTAGAATCACAGGATTTCTGGAGTTAGAAGTGACCTATCAAGATCATTCAATGCCCATGCTCAAGGAAGGCCAGCTGAGGCATGCTGTCCAGGACCATGTCCAGTCACCTTTCAAGTATCTCCAAGGATGGAGACTGCACAGTCTCTCTAGGCAACTTCTTCCACTGTTTGCCTACCCTCACAGTAAAAGAAGTCTTTTCTTATGCTTCATATGGAATTTCATGTATTTTGATTTGTGTCTCCTGTTCTGTCACTGGGCACTACTGAGAAGGGTGTAGCTCCCTCTACTCCAGTCTCTTCCATCAAGTTTTTATACACATTGATAAGATCTGCCCTGAGCCTTCCCTTCACACTAAAGTCTCAGCCTCTCCTCAATATGAAAGATACTCCAGACTGTTTGGCCCTTAGCTTTACTCACGGCAGCAGAACTGAAGCATCCAGAAGAACTCTGACCCATGGTTTAACTAAACAATCGGTCTATATACACAACACTGTTGAGGTACTGAAATACATACAGTGGTGAAGATCTTCCTGCCCAGGTTGAGAGACATCCAATTTGCAGTCAATCCTTGATCTCACTTGAACAACTTCTCTCCAGACACCTCAAAGGAACTGGGCTAAGAGCAAAGCCCAAACTAGCTAGCACAGACAGGTCATTGTTGTCTTTTTGTCTACCAGTTCACTATGTACATGACCACAAAGATTGCTACATTAATAAACACAATGGTTTTCATTCCATTCCTCTAGCTATTTTTATTCAAACCACATAATGGCCTTTACCACGAATCCTGTGATCTGACCTGCAGCAAATTAAGAAGACAATTTAAGTCAAAGCTTACAAACAAAATCCAGTACTATCCATCATAGGTCAATAGCCTTATATCTAGATTACAGACTGCTAAATAGCTTCAGAGATTCATTTATTAGAGCAAAATTAATGCTGACAATAGTTTTCAGCTGGTTAATCTTCTGACAGCTGCACTCTCTCACTTGTTCAAACACATTTCAAGAAGCAAAAATAAATTAGCTAAATAGAAAAAAAAGAGCAATTTTTTGTATAATGCAGAAGGCTTGGAAAAATATTGTTTTAAAAACAAAAACCTATTTATTTCATGGTAGATTTTATGATCTAGGGTCCTTGCCAACTATCTGCTATTTTATCAGAATCAAATGAGCAATGCAGCAAATTTATAAGACTGGAAATTAAAAAAAAAATTGGCATGGAGTCTAGGAGTACAAGAACTGTAACTTCAGCTAAAAATAGCAATTAAAAAACCCATTATACAAGAATGCACAGCCTTATTTCACAATCAAAGATTTCATACCAACAACACAAGTCAGTAAAGTATTATTAGCTTCTAACACTAAAGAGAGCAGTGGAGATGTAGAGTAGCTAATGCAATTTAAATAAGCTAACTATAACTTTTCATATTTTGATTTTTTAAAAGAAATCTTACCACCTAAGATAATGCTTTATATACCGCTGCTGTGAGGGTCAAAGTCGTTTAGAATCTATCTGTTCTTTCTAAAATACAAAAAGTCTCTTCACATCCTTGGGGAATGGTTTTCAGAGAAACTGCATCTATAATTAGCATGTGTTAAGATTTCCTCCTCTGCTGAAAAGCAAGACTGCTGGAGCTTATGACTGCAGTCTTGTCTTCTCTATGATGATAACCCACACCTAAGTGCAGAATCCTGCAAGATTGTCACACCAGCAGATCCCACAGAGCAGATCAGCTCCAAGTCTGTTGGTCACAACAGCACCAGAGTTTGTCCCAGAGATATAAACCGATAGGAACAGGATTGCAGAAAAAATGTAAGAGATCTAGCTAGTTGAGGGGACATGCAAGAAAATGACTCTGGGAAAAAATATGGTGAGCAGTTACAGAGTAGCACTGCAGTATGGCATATCCACTTGGAGATGGGTTTCCCACTTACGTACTAACAGGTTTTGAAAGAAGATCTGCAAAACTAAGATTTTATCAAAGAGGTATATAAAGAACTGCATTTCAAAGCATCCTGTCAGTCTGGCTGTGTTACTGGCGGGGCAAGTTCAATCCAGGTGCTTCTCATTCAATTGCCAATGGATTGCTCAGTGAACCTGATACAGAGCTAACATTTTAGACAAAAACAGGAATGGAGACTTAACAGCTCTCACATGACAACAGCAACTGGTTGCAGCTACCCTGGAACAGTCTGAAGATGACTTCAAGTTTTAGCATCCAGGCCAAGCAGCCTTACTTGATAAGACACACTGCCCTTCCATATTCACTTTCCTGTGCTTATTTAAACAGTATTTATTGTTGCTGCAAAAAGTCTTGAAATCTGCCACTGATGTTTCCAGCTCAGAAAAAAAGCCCAGAAAGGTTCTGTAGCTACATCATTAAAACTGCTTAGTTTCTATCAGTTTCCTTATTATTAAGAACACAATTGGCTAGGAAAAAAGTTAATGTAAAGATGTTACATGAAAGTATCTGCTTTTGGTTTCAACTTTATTATATTTCTGTAAGGACAGAGGGCAGATGAGTTAAAAAGAAGTGATATTATAAGGCTACACCATCACAGTGGCAATGCTGAAAACAGTAACACTGATGGAAAGACAATGCACCCAAGCATATTCCTGTGCCAAAATATTTAAACCACTGTTGCACTGCACCTGCAGATAAAAAAATTCATTGCTGACAAAGTTGAGACTCAAACAACACGAACTGAGCTGTTTCAGAGTCTCCGAAGGACAAGCAGGAGATGAAGGCTGTAATATCAAGAAGCTCCAGCAAAAATTAATCTATTTCGTTATTTTTCTGCTCAACATTTAGTTGCCATTTTAACAACTAATTTTGTGATATAAACTAGATTAAAAAAACAAAACAAACAAGAAGAATATTGCTAGAATTTTAATCCTCCATCCTGTTTTACAATGTTGCACCCTCAAGCACAAGAGTTGAGGCTTTGCCTGTTTCACTTTGGGAAGTGCAAGGGAACACTGGTCTTTTATTCTGATTTTTTTTAAAAAAAATGCAGTTTAAGCGACTGTAGCTGCCTCAAACAAGCAGCTTCTTGTCATGTTTGCACTCTTTCAGATAGGCTGAGCTTGAGAGGCTGCATCTGTGTACCTTGTGTGAGTGTGTATTTTTAAGGACTAAGCAGATTTTTTTAAGTACCTGCCAGCTCACACCAAATACTTTGTCTTTGCAACTCATGAAAAGTTAAACCAAGATACACAAGGAAAGATTAACTGAAAAGGTTACTATTGCTTTGCTACATATATAAATCTAAAACTAATTAAAAGGCATGTACAGGCAAAATCAGCTATAAATCCCTACTGGAAATAAAAGGATATTTAAAACCATACTATAAATTTAAAATAACCATGAAGAGACTAGTTATTTTATAAAATATAAATAGGGTATCAGTTTTTTTTACTTGCTTCTTAGACAATGTCTGCCATCATCAATCTATTTCCAGGAAACATGTAAATGGAACAGACTCAGAAAAAAACCCCACAGCACACCACCACTCCAAGGGCTCGTTTTTCTCCCTATTATAAAAACCAGCATCAAAGCTAGTGCTATGAAGCTATTCTACTGCTGTATAACTAAAACACAGTAAATCACTTAATTTGCTCAAAAGAACTTAAATGTTTTAACCAGTGTGCCATCAGCAGAGATAAAGAAAAGGGCCGATGGGACCGGGCTGCAATGTGAGCCGTCTTTAAAATGCAATTGTTCTAATCATTTTCTACAGATGCAGCCTCACAAGGGGCTGCTGTCACAGGGACCATTTACGACTTGTTATGGTGTCTCTATTGTTTACCAGCGACATTCGCTAAAAAGGCGACAGCTGGGACAGAAAGCTGCTCCTCAACGAACAATATAATCCCGTGAAAGTAATCAACAAATTTAAGGGTGTTAATTAACTTTACACTTTATCATGTTCAATTAGTTGTCCTTTCTCGAAAAGATTGCCGTGCACAATCGGTTTAGAGCGTGCCATGTTTGATTTGTAAGTGATCACTGTTTCTGTTTCAAAGTCCATGTCAGATGTTCTCTTGGGTTTTGGTGACACAGATGAATGGCTCTGCACATGTTAGGGGGTGATCTGGTTTAACATAAACCAGCATAACATAACCCCTTGTTAACGTATCGCTGGCCTTTCCAAGCAGGCACAGAAACGCCCGTGCCCGCGGACGCACACATACATGCACAAAACCCCTGCGGCAGCACGACAGTCAACGAGTCCAAGTTTCGTTTTTGCTGAAACGCAAAGACACAAATAAATGGGCAATTTTTCATCATTATATCTCAAAGCAAGACTTGTCTTTTAGGGGCACGCTTGGGATCATTTCTTCCCAGCAAGATCCCTAGTTCAGCCACATTATGCACTAATGCACAAGTGCCTCCGTACATTTTACATAATGCACGCTGCCTTTTCTAATGGCAGCTGAGCAAACGCTGGGTAGATGCACTGAGTTCTTCTGTATATTAAATTCTAAGTTTGTACTGCATTTATAATGCCAGAGATTCTAGAAGAAAGTTGAATTCATCTATTATTAAAATTTGCCATTTTCACTTTAAGGTACCATTCCTACTTGCTAATGGGACAAGGCAAAGCCCATGATGAAGCGACAACGTACTTGGAAGTCCTCCTTAATGAAAGTCATTGCTGTTTCTCTTCTGACAAATAGAGGTTTGCATCACCGTACCTCATAAACTAGTGATTTTTGAGCAAAAATGGAAATGGAAGTTCAGGTCAGTGATTTCAAGACTTATATTACACGCACTCAAATATTAATCCAGACAAAAGCATGCTTAAGGAAGTAGAAATATCTTCTTTATGGCACAATCGAATTATACAATTTGTTAAATTATGGCTGTATAGAGAAAAAAAACCTAGTGGATTTTTATTCTTCAGCAACAGGCAAATTAAACACACATGATCATCATTATATAAGCAGTTACATTGTACATAAAAGCAAACTGAAAAAAACCCACCCACAAAACAAAACAAAATAAAAATGCAAAGAAAGCCCAATGGAAAAGTTGTTAACTCTGAAAGCTAATAATGGACTAGGTTAAATATTTAATAGGAAATTATAGACTATATCAGAAATAGCTGAAACCACAAAACAAAGCAGTATAAAACATTAGTTTACTGCTAGGAAGAAGATCTGCAGGGAAAAGGGAAGCGGTCGATAGATCCTTAAATTGGACGCAATAGCTGTTCTTCTATCCCAAGTTGGCAGCTGCTACATTTGCAGACCTAGTTCATTATTTACCCATAATGACCATCAAGCTCCAGTCAAAGTCAGATCACAACAACTGTCAGCAGCTCTTTTAATTAGCCTTGTTTGAATTCAGATAAATATCACAATGGCCCAGCTTCTGCTGAAAAAGCAACAAGAAGATTGCAAAGAATAAGCTGCTCTGACTTCCTAACAAACAGTATTGTGAAAAAGTCCAGAGAACCAAAGTTTTTCGATCGTTTGTTTGTTTTTTAATTAAGGAAGGGATGGTGATGTGCACATTATTATTTCTCCCTCACGTGATATTCATATTACTATCTGCAAGTCCTGTTTGTAAGCAAATTCATGCATCTCAAATGCCAACTCAAAACACTACTTCACAATCTGAAAGGTAAACTTGAAGAGATGGTTTGTTTACAGGTATTAATTAAATTTCTAACCTCTGTGAAATTATACATTTTGAAAAACTGGATCAGAATTAAGGAATGCACATATTAACAGGATTATCCTCTCTCCTAATTTATCTCCTTCTGTTTGTTTATCCTCAGGGAACATAATCTTCTGTTGCATCAAGCCACTCTCATTCTCCCTGTGTCAGCAGCAGAATAATAATTCCCTCCTCCTCCTCCTCCTCCACCACCCCCTCTCCCACAAGCACTGGCAAGAATGAAGACGAGTGGATCAGACTGTGTGCATCAGCATTAATGCTCCATGCAGCTATTTTCCTAGCAGTAGTAGACACTGAAAGAAAGATGCAAGAGAGGTGAGCAATATGCTACCTGTTCTGGGCAGCCCAGCATGAGAGGGCATAATTAAACAGATTTTGCCTCCTAGGATAATACAAAGGTAGAAGATGCAGGCAGAGACTGCTCTAAGAGCCTTTCTTCAGCACCACTTGCTGTCACAGTTGGGTCCCAGTTTTGCTAGGTGCTGTCCAAAGACAAAGCCAGTACCAAACTCTCCAGTCCCACAGGCCAATCTGAGAAGTGCTGCTGGACATGCAAGGATCCTTGGGATCCTCAAGGAAAACATATTTAGGGATTTACATGAATCATAAGGATACATGCATATAAACAATAGGTACATACATATATTACATTAGAAGAGGATATCCCTTTTGGGAACAGAAAGAATTACGTAAATATAGTCAGAAATGGAAGGCAGAAAGTAGTGGAGGAGGAAGGATAAACAACTGCTTAAACAAAATAGGCAAAATGGTCATGAGAAGCTTCATGTTTTCAAAAGAAGGCTTGAGTAGAATTGTACAGGGATTTGTACTTGAACTTGGCCATGGATGGTGGAATAAAAATCATCAGTTTGATTTAGATGTATTATAGAACGATGCCAAAACACAGAAAAGAATATGCCCTTTCAATAAATCATGCAAAAACTGACTAAAGCTGTTGCTGAGGCAGTTTAATATGAGGGGGATGCATGAGGAAATTTTTACGAGATGGTATTAAGTAGCAGCTGATGCCTCCCAAGGATCAGCCAAAGAAAATAAGTTGCAAAAGGCAAATGCACACATAGGATACTTCAACTTTTTCAACAGAAATACAAGCTGAAAGGCCTGATGAAATTGTTCTGTCTGCAGCCTTTTTTTAAAAGCACTACACTTAGTTCTAGTCATTGTAAGGTCAAAGAGAAATATCAAAGCACCTGAAAAGTTAGCAAACAAAAAGGTTAACAGCACTGCAATAAGAAAGGAAATACAGTATGCTTGATTAACTTATTTGCTTATTTTTAATACCCAAAATACTGCATTAAAAACATCCAAAACCAGCAGTTCATGACAGTCATCTTTCTCATCCTCTACCTTTAATCCATACCTCCACCATAAAATCGCACATAACAGAAACACTCTTTTAGGTGTTGCTGAAGTACCAGATTTAGCTACTCCTTTACACATCCCTAATATTTAGATATATGGTCTAACTCTCATCTGCAGACCTATATAGAAGTATTAAAACTTAAAACCAACAGTTGCATGTATCTACAGTTGTGGACAGCAAAACTACCTGCACAGAGCTTGGCGCAGTTCAAAACAAATATTTAATTTTTTATCTGAATGTTAACAAGAAGGCTGGACAGCCAGTGATGAACAGAAGCAATACATTCCACATATACAAGATCCTAGAGTTTCAAAGCAGATTTCAGACAGTCCAAATGTAAATAAAGCACATGACATTGAGCTGTCTGATTAACTGCTGCTGGGTTCTGAGCAAGCACAGCATCAAATACATGTGAAACATCAAATAGAAAATAAACAAAGAAAGTAGTCCTTCAAAGAAAATAAACCTCATCTAGCACTACTGCTTGAAATTCTGGTCTTTTAGGAGAAGTCCAAAAATTAAACATGAACATGCATGCAGTTCCTCCACTCTGAGGGCCACTGTTAACCCTCCACACAACTAAAATTCAGTAGGCATAATTCTTGTCTTGACTGATGAGGTTTCAAGTCCTAGAAATAAAACTTTATCCCAATCACATAGTGCAAAATCAAGAATAATTTTTCTCTGGCATTAGGAAGAGGGAAGAGCTGCATTTCTAATATTATCACAGTTTTGCTTTCTTGAAAAGCTTCTACTCTATGCAGAAGATCAGCAACCAGAAAATAGACTGTTGTGTGACTATGGAAGAAAAAACTGTATAATGTTCTCTTTCTCAAAGAGACAGCAAAATCCCAGAAAAGCTATTCTTATATTCATACAGTTAGTTACTCTAACTCAAGGTCACAGACAATACCAAAATGAACATCAAGCCTTCAGAAGCTTAATGTTTTTGTGGAATATCCAAAAGCCACAAATAGGTCCAACAATCCACCTTGTCATCACAGCTCTTCATCTCATTCATTCTGACTGAACAACATACATGCAAATGCATGACCAACAAAATCAGATGTATAGCCAGTCTTGTAGATTTCTTTAAATCACAAGAAGCAGTCAGCTATAAGCCACCATGTTTGCAGATTTTGCTACTTGGACTTGAATGTCTTTGTCTGGAAAGTATAAAATACTCGCATGTTCTACCTTAACTGCACAGCAAAATGCAATTGTGCTTACATAGTGCTGTGGAATAGATATGTAAAAGGTGGAAACTCTTTTATTATAACAGCAAAACAAAAACCTTCAAGAAAAAATAAACTAGGGATATTGAATATTATTGTTTACCTGTTTCTCCAGTATTAGTACAACTATAACAAGATATCAATCCCCTTTTACAAAAACAAAATACTTGAAACACTTTAATACTTCATGATTTTATCATATTACTTTCCTATAGACTCTGAAAACCAACAAAACGTGGCATAGATTTTTTCTGAATAATGAAGGTATTAAGCACATTGCTAAAAAAGAAAAATATAGTCACACTGAGATATACATTGAAACTTCATTACTCAACAGGTATGGGTTCATGTGTTCCCTTTGATAAAAGGTCTGCTTCTTAAAAAGCCAGCTGCAGAAGCAGGTAAATTTCTATCAATGCATTCATTAGTCTTTTCAATGTCATATAAGAATACAAAGACCACAAACACAAAAAATAAAACAAAAAGCATTTGAATGGGGTGGATAACATAGCATATATGTTCCTAAGCATTTCTGGTTTATCTTAAGTAGCATGTAGCAACGCCACATGCCAATCCTAATCAGTAGAGGTATATTTACATTCACAACATTTAAAAAATATCTAGTATTTAATAGCAGGAATTTAACAAAACTTTAAAATAAAATAGAAATGTATAGCCAGAAAGAAGTGTCAGACAGGTAATTTTAAAATAAATCAGTCTCCAGTATTTTCTCCTGGGGAGCTTCTCAGCTCAAAGTTTTAATTTTACCTGGTTTGACAGTCTATGAGAGAGCAACTGACAAAGGTTTACCAAATGAAATTGGAACGAAATGCATAAATAATAGGAGTGAAGACTGCACTGAACATTTTTGAATGAACTTTTGAACTCTGTCCCTTCAAGTGTCATCGGTGGTATGAGACCAAGAAATTTTTTTTTACAATCTGAACCATCATCTGCGCACTGTTTCAGATATGTCTGTCCTTTCTTCAAGCACTTTGGCATTGAATCTTGCCTCTGGATACAGTCAAGAGCCCATCTTATCTTTCATGCTTATTTTAAAGCATGCCTAACTCTTTACCTACAAAGTAACAAATCACTTTCTGCTGCCTAATTTCAGCATAGTCAAAGTTAATTCTCGAAGCTTTAAGGCACTGAAAGGCAAAGCAGTAAAATAATGCAGGATTACGACAACTGCTAGAAAAACAGCCTAAATTGGAAAGATTCCATTTAAAGAATCCCTTTGTTTCAAGGCCTTTCCCAGTTCTATTTCCTGTTCAGGGATCTTCTACACATAATTCTATTATTACCTCTCTACAAAACAGAAAGTACATCTCTTTCAGAGAACTACACTTAGCACTGCCCCCAGCCTAAAATGCAATGTACTTTTCAGTGTTCTCAAATGTACATGATGCCAGTTATACAATGAGTTCAAACCTTGTAATTTAATTAAAAGTCATATTTCTTTATGTATGAACTAATTCTGAGTTTAATATGGAAATATTTTTAAGAAGAGATACTATTTTTATTATTACATTTACTGTTTCAGGATGAGCCAATATGCAATCATATGGTTTAAATTTACAAATGTTTACATGTTCCAAATGCTGTACTTTCACAAAACAAAACACATTTTCATATTTAACTGTGCTGAATGACAACTTAAGGAGACCGACTATAATATTGTGAACCTCTTTTTTCTGTACTACCTGGAAGTATTCCAACACTGCAACTTAGGCAATTTTACACAAAACCAATTTAACCTTTTTTCTGTAATGTAGAGGTATTGAAAGTCAGTACTTGGCCTGGCCTTCCACTTAAAAAACAAGAAAAGAGAAAGACTGCATTTTGCCAACGAACAGAATCAAGAGGGTAACAAAGTTAATTATTTCTCATAATCAGTAATTATGATTAGATAAGAGACTCTTTGGTAATGAACTGCTCTAATGATGGAGGACCTCCATCCTAAGAAATATAATAGTACATTAACATAACTGTGTATGCAAAGTACATAGAACCGCTGCCACAGTTAACTTGTCATTGAATGATTAAATAGGAATTCATAATTAGAAAAATCCACAGTGTAATTTATTGGCCTTCTCGACAGTTCTGGTTCATTAGAAGTTGATTACCAAATAGTGACCTCTAGCGGCCTACAGCTTTTTCATGTTATCCCGGTTCTCTTGGCAGTTTTAGAAGCTATTTAACCTTAAAAAAAAAAAAAAAAAAAAAAAAAGGCAGTTTGATGAATGTAAAATGCCTCCCTTCAAGATATCTTTTTAAAAACTTCTCTTAAAGGAAAAAGGGTGCTAATTTCTTCACAAAACAGTTTCCCATTCTGTAACCATTTATATAAACGTATAAAAACATACATCTATATGAAAACCCCACAACTTCTCAGTTTTAATGTTAATACTAAGGTTTACACAGTTCTCATAGTAATTAATATTTATATACTGATTAAATATAATGTCTTCTTGGAAAAATATATCATATATTAAAACAAAAGACTTTTTAGTGTCTATTATGGAGACCGTGAGAAGCTTATACTTCAAGTCAGCCTGCATATACCTTAAGGTGAAGTCCCTCTAAGCGATGCCTTTGAACAACAGTCAGTTTTGCACTAAAACAAATTACACTGGCTCAGTTGGAGGAGGCAGAGGACAGGGAGAGAGATAACTCCGCAGCTCTCTGCTCCAGGTAGGAGAAAAAAACCCCAACATTTCTTATTATTTGCTGGACATACACCTTGCAACACTCTACTCAAATGTAATGCAAGAAAAATGCAACTTGAAAGTAAGTAAGATTTGCATTTATCTGCAAAATCTTTTAAGCATTGAGGTGGAATTTTCCCTCATTCAACTTAGTTAATCCACTGTTAGGCTATTTAGACAGTGTTCTATTTTAAAATTTTCCATTATGATAGATACACTTTTTCTTGAACTAGGACAGTATCTAATTTGCTTTTTTTAAGTATGAATGTTTCTAACAGGAAGTAGCACATCTGAAACTAATATAGAAACCCCTGAAACACAGCATTAAATAAAAATTCATACCCAATGAATACAAGCAATTTGAATTTCCATTGTTTTCATTTTCCATCTTGCTCTTTTCCCAACACTAATACTGCAGAAATGATGTGCATGTACTTTTCTTTGCTTTTGTCTAACATGGAACTGGCTAAAAAAATTATCCCCCATTTTTGGACAGAAGCTAGGAAATAAACCGTATCATCCTGTTTCATATATAAAGAGATTTTTCAGAGACAACTATTCCAGTCTCCCAAATGGGGAAATGTCCATCATCCTTGTATGCTGGAAACAGCTTTAACAATTGCTATAAACAGAGAAATAAATAGCTACAGGACAGAGATCTCCACCCTGATTTCCATGTGTGTGTGTGTGTGTGTGCAGATGTGTGCATGCACACACACACAGGATTCTAGCTGTTTGTGGCGATGATTTAATATAGTGACTGGATAATGAGCTGTGCTCCCTGCAGCAAGTGAATCACCATTTAATGCTATTATCAACAGTTCATGACCCACCGGCATGAAATGTCAACCTGATTAATCTGAACACTACTGACCTCAGAGAGGAAAAGATACCTTACTGTCAGAATTTAATATATAATAAAACCATACACAGAATATAAATACCTGATCAAGCAAGACCATTAACAGCAAATCTACTTTATTTTGCTCTACTGTTTCTTTTAAACTTGCTTGGGCACACATTAAAAAAAAAAAAAAAAAAAAAAAAGAAATACTTTTGTCTAGTCAAGCAGGAAGCAATCCATTAGGACTTATTATTTTGATATACAGTGAAACATTTCAAAATGGCTGTCCAAATACAAACCCCAAGTTGATACAAATAAGAAAAAAATTTAGCATATGCTATTATAGGACTTGCTACTGCCAATTCATATCAGGAAATGATCAGAAATTGTTCTTGCTTTTCTAAGGTCACTGAGGCAATAAAAATACTGATTTGTAAACAGGAAACAGCTTGTATGAGTGATGCTGCATAGGTCACAGAAGAAAGCTACCTTACCTTTGTAAAATGAATACACTTCAAGAAGATTAGAAACTTGTGCCAGTTACATCCAAGAACATAAGGCAACACACCCACCCCTTTTTTTAAAGTTATAGCAAAGATGTTTTCTTTTGTAATTCAGTTCTATGATAGGGTCCTACTCAATAAAATTTTAATAATTTTTTTCAATTCTCATTGGAGAATAAACCAGGAAAACAAGAAAAAAGGACATGTTTTACCAGTCACAATGAGGTTAGTACAATCTTGCTACATATTCTCCATGTGTCTTTTAAATTTAACTTGGCTTGGAGCCTTATTAAAAGATGCAAAACTTTTCAGCCAGCTTTTCAGGATTCTCTACATAACAGTATATAAATAACCCAGACTGAAGCTGGTAGGACTACACGGCATTTATCTGTCAAGTTTTATTAACTGATGCTTAGTAACTACTATGATTTATTGTTAAAACATAGTACAGTTACTTTTAAAATGAAACCCACAATGGTTTCACCCCTCACTTTTTATTGATGTCACCTGGTATTGAAAGGACTAAGGGATTTTCAGGACAAGGGGCTGGAAGAAAACTGAGTGAAATCCCCAAAACTGCCCACATATGAATGGAATGACCGTGGGTGGGACGAGAATGAACACTCCAAGTATTGACTTATAACCACTAGCAGCCAAGGAAAGAGGAGCATGTCAAACCGACTTGACTTAAACTTGGACAAAACTCTGATGTCTGAATTCCCAGTTGTGAGTTCTGCTGGAAATATAAAGAAGGAATAAAGGAATTCTGGACACTTAGGCAGGAAAGTAATTCATGCTGCCAGCACAGACACATGTTTAAGCTTTGCTTTTCCATTCAGAAATCAAACTGCTCTTGTATGCCAGTTGACTAGTAAGTGTTGGCCTGTTTTGCAAAGGCTGTCCTGTGTGGCTGCAAATACTGCTGGCTGCAGTGTGCCCAAAGGGGTAACATCTGACAGCCATTAAGCCTCTTCTGCACCCCTCCTCTCCAAACTTCGAGGGAAAGAGGGGTTTGCCATACAGTAGCACAGCCACAGTGCTCTCACTCTTAGGAACTCCAGACATTAACAGTAATAAGAAGAGTTAACACAGAAAGGCTGAATTTAGATCTCCATCAAGCACAAACTGTAAACCTGTCTGCTAGGACATCAAAACTATTTTCTGTTACCTGGAACTAATGACCACCATCAAAATCATGGTGCTCTCTTAGTCCACTGCAGATTAGCTCACCTTGGAGTCTTGCAGCTAGATTGCATCTTCTGCTCTCACAAAGCTATGCAGCCCTGTCCTGCTACACAAAGCTGCTTTGTCTCCATGATTCCTCACTGTACACTCATTCTATGAGCCCTTTTAGAGGCTCTGTTTGCCATACACATTTTTGTTCTGTTTGAGTAAACCCCATTTCATCCCTTTTGCCTTCTGGACAAGAAGAGGAACAAAGGACTGGGAACTTGTTCTTCTCCTTTCTAAAAAACTCCTTGATACAACCAAGATCCAGCAACTGTGCAGTCCCTTCAGACAAAGGCAGCAACCATCCACAGTCCTGACTGTGCTGTGTAGGTGCTCCAAATCTCATCTTGAATCACAACAATTTCATATTTTTAAAATTTTTGATTTAGAAAAATCAGATTGAATTAGAAATGCACTGAGTCATATGCACTGACGAGATGCAATTAATACTGAAGAAAGAAGACAAAGAATAGTACAAACCCTCTCATTTTCAAGTATTCTATAAAATATTTTGGCACGCATATAATTGGTTCAATAGATTCAGACTGGTTCTTCCTCCTCACTCACAAAAAAATAATGAGGAAGCAAGGACATGGAATAAAAAATGTAATTTGCTTGCTTTCTACTGGGTTTATAGCTATCTGTAAAATGCCCAAGATCATTCTGAAATTTTAGCAAAAGATAAAACAGTGGGTAGAATAATTTTTTCAAGTATGCTTTTAAAAGCTCTTAAATGAAAAGAAAAAAATAAATGCACCTTCATAGGGAGGTAACATTACAGTTTCAAACTAGCTTTTTAAGTACATAGGAATGTAGATGAAGAAAGAAGAGCACTTCCTTGACATAAGAACAGAAAATAAGGTTTTTAAGAGGTTACTCTGCAATCTCTCTGAGCTAACTCTGGTCTTAGGTAATTAGGAAGCATTCCATACATATCTCAGACAGAGATTTGGGCTTTTTATTCATAAAGAATGACAGGAAAACTGGGAAGGACAAGTGAACTACAGCAATTTATTTCAGAATACATACTTGATTCTAATTAATTCTACTGAACTCTCCAACACCAAAGTTCTCCTAATTTTTGTATTGTGCCTCTTCTCTGAGATTAATGGGGGGATCATGTACCCAAAGTATATCTCTGGCTCCTTCTCTGTCCATTATACATCAACATACTACAGATCTATGGGGACTTTAGTAAAGAAAAGAGAGAAAAATGATCAGGTCAGTACTTGGTATAAACTTTTTTGGCTACATATTCAGAGTATCAGCAGGAAGTCAATCTGTGCTTTCTGTACTGAGAAAACACAAAGAAGCGGCTTTGATGACACCGCATCTCCCTTTTCCTGGAGAGCAGAGGAAAGAACGAAGAGAGAAGATGGTTGTTTATTTAATTCTATGTAATTTCAGATAAATAACTGCTCCAAATTAGAATTTAATATTCAAAATCACATAAGAAATTAAACTTCTGAACCAGCTACTGAGCAACTGGCATAAAAGTAAAGGCTCCACACCAGAAATTATTAAAACTGGCACAGACTACACACCAACAGTAATCAGATCTGCTAAACACAGTCTAACATTATGCTCTTATCAGGGAAGGTAATCATACTTGCTACAACATCTGAAATACCAGCTCCTTAATCACTTTTGGCAAAACATATAAGGTGCACTTTGGCATTACAACAATTCATTTTGTTGTGTGCAGAGTATAGTTTTTCAGACTACATTCCTTGTCTCTGTGTAGTCCCTACAAATGTGTATCTACTACAACTGCTTGTTTTCTTTGTGTAAAATACACACACAAAAATAAAAAAAAAGGAAAGGAAGGAGTTCACAATCATCTACAAAAAACAAAGATACATAATTTACTTTAAAAAGATTGTTTTCCATCTTGTTTCATGGGTTAGCTAGAACTCAACATAAGAAACAGTAAAATGATCATGCAAGCATCTCCAAAGGTTGCCAAATCTGTCTTCTTGAGATAGCTGTTCAGTATTTTGATTAAAGATCTGCACCATTGTGTCAGGAGTGAATGGTCTATCAATGGTTTTTCTCAGTAATATTACATTTAAATTAATGAAAAAAAATGAATGACAAGTTGATGTCCTAAAAAGAACGTTTCTGGAATGAGATAAAAGTGCACTCAAGAGATTTCAGCTCATTTACCTTCTCGACTTACAGGGACTATATATACATCAGAATTCAAGTACAATACTCCAAAACCATACATGTGACAAAAACCCAAGGTGGCAAGGGAAGACATTTTTGTTGAGTATGTTCTCTACATGCCTTTTTTTTTTAAATCTCATGGACACAAAGCAATGATTTTCACCTTTATAACTGCTGTTTGAACAGAAATGCTTTGAGGTTCCCATTCTACAAGCCAAATCTTGTGAGGTTTATGTTGCAGCATCACAGGGCTCAACAAAATTTATAACCTGTTATTTCAGCTTTCTTTGATGAACAGATATAAAAATTAATTAAAAGGTTTAATGGCATTATTCCACTTCTTTCAAAGTTGAACTTTCTGTAAAATACTTATTGCATGCTAAGCATTTATTACAGTCAACAAGAAAAAATACAAGTCAAATGTCTAAAGCCTGTAAAACATTCAAAGTGGTCTTTATTTTGACAATTTCTCTTATTAATTTTCCTTTCATGCAGAGCTCTTTTCAAAAAAGAACCCTTTTTGGACAGTGTCTGAGGTGGTATCAAAATGCTCTTGATTAAAAACTAAGCATACCTGTACCTCCAAACTGTGAAGCTTTTTTCTTATTTTAACAGTACAATCTATCTCTCTTTGAGACAAAAAGGAACTTATGCATCTTGTAGCAGAACAAGATGCATGAAACAGATATATTACAAGAGAACATTATGCAGTTGATTCCAAACAGTGCCATAGGGGCACTAGCCTGTTAAAACCAGGGTGCAGTAGTCCAGGTGGGAATATGAGTCCATTTACAGAGAAAAGGATCCAGCATTAAAACATTGTGCTAGAACAAACTCACAGACTGGATGAATGGGATGCCTCGTGAGGCTGTTTCACACTGTACTCACCAACGGAGTCCTCTCTGCACATGAATGTCCCTTCTGCTACCAAGTAAACTGAACTGAGCTGGGTACAACATCCCCCTTCATCAAAAGAAGACTTCAGCCTGTCTAAAGCCAAGGTGCGTAAGTCCAGGCAGAAAATCCCAGCGCCCCTGTGGTGATCTTTAAGGTCCCTTCCAGCCTGAACCATTCCATAATTATGTAATTATTCTGTCATTGACTGGTTGGGTTTACAAATGCTGAATGCTACTTGCTAAAAAGAAAGGAAGAAAGCACAGTGAGAAGGATGAGTCTAATGTTCAGCTTTGATATAGAATTTTTCAGAAAAAATGTAAAAGTTAGGCCCACTGCCTTGGAACTGGACTAATTGGAACTGGATGATCTTCAAGGTTTCTCCAGTCTAAACCATTCCATGATTCTATGATTTTGTGACTGGACATAAGTCTATGGATGACTAACCATATAAACAATCCAGAAACTGACACTCAAAGAATAGTACTAAACATGTCTCCCCTCCAACCTTCCCCAAATTAATAGACCTGGTGAAACACTAAGATCCTTTAGAAATTAGGATGGCTAGGGGTACCATACCCAGTAAAAAACCCCTACTTCTAGTTCCTTCAGTTTGGAGGGGGTCTGCATACTTAAAAAAAAATTGAATGCCCACATCAGTAGCCTGTATTTTAGACAGCAGGTACTTACCTGTTTAGTCACCTTGTAAACAGGGCAAGGTAACATCATTGAGGACAGAAATAATAAGTGGATGAGAATATGTAACTCCTATTAGTGTTTTTTTTTTACTGTATTGAGAGTGGAACAATCTGGATTTTTAAACTCCTGGTGAACAGGAACTTTCCCAAGTTTGCAAGGGCATACAGAGTTTAAATCCAACAGCTTAATGCTTAGTGGCTGGGGCTCAGGGATGTTCGGACCAAGCAACTTGGACTAAGGCAGAAATAGATCTAATTTTCACATCACTTCTTGCAGGTTGACAAAGGATGACATTTCTAGTATTACGGATATTCTTTTCCTACCTACACAGAGTATTTATGCACAATTATCAATTAAAACAGTTGTTGCCTCCATTGCTCCTAATGCCTTCCTTTACACTATTTCCATAATCTGCTCTGTTTAGCTGAACTGCTAAATCTATAATACACTAATATCAGTATCCTTGGAAGGGACAGAGGAACAAAAGCTCTAGTGTTTTCTCTTGTGAAAGCAATAAGCACATAAAATGTATTTCTGTTACTGACTGGGCATGCTTGGTTAGATGCAGAAATATTGGTATTGAAAGTAAACATGTAGGAACTAATACCAAGTAATAGATTTCCAAACAAAATACTGGAGAACAAGTTAGTCCCGTCCTTGTTAAAGGATGGAAAAAGCTTTCAGAAGGTTCTCTCTCAGTGGTAAAGCAGCAGCTATTTAACAGAAGCAGGTTTCTGAAGCATCTTAACAACTCTCACTGGTGACTTGTTACATCTTACCACTGGTCCCTGCAGGTCCTGTACCCTGACAGGCAGAATGAAAAGATTCTCTAACGGGGCCACTGGCTGTCAGAAGCCACCAGCTGGCCTGCCAGGGCTTTGCAATTGCAGAGGCCAGCTGACAGTCTGGGTGTTGCTGACCATGCTGAGAAACGTGCCACCCAGCTGCTGTGTGGTCACGTCCATCTGGAGATCTCCAGCCAGACAAATCTCTGGGCCTGTCAGATCTCTTCAGCAAGCCTTGTTATGCAAATTCAATTACTCAAGTGTGCCCTATTACTGCTGGCTAACTGCTCCTAGAACCAATCTCACACTGACAGTCAGCTCACATTTTTACCCACCAAAAGTACCTCATTTATTCTTGCTCAACTATTCCCTTGTATCATTAAGGCAGAACAGACAGAGTCCATAGTACTGTAACCTTTCTGCAGTGGGTTACTATTCCTTGCAAAGAGCTTAGAGAGAAATTAATTTAAAAACATACAGCATCTAATCAAACATGAGTCAAAGCCACGCTATCTACATAATTTGCCACTAGAAATGGGAATTATAAAACTTTTGATATAATGCTAGATCATCTGACTAGTATTTTAAAAGGCAAACAAATAAACATGACCCAGAATATTCAAGAAAGCAGTGAACTGCATTTGAGCAATCTGCTTTAACAGAGGTACAGGTAACAAAAAGCAAGATTTCTCATTTTAACTAGCATGCTAGTGTTTAGATTTGTTCAACTAGCAGGCCTGCTGTAACAATAATCGCCTGCTTCTTTCACATTTTTTTACTGAATTTAATTTAGATGTAATTCTGAGCTATTGGTAGTTTCCCTTGATGCAGAGATATGAAAGATTTTACTTAGAGAAGTCATTGTGTAAGCACAAGAATGTAAACTAGGAAAGTCTGGTGAAGATTTAGAAACTAAAAGTTAAGTATTATGTTGCTGATTTGTTCAGCATATAAATCAAACTTCCTGCTCAAAATATCATAGTGAAATTGCATGCCTTCATTCTGAAAAGTTATTCAAGAGCTGACATAAGAAACATTAGCAGATAAAACACTGTTAGCTAGAACAAATTGGTATAAGTATCTATATCTAGCATTTAAGACAATATATTTTTGTTTCTCTAACTGAAATATTTTTAGTGATGAAGAATACTGGAGAGGTTTTCTAAACTCTAAAGAATGCAACTATAGTGAGTACAAAGCTACAACACAGTCCCCCAGCTAGATAAATATTCATTGTGTTTTATAAGCAATTCAGGTCTCAAGCCAGATGAAAACAAATCAAGCTACATCTCACTAACCTATTTCTCTTTCCCCTCATAGGAATGAAGTCGCCTTTCTAAGTGGTGATTCATCTTTTCAACCTCTTTCAACAGTGATTTTTGGTAACGAGAGAAGGAGTGGGGGGAGATTTACTTCAAAAACTTACTATTTACCCTAAAAGCTTTTCTCTTCCAAAATCACTGTAAAGAAATTTATAAAATAGCAGTGTTAGAAGGTTGTGGGGATAAATACAAAGATACAATCGTAAGACAACAGCTTGATTAATGCCCAGGAATCTAAGCTTTTGTGAAGGAAGGTATGAGTCAAACTTTGGGACAAAGTGGAAAAATGGCACAGCACACTGTGCTGGCAGAACACTTGGCATGAGTCAGGGAGATGGGAAGAGATATATTTGAGAGAGAGGTATTTTTGTGTTAAATTCTGGAAGAGGACGAGAGGCGATGCAGACTGAGATCAGAAACCAGGAAAATGATTCCAGGAACATATTTACAGAAGACTGCAAGAAATGAAGACTTTGGTGAAAGACAATAGCAGGGAGATAAAGGATCAGGAGATGCCAAGGAGAAATTAAATATGCAGTTTGCCAAACCCTGAGATAACTGAGTCGTGGACCACGATCACGCTAATACTACGGGAAGATTCTCAAACAAATCTAAGTGAAACATCTGCAGTACTTAGAACAGACCTAATTTCTTGGAAAAGAGTAAGAAAAGTCAAATATCATAGTAGGACTGCAGTGTGAAAGAGAAAAGTACTAGTAATGGAGAAGGACATGGTTGACTAAACAGTAAAACAGCAAAACTGTTGTAAAATTGTAAATTGGTAGGAGGGAGATGAAAAGATGTTTATGTAAAACAGAGCACATGATAAAGAAAATAAGCTACATGCAAGCACATTAGAAAATGGATATTGAAATTCATAACAAAAATGTTACAAACAGAAAAAGTAATTTTGAAACAGCCTCATGTTTATTTTTCAATTTTTATAAAGGTACACAAATCCAATTAAGCAAGGTAACAAGCAAAAACTTAACAGTCTTCCTGAAGGATTGTAACAAATTATGTAAATAACCTTGAAGAATTCAGAAAGATAGTAATTCCAAAAGAATTTTTTTTTGTTAAATTGGGCAGTGGTGGAGCAAAAAAAAAAAACTACACTGAAAATGCACACTATTGGCACATCTGGTTTTGATTTAGAAGCATGGCTTTTGAAGGAGCTTTAAGAATCTCATTCCTAATGAAGCCAAAGATATTCTTGTGAAAATCAACTGAGGGATGTGCATAGAACTCCCATTCCTCTCCCCAACCCTTCTTTCTTAAGAAGGTGGCATAAAAAAATATTTTCTAAAAAATGGAAAGCTTAGGGAAGTCTGAGAGTATACCAAATCTCAAATAAGCTTCATACTACTTTCTGTCTACAAAAACCACAGTATCCTTATTCAAGGCTAAATTAGCACTCGTGGAAAGTTCTGTTTCCTTGAAGCAATCCTGAGCTACACTTTCCAAACAAAATATTATGGACAGTTCTGATGATATCACCCTCAAGCTATTGGTATCTGACAAAACACATCAAGTTTGCTACAAACTGTCTCAAAAATTAATGCAATTGTTGTTGTCAGACTCAACAACAACAGACTCAGACTATTCTCTATTTATGTGACATTAATACTTTTTTCTTCATTACAAATCAAGATACAATTACATAAATTTTAGTTAAAGAAGCAATACTGTCCAATGTTCCATTGGCAAAAGAGACATGAACAGCTAATCTAAAGACAGGTATTTCAATAAAATGGACACAATCTGATGTCACCTAGCTTGGTTACTTGAGACATACTTTCAAGATGATAGGATTTCACCACTTGGTATTATCCAGTACTGATCCATCCTAATCAACAAGTAATTTCACTTTCTGTATTGCTTAGATGTGGAATTGCCAGCCAAGCTCTTAATAGTTAAGTTTCTGGATAAGAAAAAGAGTACATTTACTTTCCACCAAGAAAATTAATACAAGGAGACATTGGAGAAATAGTTCTTTTGGTTGATTCTCTTATCTGTATCTTGATCCCCTGCAGAAGTGAGAAGAGGTGCACTGCACAAGTATTTCTACACCAAGCTATAAAAGCATGGTGTTTTTCCTTAAAAAACACCAAAGAAATTGGAAACTCTGTTTATGCAATTCTCAGAAAATTTTATTCCTGTGTTATTCAGGATTCTGTACTGACGTTTTGTATCACCTTTAAAGCTGACATGGTTCTCATTAAAACTGACTGACCAACTTAGTCTCACCTACACATACACTCAAAAGTTTCAGTTAAAAAGAGTCAAGCAGTTCTGTTTTTCAACTTAAAATGCTGAAATACATGACAATGACATGAAAATTATTTATTAGTAACCTCTGCCATTTCGTAGGTGCCTGATGCAGTGATATATGAAAATGCACATGCTTCCTAAATTTTTGTTTAATCATGTCTAATGAAGCTGTGGGTTCTTGCAGGGAGCTGAGCTGGAGATGCAGTGGGTGGTCTTGGTACCTGTATACACTAACTTAATTCTTTAATTTAATCCTAACTTGAGTTCAATGACAAATCAGTTCATTCTTTTAACAGACTAACACTGCACTACATGAGAAGAAATCTGGGTGTTAGTTTTTAGCTTGTTGCCTTAGAATTTGGTTGAATGCCCCTTTACCATCATAGCTTGAGAAAGACAAACATGATGCCAGTGTATTTTCCACTACTACCCACTTTCAGAGATTAATTTTAAAAATTAAACTCTTACTATTTTCATCCTTTTACTATTTTTCAAATTCTATTTCAACAGTCTGAAAGTCTCCCCATTTTACCTACATCCTTGTGAAAGTAGTAAAACCAGAATATGTTAACCATAAAGCTGTGTGCCAAATCATTTATTTCTATACTGAATTTACTTTTTAGTATTATTTTTTCAAACTGGCTTCTCATAAACTTTAGCATTTCTTTTGTAAGCTGATCCATAGTAAACAGGGGCTCTCACTAATTAGCATACAAGGATATACAGTGAGTGGCTGGAAAAGAAATGAAATGTCTTAAATGCATTCAGCTAATTCAAAATCAGGCAGCAATGAGGAATTAATCAAGGGTTTTTTCCTTAGTGAGTACCACTTCATATTTATCAACACTAAACTGTATTTGACTCCATGTTGCTTAAACATGCATTTTGATTTGTTGCCTTACAATTAAATTGAATGTAGTTTTGCCATCATATCCCAAAAAAAGCCAATGTATAATAATAATATTTTCTACTCCTGAGTGACCAAAATAATTATTAAGAACCAGTAAAAGACATAATTGGGTTTTTTTTGTTTGGTTTTGGTTTTTTTGTCCCAGATAATGAGTTCCCAGTGTGGAGATGAAATTGTTGGGGTGGGAAGGAGCTCTTACCACCCATAATACTTCTAGATTCATACAGTGGCAGGAGGTAGTGAAAGGTGCAGAACAGAAAGGAAGAACAAGATAGCTGTAGTTTTCCTGTTCTGAAAGCAGAAGCAGATCTCAGAGAGATTAAGAGAAGTAAATCACTCATTAGATCAGAATTGGTTCACTTAGGGCCATGGCCACTGCCACTGATTAAAGAGCATTTTAAAGGGTTAAAAAGAGCAACCTTTATGTCTAGTAAAGTTGCCAAAAAACATTTGGTCCTCTCATTTTTGTAATAATTCACTTTGGCTACCCAGCCTGTTGCATCAGGTCACTTACTGATGCAAGCCAGGGTTTTTCTGGGCTCACTAGAATATTTTTGAGAGAAGAGATCCTGTGCACTAAAGTTGGCTTCTGCATGGTGTTGGGACACTTTTAAACATCAGCAGTTTGGTATCAGCTGTACCCCTCCCACATTCCCAGCAACCACCATAATTCTTCTCAGAGACTGTTCTTATAAAGGAATGAAGAGTAGACCAAATGTATACACAAATAAAAGAGCAGACAACAAGTGGGCCCAGAAGAAGAGCACGTATGTATAGACCTGAAAGCAATTCATTCAGTATTTAATTTGGTGCAAAAACCTAGCTTATCTGCTTTTATAAAACTGTATCCATTTCTATCAAAACACAGCCAAAGGAAGAAGATAAGAAAGAAGGAATGCGCACTCTCCTTGCCTCAGCTCATTATAGGCAGAGTGCTGAATGTTTTCTGTGAAAACCATTTATTTATGTACGTGAGATTAATAATAGAGACTGTAAGGTCATTCTTCAGCAACTTTCAGCTCTGAAAACTGAAGTGGTCAAGTCAGAAATATAATCAAGGCAGAAACAGAAGGATGTCTGTGACAAGTGTTCACCTTGTAAAGACACTATGACAAGCAATTTATTCCAAACCAGATGGGAGCCGTTATTTCCATATAGCGAGCTTCCATCCAAGTCACACTAAAATCCACAAATATTAATCTACAAGACTTTATCCCATGTGATCCAAGCAAAAGAATAAATAATAAACACTTCTCACCATTTCACAGAATTTGCCAAAAGATTAACTGTAGGCTTGAGACTTTGGAAAGAAAAGAAAAAATTGCAGACACAGGCAATGGTAAGGCATAATAGAGGTACTTGTAAAATGGTGGCAATGGACAAAAAATACTTGGACAGTGCCATTAAGAAAACAAAAACGAATTTTACAATGCCTTCCTCCAAAAGACAGACAAATCTCTAACATGCAAAAGAATCAAAAGTTTATCAAAAATCCTTTATCATTAGGTAAACATCCACAGAAAGATTTTTTCACCCACATTTTTGTCCACAAAATTTGATATTCACATTTATCATCATTCCACCAGCATAAAAAGAACACTTAAAAAGACAAAAATGTACAAGAACATTTACCACAGGTGTGTTTCCACAAATTTTCTGTGGATACAGACTGTACTACGATGACGGATATTTAATGCACTCTCTACTGATGCAGATCTGCCAGGTAAAACTCTGAACTTGACTTACTTCTGTGCCAAACTTTGATTTGTATAAATTTGACACAGCAATAGTGCACCATTACCACTGCTTTAATACTTTGTAAAAGGATGTCTAGGCAAGAAACATAAAAGTACACATATTTTTCATTGCTTTCAGCTCAGCTCTTTGATTTTACACATATATTATCAAGACTGGGTAATAAAAACTTCACAATCATACTGAATTATTTTCCTGTTTTTAACCTCATGCCAGTGTCACTAGATTTCTGCTGTGAGCATGTATATAACACAATCTACACTTTGTGTCAGACAAACAAGCCAACTACAAAAGAAATTAACTCACAAACTCTAATTGTACAAGCAGAGTAACATAAAGTTCCTGCTCCTTTTTACAGCTAACTCACTTGTTTATGTAGCACAGCATACTCTGACATGCAAGTGCAACTTCAGACACAACCAAAAATACAATTAACTAAAAATGCATTCAGTTTTCTTACAATAATTATCTTGAGAAAATTGTAATTCTGATCAAGATAGAAACCACGGAAGCACAGACATACGTACACATGGAAGCATTATTGTGAGCCACAAGTATGATTATTCCCTTAATGAAAAATTACAAATGATAAGTCGCTCAGTTGTGAGTCTGATGCCAATTATAAACACATCTTTTCAGTTTCAATCATATTCTCTGGAACAAAAATCCCTGCAAACAGAGTCTCTGAGGTTTCATATAAAAAAATGTTTCTGCTAACTAAACCTAAGAAATCTGAATTTTTGTTATTTGAGCAAAACCTACAAGTCACACTTTCCTCTACAAGGTTCCTTTGGCCAAACAAGCTGTTATCTGAGACCTGTACTTCAACCATTTAAATAGGAAGATGTAAGTGAAGTCATTATCAGTACACTTTTTAACTTATCAGTCCTGACAAGTCATATCTTCTTTATGGCAAAGGAAATGTAGCTTCTTCATTGAACTCAGCATCTGCTATTGACTTTTGATGAACTGTAGAAAATGGGTTATGAGTCACAAAACTGAGGAGCTAGGAGACAAATATGGGGGAAAAAAATCTCCAATCTGAGGAATAAAAGATGATGGTAAACTAGAGAGAGAGCTGGAAGCAGAATTGCAAATAGGAGACTGAGAGGAGGAAAATGCAGTTACAATGAGACCTAGGAGACCCAAGTCACAAATAGGAGACCTAAGGAGACCAAGAAAAGAGATTTATACCATAGGAAGTGTTTCTTGCATGAGAGAACCTTTCCCCTTGAAACATTTCACTTGAAGAAGGTAAGATGATGCCATCTGGCCACTTGGTTAAGGCAAAGAAGAGTGGCCCAACAGAAGGCTATCATTAAAGAGGTCAAAAGACATGTACAATTAAACCATCAAAGTGACAGCAATACCACAGATAAGATAACAGACGGGAAAAAAACCAAAAAGGACGGTGGAATGGTGCATCAGAGAATTTAGTCTTATGGAATGAGAGACAGGGACATTTTAATCATAACTTTCGGTCATTCTAGATAAAGAACGCTTCCTTCTGGCCCCTTGAATGCCTTCTTTTCAATTTGCTTTGCCACAGGTTACAAGCAGTTTTTCCTTCCTTGCTGCTTCCACTCTGCTAGTGTGGTACAGCCTGCTGCATCAGCTTCCAAGCAAAAGGAAATCCTACAGCAACCTTCAAAGCAGGAAGTACTGTATCCAATTTCTTCAGTGCCTAATGCATGCCCTTAAAACATTCTGCTGAACACACAGTGGTCATAGGTTTGGGATAGAACCACACAATGAACCATGTGCCATGCTCCTGCAATTCTCCCCAGGCCCCTACAGCAACAGGCCCCCCATAATACTGGTCTGATATGGCTCCTTTCACTAGAGCAGCCCTTTTGTCCTATAACTCTTGTCATCTTTATTATCTTGATCAAACCTCTGCTCCTAGCTGTATTAGCTGAGGGACCTATTCAGAGTAACAGCTGCTCTGGCCAGCTCCCCAAAGCTGCACTGGATATCTGGCAATTGCAGCAAGTACAAGAGGACAATAATCATTAGAACAAACACTCTCCAGCACTCCAACCAAGGACAGAGGTGGAATCGGAAATGAACGTTTTATTAATTACATATTTCCCTTCATTCTTGAGAGCAACATTCCAAATCTGCTTCATACGGAATCCATTTCTCTCATGTTTAAAGAGTGAAAGTTGATAGTGCTGCTCTTGGTGATAAGGTAGAGACACCGCCAAAAAATGGAGCCCCAGGAGTGTTTCCATACAAATCTCCCCAGCCACCAGAGAAGGGAGTAGATAAACTTCCATAAAGCCACCTTAGCTCTTACAATAAAGCTGTATGAGTCACGTAAAGAAGGGTGCTTGAGCTCTAGGTATTCTGGAAATACTGATGAACTCAGGTACCAGAACTGGAGGCTATGTCCGGTGGAATGAAGTGAAATATCCCTTAAGATTCATCACCCCAGTGAGTAACAACATTTACCCAAGCAGTACTTCTCCAGAAACATTTTCAAACCCTTAAAGCAAAGTTTTCTTTACTGGCAACTCCAACAGTAATCTCCATATCTATGCATAGCACTTTTATTAACCTGAAGAGGCATAGAGGTTCCTTCCTACAGATCTGCTGGGGAGATTATTTCCCATGACAACAAACTATACTGATGCCATCAAACCAGATGGACATCAACTCTTTTCATCACAAGGTATGAAAAACCATCTCTATGATCTGTACTTTAGCTCTGGAGTTGGACAAGACCCATGAGTTTAATCCTTACCTCCTGACACTCTTAGGCCTTTTTAGTGAATAATGTAGCATTAATCATTTAAATAAGATGTTAAATACCATTCTTTAAAACTCTCACTTAAACAGTATTTATGATCTGTAGGAAGACCAATGGAGAAGCACAGGCTGAAGCAATCAGAAATACGCAAAGGGAAGCTCAGAACCACATTTTTTTAAAATTTATTCTTGACAATCGGCTTTCTCAAAGTTAAAAGGAGATAAACTAGAACCAGTGCTCAAATTAATACAGCTGACTGAAAATAAATGCCACTAGCAACAAGTATTTATCTGGAGAACTTGCAATCCATGGCATGAGCTCTGAGGAGGAGACAAGTAAAGGACACTGTCAGAGCTACCATATCCTTCCAAATCTCTGGAATTAGAACACATACACATGTATACACACCTACATATACATTGTGTGGCTAGCCAGAAGTCTGCTGGTTTGCTGGATTTTGGGTGCACTGCCATAACACACTGCAGACCTGAATCAGGCCAGAACTCTCATGTCACAGAGGACAGGTGATGGCAAAGAAAGAGCAAGGTCCATCAGAGTCGCAGACAAAAAATCTCCACCACACAGCACCTTGCAGAAACTCCAAACAACACCCAGACACACTTCAAAATTATGTAGTAGTGTAACACACTGTCAGCAAACATGCCTATTCCTCTCCCAATAGTACCCCACTGCATTAGTCCCTCTTGACCTAAGGTGATTTCACCATCTATACAAATTTTTTCTGGAGATACTCCTAGTTGAGGATCTAGCTATCCAAGAGACATTCCCTTCCATTGATATATACAGCCTTCAACAAATATCATCTACCATTGACCAAAAGTAGATATATGTATGCAAATTACGGAAACTGTATGGCAGTTACTGGATTTCAAGCTGGTGAAAAGAAAATTAGAGAAAATCAAAGGAAGTCGCCCACTAACCACAATGCATTCCAGGCTACAATGGATTGTGTGGTTTTTCTCACATACAAATAAAAATAATCCCTTATAAACTAAGTAAGGTTCAAATACAGACATTTATTGTACTTGCTGCTTGCTTTAAAAGCAAAGCAGAAACAGCTCAGTTACATATAGAGGACTTTTATAAATGAAATTTACAACTTAGGCCTAAGGATTTACAGCTCTTGTGCTTCATGTATTGTTCATAGTTAGAAAACAGCTTGACTATCTGACTTGTAGCAAAATACATTGGTACTGGCTGGAATGATAACACATCCATGTGTGCTGCAGACAGTGTTTCTGCTACGTACTTTTCAAAATAAATTCTTAAAATCATTTCACTCTAGTTCAGTCAGAAATTACCAGAAACTAATTTCTGAGACCCTATTAGAAGTGCTTACACATAGCATTTTTCTGAAACAGTATTTGTATCCAACTTTCATTGATTAATCATGTGCCAGTTCATGAAAAAAGTTTTTCTTTGTTCATCCATTCCTAGAATACCTTAAGGTCAACTGCTTACTATCAATAATGTACTTGCATTCCAGCACACCTCCAGGCCAGTGATTTCATTTTATCTGCCCATTTAATATCTTGTAACACTGAAAAGCATCTTCAACAGAAGTTATTTTGCATTTCCACATGATATTGGCAGGATGTCAAGGACGTTTCTTTTAAAAAGCGCTTATAATGAAAAGCACTGCGGAATAACACAATTTCATCTGATTACACTTGCTGCCAAAGAGCAAAAACCAGAAATGCAGCAAACTAAATTTCTAGGGGGAGAAAACAGAGCATATTTCTTAATATCTTCATGTTAAGAGGGTTACTGAAGTATCCCTCAACATATGTAAGAATGTGGTCACAGTGCCATAAATTCAGAATGTGGGAAGTGTTGGTACTAATTACTGGTATAGAACCTTGACATTAGACATCGCAAAAACCAAGCATCAACTAGACTAGCTCTTTGACAGCAAAGAGATAATTATTAGGCTACCACTACTAAGGAATTCCCAAGACTTATTAATGCTAGCACACAAAAAACCCCAGTCAAAGATGAATAGCAGCTTTTTTCCTTGTGATAAAATGACCCATCTCTAAGAAAAAGATTACAGATAGTCAGGCAATAAAAGATCCACTCAACAAATGCTTTGTCATGGGTTTGCTATAGATGTTCTGATTATATCATCTCTTTTCACTTTCAGAGATGCATCTGAGGAGGTGATTGACTAAATATGTCAACAGTTCACTGTTGGCTGCAGAGTTAGATTATATTGCCTATTCACTTTTCTCTGGCTTTGGCACTATCTATCCAAATAGACAAACCACCATATTTGTGACTGAATCCATGCAGTGAAAAGCAGATGATCAAAGAAATTACAGGATCAGGTATCAATTTGTCAAAGTTCTGGATCCCAAACACAACTTGACATGGAAAGCCTATTTTCAAAACTACTTAGAAAATGTGACTCTTAAGTTCAGCTACATATATCTTTGGATCACTGTCACTGTTTCATATTTTAACACCAATTCTGAGACTCTCAGAACTGTTATGTTTAAAATTCCAACAATACATCTAAAGTAGAGTGTTTATGAAACAAGACACAGAATTTTTGTATCTGTCACACCTCAAAAATATCAGGACTGACTAAAAAAGTATATCTACAGAATTTTCATTATTTTTTTTTCCTAGAATTCTGAGATATAACTCTGGCATCTGTATCTGACCCCCACATGCTGGCAACAAAATCTCTTTGCTGGGAACAGAGTTTGTCACTGAAGCTGGTTAACCAGACAAGGGTGGTGGAATCTCCACCCCTGAAAATTTTCAAGACTTTCAAGGCGTAAGAAAACTACAGCCTACATCATCCAATCTTGGCAACAGTCTTTCTTCAAGAGGGAGGCTGGACTAGAGGACCTCCAGACATCCCTATAAACCAGGGATTCTCAGAAAATGAGACACCAGGACAGTATGCTGGTATTTCCTTCCCAATGAGTGACAGAAACATCCCCCTTAAATAGACCAGATTTGAGAACAGCCTTGGCATGCAAGAAGCAGTCTGGAATGTGCTAATGAATAGTCCTTTCTAGATTTTCTGGTTTTGTGCAATGTTTTCTCAGGTTGTTTGTGCCCATGGCTAAGCCCCGAGGAGATCAGATTCTTATCCAAAAGGTCTGTAGTTTTTCTATTAAGCCAAAGCAAGTTTAACATTAATGAAGCTATTCCTTTATGGCATAATATACTCATTCAGACAAACTCCTCCCACAAAAACAAGATGCAAAAAGTTCCCATTCTTCACTTGGCGAGAGACATAAACCCTTGGCACTGGGAGTTCATCTGCAGAGAGCTGTCCAAGCCAGCATCCATCTGCATACAGTCCCCTCTCTCCCCTGTGACTGCTTTCCTGGTTCCATTTAGTAACTCTGGATCAATCCTATCTGCATGGAAGACATTTCAGGATTTGGGATTTTTTGGCAGTCCACAGTCCAGCAGCGTCACACTCTTCCCCCAATACTCATTACAGTATTTTCTACGTAAATACTCTTCTTCACCTCTCTACAAGAACTGCATGCTTCAGAGACTACATGAAGAAAACCATAGGAAGCCAAGCAGCATCTTCAGGTCACTGCTCTCACTTCTAGAAAAAATTTCCCCCATAAAAGTTGAGTACTCCTCGCTCCTCAAGAAATTTGATGAGAAAGTTTTAGGCTAAGGTAAGCTTTCTAGGACACTCCTATTTCTCCCCGCTTTTGGACTTCCTGCCTTCAGAGAATATTCTTCTTCCAGAACAATTGCCAACACCTTACTTGCCTATTCAGTTTTACTGGGAAGCACATACCTTTCCATCGTCACTTTTTTCATCACACACATCCATGGCACCAGACATTCAAACTGGGCTGTCAGAATAAAACCACACTGCTCAGCAGCTCAGTGTCATTCAGTATCTACAGCTCTATCCAAGGTATGGATGGGAAGAAACTAGAAGACAGCAACTGAGAGAAAGTACTGGTTACTCCCACTCTTTGGTACTATTCCTGTAGATTACTCTTACTCTATTGGTCTTCAAAGGATACAGTTATTTTCATAATACAGGACACATGTGTCACTCAAAAGAAAAATAAAGTTAACAGACAAACATAGACACATTCTATAGTGAGGTGAGATAGCCTAGAAAAATATAAGGAAGATTGTTAAGTATTAAATAATAAAATCAAATTCTGTGGCATAGCATGATGATTTCATGTCATTTCATTTAATGTGCAAGATGCAAATGCTGGCTAATTTTTCTTCAAAATCATCAATAACAAGCTTCCTACAGTCTAGCAATACAGATAAATTTTTTTTAAGGTAAAAAGAAACGATTTTTTATCTGAAATGTTATAATACCTGACACTACTAAAAACCATGAAGTGTTTATACGATATTTAAAACATGATCACCCTCATTCAACACACTCTGTGGAAGTGACAAGGAATGTCATTTTTGCAAAAAAAAATGGTGACAAGTATTTTTTCCACTGTCCTATCATATTAATCTGAGTTTCCTACAATACTATACATTATAAATATAACAGAAGCATTATTAATATATAAAAAAATTTCAAAGCTGTCTCAGTCTTTTGAGACCTTGTAGTGCTTCAACTTTTAACCATTAAATGATTTTACACAAACACAAAATTTGAGATCGCAAAGTTACTGACAAACTGAAAATCTATTAATTCTCCTTTCTATAAAATTTTATAGTTGCAACAAAAATTATTTCCCTACATAATCATTAATGCAATAGAAATAATTCAGCAAGAAGGTAAAGTGTATGCTACTACAATTATTCTCATTTTATGGCTTCAGTACATATTTGTGTTGAAGGCTGAATGCAGTAAACACATCAGAGAATATCTTATTACCCAATAACACACACAGTCAGCTACCTCATTGGCATTATAAAATGGTTATTTTAGGTTCTTGTTGTTGTAAGGAAATTTTACACATTTTGTTGTTCATTTTATTGGGCCATTTCTGATATGTAAGGTAGGGCACTGTAAGATAAGAGAAAAGAACACAGATATAAATGTGCACACACATGCTATTTAGCATGTCCTATCTACTAGCATCTGAAAAGTATATAGTCCATAGGTGAGAACTTTAAACAATTTATGTAGGCTATTACTTGATTTAAACATGATTTCTGAAGTCATTAAAAAAGTCAAAGTAGGAACAATCAATGATGCATTTAAAATTTCAAGACTGAGTGTTTTCAGCTTGCTGGTTGTTACCTCATTTAATAGATGTTTTAGTTTTAAGAAAACAAAAAGATTACACAAAGCATTTGTATCAGCCACATTGCTCACAAACCAGCAGAGACTAGAAATGCATGCTCTTGAGGATGTGTATTTTTCCTCCATTAGAGGAAATCCCTCGCCTGTTGCTCTAACAAGTTGATTGGTCATTTTTCATTTTTTTTAGTAGAGTAATAATCTGAAACAGACAACAAAATACACACATAAAAGATCTTGTCTGACACCTTCTTTTTTCCTTCTTGCCCAATGAGATAAGCCACAAGTAGACCATGAAAGAATCAGGATTTTATTTTCCTGTTGCTTGTGAATACTCCAATAGCAGTGTTTCCCTCACTGTTCAGCATTGCAATCGCGTTTCACAAACACTTCAGCTTACACCCCACTTCCCCACAGAAGAGCTTTTCTTATTAGTTACTCAGGGTCCTGGCAGGGAGAAGTTCTGCAATCTTGTCACACTCCATCCAGACAGGCACAACCCTGAGCAAAGGTACAGGTATAACAACAGGACAAAGACTTTTGAAATGAGTAACAAGACCGACCTTTGAGAAGTTCCTATACTTCTTGAAGATACTGCTCTTACCTGTTCTCAGTCCTGATTCATTATACCTTGTAACCTCCTTATTTATCTGTTTTACACCCAACTTATGAAATGATAATTCTCTAATCCCAGAAAATGCTAAAAATAATGGTCCAAGGCATCTACTTTAAAGCTTGAGGATGTTTTTCTGGAGAAGCAGTTTAAATTTCTTTCTCTATATTTACTTTGAAGCAGGTATGAGCTGGAGCATAAACCAGAGGTTACAAGTTTCATGTGTTATCATTAGTGTGGTATCTTTACTTTTCCACTAACTAGTGTTTGTTTTTAAAAATGAAATAAAATAAAAAATGGGATTTGTCTTTATTTTAGTAGTACATCCAGTACATCTGCTACAAATCGGAGATGTTTTTGGAATACAAAGACATTTTTCCTCCTTAAGGAAAGGTCTTTCTGCATCTTTTGAAACTTCATGTAGGGTAAAAACAAAATATTACTAGGAACATATGCACATGCTTTCTACACATGTAAATATATCTTTAAAAATCCCAATTTTTGACAAGAACGCAGCCAAACATTTTTCAAATTTTCTTGAGACCATGTGCTACATATTTAAGGATTTATATTTTTACTGACTGAAGCTAAAGCTGTTCACAAATGGAAGGATGAAAAAAATAGAAGCATCTACGTAGGATATAACTCTTATAAAGTTTAAAGCAGTAAGAACACAAATACTATAAAATCTAGCCACTCTAAAAGGACTGTAGCTGTAAGTGATTATAGTAATTGAACATTATATACTACCATTATATACTTGTATTGAATTTGCTATTGAGTAAGTTTTTCAAAACTGTTTTAAAAACAGGTAAAGCAATACACAACATTCCCATGGTTTTGACACACTAGGTGCACACACACACACACATTAGTCAGGTCGAATGAAAAGTCTAAGAGAATTTTTGTTTTCTGGAGTAATTAAAAAACATTTTATTATTTTGTTCTTATCCTTTCTTTCCCCAATTCCCCAATTTTTATCTAGCTACCTCAAGCAATGCATCGGATTTTAAATGGGTACTAATTATTCTATTTATTTTTTTCCTTTGTCCAGACATTCTTGTTTTTCATTTCTGTGCTGCGAATCCCACAGAGGCTCTCAGCAGTAGTGGTGTCACACTGAACTGAACTACAGACAGGGAATCAAAGCTCTGTTATGGTGAAACAAGTCTAAAAGCAAACTGCTTCAACTTACAGAGATTCTTTCCTCAGCCACCATTATTTTTAATGAGGCCAGTTTACTTTAGGAATCTTGGCAAAAACCAGTCATTTACTCTAGTCCTAGAGCAATGACTGCGAACTGGGCAGACACAAAGATTACATGCGATGTAAAATCTGCATGTGCATATCATTACACAAAAAACCCATGATGTGCTGGGAAAGAGGCCTGTCAAGCTATCGTGTTTGTTAATGAAAATAACAGTTTTATTCCAAACCAGTCTACTGTATCAGATTTGATAGAACAAGTGTTAACTAAACATCATGCTTAAAAGCTTAGATGAGAAAATCTAACACGTTAAACTAAGAAACAGTTCAAGGACAGCAGGAGGCAATTCCAGAACACAGGCGCAATCTATAAAGGCAAACTACCACAGCTTTTTGATGTTAAGTAAGTAGCAATATCAGTATACAACAAAGCTTAGAGGCAGACTGTTGTATCAAGTTTAAAAGTTAAATATCCAGGGTCAAAAGCCTCAATTACCTATTCTACTACTTTTCTTAGTGAAGAAATCTGTGTTAAAGTATAATTTACTGAAAGCACATTATTTTTGTTATTAAAAATTACCACATGGGGTTTTGCTTATTCGGAGTAGTATCTGATTATTAGTATCACAGTTATGCTGCATCTCAGATATTCAGACTACAGCAAAACATGTATGTTCAGATTTTGACAAGCTGGGAGGTCAGAGACACTTACTTTGAAAACATACACATTCCTTAAAATGGGTTATGCCCATTTAATAGGCCAAGTGAAAGGGCTCAAGAGGAGTGGCACTTAGTAACACTGTGGATAAATTCCTGCATTAGCACTTTACATTCATACCTTTAAGGAGAACGCATGTTCAAAAAATAGAAAATTGGGGGGAAAATCCTCCTTAATCAAATTAGAAATTTATTATAATTTTGACAATGTCATTACATTAAATTTGTCAAACAGGCTACATGATACATGTTAATAGCTATTTAATAAGTTCTTTAATTGGTGAAATATGACTTCCATGGGTACATGCTTTCTGTTGTCCATTTATAAGAGTATGGAGGGCATGATTAAAGGGGTAATTCAAAATTGGTAATGAGAAATGGAGGAAGGATATCTTTTTAAAGCAAAAGATGAAAAAAACCCCTGACTTTATAATTGTTCTTTTTAATCTCTATCTAGAATACAGCAAGATATCTTTGCCATGGATACAGAAGACCACATGTATTCTTCTGTGTTCTTCTATGCCTGTCCACTCCACAGCTTTTCAGAAATTATTGCGACCTTCACTCTGGATGAATTCAAGAAAATTCATTAAATAGGAACATAATTCTATTGCTATCATGTTACCAAAGCAAAAAATGTTTTGTTGATACCTTAACAAGACATCTTTAATGCTTTTACCACTGGGGAAGAAAAAAAATATCTAGAATTAAATCAGTCTGGGTTTTATGAATATTAGACATCATCATAAGATATTCTAAATTAAGCCCTAATATTTAGTGCATATTAATGGGGTGAAGGGAGGAAATACCTTCCATACAAATCTTTATAAATTGCCAATTTTGAGCAGGCTGGGCTGCAATGCCACCTGGTGGCGTAGAAAAAATACCAGGATGCAGTTTGAACAGTGCTTAATGGCTTGGAAAATATGCAATATTCTATAAAAATGCCAAACATGGCAACAAGTTTAAGTTAATCATTTGCATTTCTTAGCTAACAAGTCTTTTTTTTATTCTGTTGCTCCCAGTGCACAGTATTTCACGTTTTAAAGTTCACATGTTGAGATCCAACTTCAACTGGAATTTTACAATTGATTTCAGTTGTGAGTTGAACTTGCTGATGAGTATATTACATTGTAAAGGGTTGCACACATACACACAGGGTCTAATTCACACAATAAATGCCTAAAGTTGAATTTTTCCCTACTTGGGGAAAAACCAAATACAGCAGAAGTCTAAAAGAAAGGTTACTGAAATGCTTTGTAAAATTACACTGTATAATTAATTCCATAGTAAGAACGTTTTTATGGTGTGTGTTGGTGACCTTTTATTACCATCAAGTTCACAATGCTGGTGGGCTGCCTTTTAATCCCTCCGCAGACAAAGGCCCTAAATAAACACAGATCCCTTCCTGGGAAAAAGTCCTCTCTGGTTAAATGGTAAGGAAATGAGTAAATCATTAGTAATCTTTAAAGCCAAAGCTATAAACTCAAGTTACCTTAAGTTAAAATGAAAGTGTCCTGCAAGAGTTTCAAAGTTCTGTCACAGATAGAAATCTCCAGCTCTTGACTCCAGACTAGGCGCCAGCTGATAAACAAACAATTTAAGTCAAGAGCTGGAGAATTCCCAGCTTTTTCATTTAATGGCTTTGGCCAAGAGTATTTATTGCCTCCAGTTTTATTCTCACTTAGCTCTAAGAGGAAATTTAAACTCATCATTATCTTAAAGCCCCATATGGGCCACAGTCAGCTCACCTGATAGAGCTCCTTTTACTCTGCCTAAGTTCTACTCCCCACTAGAAGTGATGTAATAGTGTAAACTAATTAAATGTAGTTTTAGGCTGACTTTTTAATAGGCTAAATAAATTTTGTTCAATATGGTTTATATTCCCACTTGGGGCAGTAACAATTCCAAAAAGTTTAACTTTACAGATTCCAGTCTAAACTACTAGCAGTTTACTCCATAAAGGACAATTGAAACAAACAAACAAACTGTCTTCAGAACAAGGGCAGCCAACTGTTAAAAGCAACTGCATTGAAAACTCTTTGCTATAAATTGATCCACTGGCACCAAAATGTACACAGAATTGTGAAAAAGCAGTCTGCGTGACAGTTCTGATATTTCAAACAAAACATTTCAGGAATGCAAGGACATACATGTAATTAAAATTTGATGTTTTGTACTTGTTCTGTTTTTGGAATGAAAATCAACAAAGCTATGGAGCTGGAAATTAAGTATTAATCAAGCATCTATGGGTAAGTCAAGATGTTGAATGTGGTGAGCAAGTCCAGCATGGAAATATTTCATTCTAACTCAACAGGAAGGTATTATCAACCTGTGCCTCAGACGTCACCTTTCTCACTCTTTTCTAAACATGCATACTAGAGGAGGTTAGACTTCTTCAATACATATTCAAAGGCTTATTTCACCTTAAGAGATTTTTGAATTCATCATGATTTAAATTTAGCACTTTCTACCTCATGCCAGGCAACTCCTTCTAATAAAGCATATTTGTCATGTGTATTAGAAACTTTTCACTTAAATATATTCCACAAATGTCAGAGATATAGAAAATCGTGCTTAGCAAGAAGTTTGACTACCATTCCTAAAGAGTTAATAGAACTCAGACTTGAAACCAGGACGTTGTATTCCCCTCCCACCCAGCTCCCTCCCCACAAAATACTTTCCTAACCTGACTTGGCTGAAAAAGCCAATTAATTGTTCCAGTGTCTGCCAAGACTTCTTATTCCTTTAAAAATGCAGATAGTGTTTGAGACAGCTGGCTATTCCAAACCCAGGTAACACCCCCAAATGTGGAAAGAATGAGGGAACGCGAATTATGATTAGTATTTTAAAGGGATCTCTAATGAAACAGAGATATCTGAAACCTACTGTATTTCAAGTGTATATAATTTAGAAAGAAGAATACCATGTCTTAGATGTCTCTTCTACTCCACTGAGTACATGGAAGCAGATTTGTGCAAAGTGCATTAAAACACATGGAACTAGTTCTTCTGTCTTTGTTAGGAACTGATAGTACAGACACTTTGATGTCATGCAAAACACATACACGTCAAGCAGCCACCAAGTGACAGACAAGGACCCTTCTGAGCCTGAGCCACTGCAATCCCTACAAAATTAGGTCAAGTTAAGGTCATGGCAAACCAGAGAAAACAAAACTTTATGACAAACTTATGCCAAATATTAAGTGAAGAAGTGTAATTAAGTTCTTATTTACATTTTTATGTGAATGAGAGATCTCAAATATAACACAGTACTAGGGAAAGCAACAAAAAAATCCACAAAACTAATTTTGAAACATTTCTGCTCATTAAGAAGCTCAGAGTAAGAAGTTGCTGCTGACTGAGCTGTACATGGAGTCAATTTAAGGAGGAACAAACAGCAGTTCTTTGAATTTGTTGATAGCATTTTAATTATAATCAATAAAATACATCAGATTTATTGTATCTTTCCTGTAACTTCAGATTTAAGCCACAAGTTTTATTTTTTGCACAAATCTCCCACTGAAGTTAACTGGAACACTTTTGAAAGTGAAACACTAGTACACTTTTGAAAATCCTTGTATACTGTCCACGTACAACAAAATACAGGTAAGTTGTGAGCCAATATCGACAATTTCTAAACACTGGGAAAAATTTCAGAGGTTTTCATAAACATATGAAAATTAAAACACAAAAAAGAAAAACAGAAGCCGTTTTTTTGGGAGCACATTTACAACTTTCTGGCCATTTTTTAGTTTGTTTGCTTTTGGTTGTTTTTAAGGAAAAGAAAAATGTTGAAAACCCATGCGCAACACTTGCAAATAGTACGTGTTCATGGCTGAACTGTGACTTTTACAGCTTATTTTTTCCCTCCCAAAGCTTAATTTCCATGCAGTTTACTTAAATACCTAAAACCTATGGAGTTCTATCATTACAGTAAGTACATATTCATCATGACAATTAAATTTCTTGGCTTCCCTAAGAAGTATCTGATTGAAGAGGCAAAGTAATGATTGTCTACACAAATTAGCACCAGAGTTCTAAGGTATCCAAGCAGTATTGCCCTCCATAAACACATCAGCTTCGGGAAGCAACACACAGAGGTGACCAAGCACAGGTAGTTACCTTCTTAGTAAGAGCTGTCAGTACAGGAGCACACTCCAGTAATTCCTGACAAAGTTGCAGAGTTTCAGTGGTTTCAATAACCTACATCAGCATTAGAAACAGTTAAAACTGTATGCTAAAGCCATGCATTGATAAAAGAAATACTCCTTTCAAACTGCAATCCATGCCAAGTAATTAGAGAAAAGTACCTTTCAGCTAATAAACCTTCTCCAGTTCTCCTTCCCCATCAAAATACTGTGTATTTTGTCATTGGAAATCCAGAGCAACACCTTGAATTTAGAAAATGTGTCTTATTTCATCACTAGTGTGGAAGCTGATAGAGAATGAAGTGATAGAGATTCAAGAATGCTTATTCCCAGCTGTGGCCCCATGAGAAATAGCAATATACCTACTAGAGCAATGAAGGGAGAACAAAAATGGACATTATTTCTGCTTTGATTAGAAGGTTAGGAAGTGAATGATACAATTTAAAGTGAGTCAACCATTGCTGTGAAGATACAGAAACAGAGCAGTAATGAAACATAACAACTTGCAAAGCCTAAATACTTACTACTGTTTCAAGGTCATGTTTGCACATGTGCTTTGAAAAATAACCATATTTTAATTCAATAAGATCCCATTTCCAAGAAAGGCAGAAAGGAGTGTAAGTCATTGTACTAAGTTACATTTCAGCAGGGTTTAAATAACAGATCAACAAGGTTAGCTGCTGGAAATAGCAAACAATAAAACCTTGAGCTTAGGTGACACCAAATAAAAAAATCCTGTATGTTCAGTTGGGGACTAAGGATATTGCCAAATAAAAGAATTAGCTTATAGTTGCATGAAAAGTCCAGTCAAATCATGCCCAGGATGTCAGCTCTACACAGCACTTTGCAGCCTTGGAGTTTGAAAGACAACAGCTCAGTAGTGTAAGACAGAGAGATTACCCCACAGACACCAAGGACACAGCTCTTCACCTTACACTAAATTCCCATTCAATTGGATAGACTTAAGCAGATGTCTTAGTGTTATGTGCTGGCCTGGAGCTTTATAGATATGTTCTATTAAGGTATTTCTAATGATTTTCTTTGCCTTGACTGCATATAGCTTATAGTTCTCGATCCTTAGCAATAAAGGGATAGCAGGGAAAATGTTATTAAAATGCATTTTGATAGTGATCAACTAATCACATGTCTTGTGACTTTTGCTGTTTTTGTAGGCTTCTGTTTCCAGTTTCCAAAGCTGAAAATAGCAGGTTTTAAATGATAACAAACTTTTAGTCTTCAGTGCTTTTAAATGTTAATACCAACAAACAAAAAATAGACTAATAAAATTTAAAATGAGTTGTCCTTAAAACATTCAAGATTTGGAATGTTTGACCTTTGAATTTGTTAACCTCTGGAATTAGAGGAAAGCAAGATGGAGAAGACTTTCACCTACTTCAGTGGGATCTAATGTTTTATGGTGTAAAAAGCCATTTGTGTCTGCCGCCATAATTAATTACACTCATGCTTCCCTTTTACCTTCTGCTAATAAAACAGATGACAAAATATAACAAAGCATCTTCATTACTTCTCTGTCCAGTCAGTAATCTGTATGAATTACCTGAAATAAAAGAAGATCCCAAAAGGAAGAGCACACAAGAAGTTGCCAAACCACATATTCTCTCCCTACTTTGTTTTCCATTGACTAGCTTTTTCTTGTAATTCAATAGCAAAGGAAAAAACCAACAAACACTATTGTACTTCACTGCTTCTTGTGTAATGTGGTGAAAGAACTGACTCAGAAACTTGCTTTCTATTTTCAGCTGTATTATTTGGTCTAATAAAAGCTTCTACCTCTCTGTACACCATTTCCCTTCTTTGTACTCTTAAGTCACTGTGCAAAAGAACACTGGTACTTCGTTACTATGATTAGTACTGAAACATTATAGATACCTATTATTTGTGTGGCAAGAATTCAATTAGCATAATAATAGAGTACTGTGGCAAGAATTTCTGATTAAAAAAAGTGTTGAAATCCTCTGTGGTTCAGCATTCAGGAGCAAGGGAAAACGGCAACTCATACCACTTTTAGACTCTGAGAATTACTGCACCCAAGTAGTAATTTACACAGATCCCACAAGAAATGGCAGAGCCATAGGAAATGCCACTCTTAACCACATAGGGTTACATTTGACTGACAACTGCACTCAGCCCGTCTTTTTCCAATTAAGCTCCATCTGCTTCCTCAGTTGGACTGGTTGGCCTAAGGCCTCTCAACAGGACACCCATTGTATGTTACTTCATCCACTTCCCCAAAAATCTTTCTCTGCCAGAAGCCTGGGGATGCTTCCTCAAAGCATGCCATTGGGCAGGGGCAGGCAAGATGGGTGGGTGGATGAGTGGGAGTGGATGCACTGCATGTGAGTATTGGAAGAAACCTGAAAAAGCATGGGCTTAATAACATCCAAGGAAGGTTTAAGTCTCTACAAAATAAAATAAAAAGCAACATTTTTCTTTCATTATATAGTCTGACTAAAAAGCTTCTGAAACCAAAATTAAATAGTGTGTTCCCTTCCACTCCCCAACATACACACTCTAAAATAAATAATGGCCAAACTGATTTAAATGAAATTCTGTAGAAGAATTTGTGCTTGGATGAAAATGGCACATTTAAGCCTGAAGCAAAAGTAAAACCGCCAAGTTATAAACCTCTCAAAGGGAGGTTTATAATGGAAATGCCAACAGACCCTTAACTATAGTGGAGCTGTTAGGTGCCAACATATAAATAATTCTAGTTTCTGCGGTCACTTACATTCAATTAGATACAGTGCAAGTAGAAACAGTAGGGTTCTGATTCAGTAAACAGTAACAGCCAAGAGTGCATGTTTGGATTTTTAGACAAGTATAGCATAGATTTGATGCTGGCTCTGAAATGGAGTCTATAAGGACATTTGGACTTTTTAAAGTAGTAAGCAAGCCATATTCTGAATTCTTGAGGGCTTGTAAAATAAAAACCTCCTTAACAAGCTTTGCTGCCTACTGTTTCAATCTTCTAAGACTCCTTTACCCCAGTAACCAAAAAAATGCTTCATTCAAGATTGGTGTAATTGTCTACTAAAAAAACCCAACATACTAAGTAAGTGTACATAGTCACATTTAGTTTAAGAACTGCCAAACATTAATACAGTGAGAAAAAAATTGCCAGTGACCAAACAGTAACAGATTAACCATCTTCTTCTTTAATAGGTGTGCCAGCTGTTGCAATGTTACTAATATAAATGCTTTTCTATAGTCCATCTTGTTCTGGAACTGAAGCTATGCATTTAGGTGATCAAGTATGTTCATTTTGGTCCTGAGAGGAATTTATTGCATTGTTTCACAGCATGTTAAGTCCCATGCCTTAACACAATTTGTTGTGGCAGGGAGGGATGCTGTTAGGGCTCTCTGCAGGAACTTCCATCTTGAACAGGGTGGGAACCCTCTGAGGCAGCCAAGATCCAGGCTGAGGCTGCTAAGAGGATGCTCTATCTCAAGAAACTCTCCTGCTTGCCAAATTCACATCAGTTTCTCATTTCATGCTTCCGCTACAAAACCCTACCAACTGCCCCAGCATCACCCCTAACTCCCCACTAATATAAATCCCAAGATGAGCATCTGCAGAAAGAGTAAAGTTAGACACACTGGTTTACTCTAACTATATAGGGCTCTACTATGACAACATTTCACATGCTGATAATCTACTGAAAATTCCTTTCTCCACCTGTCCTTCAACTTTTAAAAGAGGAAGGAAATTGCTGTTCTTCTTGCACATGTGACATAAAATGCCTTATTCAAGATAAAAACCATCTAGCTTCCACCAAATACTGCTTTCGGATTACTAGCAATTGTAGCAATTCTGGGAATAGTTTAATCAGAAAAATGTTGGACCTCAGAAATCAACCAAGTTGGAACAGCTAACTACGTATAGTCATGTGTCTCTACAGATTACCTCCGTGTTAGTTTCATAATGAAATCCACAATTTTAAGCAAACCCAGGAAATCTAACACAAATGAAACACAAGTAGTATGCTCCGCAGCCAAAGCTAAAAGTCAACGTGACTTCCTTTGTACTCCCTGTGGCAAATACACTAAGAGCCATAAACCACACATTCCCACTATACGCTCTCAGAAAGCAATGGAAACACGGATTGAAAACAAAATGCACAGTTCTGACAATGTATGGTTCAACTACATGGTTACTGCGTCACTAGAATCTTACACAGTTTGCAGCAACTCATTAAATAAAGCAAATGGATAATAATTACATGTCAAATTAGTATTCCTGTCAATTTGCTAAGATTGACATTAAAAATAAATCCTAATCTCATTAGTTTACCAGCAGTCAAACAACATACTGGGATAGTATCAAATCATTATGTGGATTTACTTAAAATACATAAAAGAGTTTAATAAAGTGTGACAGTGTTTCACACTACTCCCTCCATTTTACCACAAATAATTTAACATTCTTCCATAACACAGAATAATTAAAATACAATTGCTTACAGAACCAGGAATAGAAACTGAAGGTATGGCATCAGGTTAACATTTCCATGCATTACTCTGTTCCCATCAAGCCATCTCTTAATTTTTCTTAACAACAGATACGGGTTAAAGCTGTGTAAGGTTTAGGAAATTTCACACAATGTGTTCCAGCAAAACTACAGGAATTGAAATAAGAACCAAATTTTAAGGGTTAAAATTACAGGTCAAATACAGTGCAGTAAATACATTTTTTTCCCACTTCAGGTCCTATGTTGTGCTTGGCATGAAGAGAACTGTAGTTAAGAACTGTTTCTTCAGCTCTGGAACTGCAAGACCCTCCTCTGTCCTCTGCTTTTCAGTAGACTGAAGTGGTGAGTCAACAGGACTAAATACTGGTGGACAAACTGAAGGCGAACATTTACATCGTTTGTACGCTGACAGCTGGATTCTAAATGCTTATTAATGGTAAAAGGCAATACTCTTTCCCTCACTGTTTTATTTCATGATGCAAACCATGTTTTTTTAAATGTGGTTGAAGGAAGAATTAGGAAATCTTGGTATTTCTATGTGCTCCCTGTGGATTAATCAGGAGCTGCTCTGCTAAGGACAAAAGCTCAAGCTACTGAACTGTTTCACAATGGGCAGCACTACACTGAACACTGCAAATATGGAATAATTTTTAGGTATTTTTTTCAAGTGCACAGGGACTACTTCTGCTAGAACATTCTCCCCCTTTTTATTCACACAACTTAAGACACTTTTCAAGACATATAAATGTCCTACACTACAAGACAACATTGTGCAATGATCCAGTGACTTAGAATGGCTCTGGATCGTAGGATAATATTGTCATAAATAAATCCAATACTTGGCTAGCTCATCACTATGACTTTAAAAATGAAACACAAGGAACCCAAAATACTAGCATCATCCCAGATGGGGGTCAATAGAAGATCAGCTTTCATTCCTACTCATCCTGGATTCAGCCATTTAGGGGATCAATGAGTGATTTACTTCAAAGGCCTGCACTACAACACAAGGTTAGCTGTCCCTGCCTGCAAAATTTACCCCATGCGTGTTTGTTTTCTTTCTTTTCTGCTCCTTTAGTTTAAGTGTTTAAAGGACCTTCAAAGGGGTGTTCTTCAACATAGAGCAGTTTGCACAAATGTGTCCTAAGACTGAAGCTGTGTCCTAAGGTTCAGACACTTCGCATGCTAATGTTTCTTTCCACATGTCTAGTGTAAGATCTGCACATCTCCCTTAACGAATAACAGACAATATAAAACATGTAATTCTATGCTGGGTTACATCTTCAGTGACCCAGTCCATTTAAATATTTGTTGTGATTTAACCCCGGCTGGCAAAGAAGTAGTACCATGCAGCCACTCACTCACTCACCCCCCACCCACCCCCAGTGGGATGGAGAGGAGAAACATAAAAAAAGATAAAATCCATGTGCTGACATATAGTTTAATAACTGAAACAAAATAGAATAATGATAATAATAGTAATAGTAATAATAATAATAATAATAGTAGTAGTAATAATAACAACAACAGCAACAAATAGTGATGAAAAGGGAGGCAACATAGAGTGAAATAAAACCCAAGAAAGACACGTAATGCACAATACAGTTGCTCCACTGACTAATGTCCAGCCCACTCTCGAGCAGCAATGAGCCCTTCCCAGGCAATTCCCCCAGTTTATATACTGAGCATGATGTTCTATGCAATGGAATATAACCCTTTGGTCAGTTCAGGTCAGCTGTCATGGCAATGCTCCTTCCTGGCTTGTTGTGCACCTCATTATCAACAGAGCATGGGAAACTGAAAGACCTTGACTGGAAGTAAGCACTACTTAGCAAGAACTAAACATCAATGTGTTATCAACATCATTCTCATTCTAAATTCAAAAAAATAGAACTGTACCAGCTACTAGGAACAAAATTAACTCTATCCCAGTTGAAACCAGTTAGTAAGGTTTCTCTGGATTTTTTTTTCCCCCTCATAAACAAGAACTCCATACACAGACTGAAAAAATCTGTCTAAGGCAACACTGAATTATAAGTACAACTGCTTTGTATTAAGATTCAGAGAAAACTGTGTTTTCTCCAGTGGCACCTCCAGTGCTCAGAGCTGGCAGGACTGTTCCCACGCTGACGGCTGCTGTGCAGGCACAGGGCACTGCCAGCCTGCTCTGCGCGGTGCCTTCCCGTTCACACCTCCCGCTCTGGTGTGCCTGGTGCTGGGCTCACTACTGACATGTGCACCACCCACATCTAGCATAGTATGGAATCAGGACTCATATGGAGCCAGGGGATTATTAAGGCCTGGTGCTCATCATCCCCAATGTCCCAAGAGCACAGGAGTCACGCTAGGCTTTTTTGACCACATGAAAAATACACACTTTGAACAAGGCATTCCATTGAAAGAACAAAAAGAGAGAAAAAGAAGCCCATGAATATTTAAACCAAAACAAACTTTGTAGAAATCTTCAAAGCCATCACTTCATTCCAGAAACATTCCCAAACACCACCTGCAACCCCTAAACTTTAAACATTCTCTAGGAGAAGCAATCAAAAATTAAAAAATGAAATTAAATTAACTTTTATTCCCTAGGACGTATGACAGGCTGACATTTGTAGATCTTTCTTACTCTCGGTATCTCAGAACATTTGACAGGAAGACCCTGATACTAGCATTAAAGTAACCACAAGCATACAGAGCAGTTATTAGGAATGTGGTAACAGCTCACATGCAGCCGTGAATATTAGAACCATTTTTACTGAGAGAAGGAATGTTGGCTCTAACTCTGCAGTTATTCCTTACTCTTTTTCAAAGAGTGCCACAGGGATTTCTAACTTCCATCTGGACAGTTTTCCTTTAACTGTTTTTGAACACCATGTGTGAGAACACAACAGGATTGTAGACATTAGAGATGGAAAAGACCGATTAGATCATGTAGCCATCCTCCTGCCAGTTGTAGATTTTTCCCTACAGAATAGTTCCTAGCACTTTGCCCAGTACAGTTTAAAGCATGTTAAGATACTTGGCTTCAACCATCTCCTTTGGAAATTATTCCACAGTGTATGAAGAATGTCGTTAGGACATTTTCCCTGGTAGACACAGCACGCATTTTTCTTTCCTTAATGATTTCCAGCCTATTATTCCTGGTTATATCCCATTGAGCCAGCCTGAATAACTCATCTTTACACCTTCGAATAAATGGAAACAGATATGTTTCTCTGCACATTGGTCACTATTTGGCCAGACTACACAGAATTTTGCTGCCAAAATATACAATATGCTTTAATAAAACCATTTATTCCACTCTTTTAGTCATTGAAGGATGATCGTCTCCACCCCAGTGAACATTTTCAGATTAGACTCTCAACAAATCTCTTCATTCTTCCTTACCTTCTGCTACCTTTTATTTTATTTTATAGAGAATGCAAAAGGCATAATAGACTTACAGAAGAAAAATAGCCTTGCAAAGTCAGCACCTAAGTAAATATACTACCTAACTCTTCTGAAACAGCAGCTGCTGCCAACAAAGTGATATTTGCACAGGATTTATATTTCCTCCCCTCTGTGTCAAAATACGCATTTTACCAATGCAAAAGATTTTCAAGATCTTCAGTCCTTTCCATCTTGTCTCCAACAGAAGAGCTCTATTAAACTAGCTATTTTTTGACAAAAAAGTATTGTGATATAATTTAAAACATAAGTTATTAGAAATCAGAAGCTTTTTAAGCATCTCAGATTTCAAAATATTTTTTCATCCTCATTTCAGCTTCCTTAAATCTGGTCACCCAATTCTTCCCTTTTTTGTCATCAGTTACTTCCTGCATTATTTTCCCTTTATATAAATTTCAGAATAATTCAGTGATATTTTTCACACTACCTTTAGTATTAAGATTGTACACTGTAATTTCTACTACCATCCCTAGATCACAGACTTTGCAAAACATTACTATGATAAATGCCTTCAGCAAAAAATGTAAACAGAGAAATTAAGAAACATGTCACGAAAGAAAAAGTTACACAAAGCATATAGTGACTGAGGAAGAGCAAAGGAAGTGAGGTAAAAGTGTTATGCTCAGTACCAGGAACACAGAAAACATTGTGGCCATTCTGAGCACACACATTTAGGCTTTAAAAATAAAGCATAAAAACATAAACCCAGAAACAATAATGGAGCAAATACTGCTATGCCTTTAGATGGTTTTCCTTACCAACAAGAACACTTGCCATTGAGGGGGAATGTCAGTGTTGGGGTTCCCCCCTCCCCCCCGCCATGAGGTCCTGGGGCAGCCAGCAACAGATCAGAATTATTAGCTCTAAATTCATGAACAGATGTTGGAACCTTGGGTTCAGAGAATTTCAGTCTTTCAGTGCTGACAGGCAATGATCCTCAAAAGCACACTGCATTTGACCTGAGGCCTTGGGAAAGGCTTCCCCTTTTATGTGATAGTACTTTGATTGTTGCTGTTTAATTAAAAAGAAATTTGTTATGTCACTGGGTGGAATATGTACAGATGTAGAAAAATTAGGTTTATGGGATTTTGTTATAAGATGGAGGATTTTGGGTGTGGGTTTGTTCTTCTTTCCTCCTTCTTCTTCACAAATCTGTGTGTTCAGGTATTGGTCTGGTATTGGTTCAAAAAACCCACAATGCGAAGCATAAATCAATAGTTACTGGGTTATAAGTAAAAATAAATTAGTTGGCATTCCATACTTGGATAGTTTGGACTTTAAATGGCCTTGGAAGTTAGAACTAAGGGACATTTTCCACCTTGTTAACTTAGAAGGCACACTCTGTGCAGCTTTGCCATAGATTAATATTAATATATTAATAAACATCAAATTAGAAGAACAGCTGAGCGTCTTCTGCCTTTTAATGCAAGCTCTGAGTAAAAGAACTCATGAATCAGAGGCAAAACAAAAATAGAGAAATCAACAAACCTGCTTCATCTTTATAGTGTTTCAAGGATCCTAACAGATCCAATCACTGCCTTACCAGACCAGAAAGCCAAAACCATACCAAACCTCTATACCACTGAATTCACAAGATTCCTTATTTTATTCTTTGTGTTTATTAAAAAACACAGATGTCTCAAATTAGAGATATTGAATTAACCCAACAACTCTTCCACTCCCATAAAGTCATAAGACTCTCTAAAGGTGCACAAAGCTAAAGAAACAAAGCAGACACAACTTAATGAAGTTCAAGTAGCTCTACAAAGGCTCCCCAACAAAGATAGGCCTATTAAATCAGTTAAATTCTGGCAAAGATGTTGATTATGCATCTTTATTACAACAGAACTTACAAGCTAAGAGATGCAATGTGAACTACTTGTTCCTAATTCCTATTATTTACTCTGAAAGTGCCTTTCAAATCATCTTTGCAAACATTAGTGGGCATGATGTCTTAACTCCTCTGCTTCCCTTGGAAAAGACACAGCACAAAGTGCCTTCAATGTTCAAGTAAGAGAAACAATTTGATTCTCCTATTTTAGGAAGGTGCCCTTTCTAAAAAAAAAAAAAAAAAAGCTAGAATCATGAAATATATTACAAAAGAAAACAAAATAAAATAAAACATCTCCAGAGTGTTTCTAATAATGTTCTTCCTTTACTCCATGTTAAGCAGAGATCTGATCATGCAGGGAATAAGTGTGCAATGCAGCCCTCAAGGATTCACATTATACTTTACCAGTCACCTGAAGTTTTAACTTGTCAGTGTTACTATTAATATTGTTTCCATCAAATGATTAGCTGAAGTTTATGGAATCAGGACTGTAAGATGAAACAGTTTGAAATGACAGCTGGAATAGAAACTACAACCTCTTCTAGACACCTCCAACACAGTTTCAAAAACCAAAATCTTTTATTGTACTCCTTATTACCATTTTAGCATGACTACAGTTTTCTATATGACAGCTGTTACTAACAATTAGCAGTCTGACTTTTTAACTGACTACTCTCTTGTCTAAAGGACACAATGAAGGGGAACATCTTCTAAAGTTTCATTATCAGATCTTAAAGAACTGGATTTACAAAAGAGTGGAAAACATTTTTTTCATATCTCCAAACCCAGAAAAACAAATCAAGCTGTCACACCTTTTTGTGAATGCTGTACAATGTATTTTGAGCAGATACGGAGGTGATAAAATTTCAATAGTCAGTGAAAGGGGAAAAAAGTTGAAAAGGTTGTATCTGAACACTAATAATGCTTACAACAAAGAAAGAATCACATCAGAAATAAAAAAAAAATATAGAAAATCACTTTAGGAAATGATTATTTTGTATACTGAGCTAAAGAGACAGAACTATTACAGCAGTGTCAGTGAAGCCACTAGGGAAGTTTACTCTGGATTACAAGGTGAGAATCTGTATCATACTTCTACTGAAATCAGTAGGAGGACAAATTTAACACAATTCTTGAAGGCTAAATTTAGATCCTGTATTTAGCCAGTAGTATCTTGTGCCAACAGAAGTCAGTTTTAAATATGCTTCTGTGATCATGTGTGCTTTAAAATACTTTTATACATACAAAGATGAAGAATCCAATCTTCAAACAGATAAATTTCCTGTCTAGATTTAAAAAAAACAAACAAACCAAACCATGGATTTTGAAGATGTTTTGTCATTTGTCTCATGCTCACAAAGAGGTCACAAACCAGGGCAGCACTGGGAACCATGACACAACTTTCTCATGTGGACTTGCAAGAGATCCTAATCCCAGGCTAAAGTGATTGCTATCTCTAGACAGCATTAGCAGCATAATCTGCATGCAACTGCTGGGATAAATAGTATTTTCTGAAGTCACTTAATACAGAATAATACTACAGTGACTTGGTTCATCAACTTCTACTTAATGGGTCCTGACTGTAAGCTGCAAGTAAATGCTATAGGCCAATCATATGAAGAAGACAGCACTACTAAATTGGCATGCAGGCCCATCTGAAAAAGATCAAGAGAATTAATCTTTTGGGGGCAAGGCTGCAAACAAGCCACTAAAATCTGGCCCTAATGCTCTGCCCAAAGATTCTTCATTTGCAATGTCAGGATAGGATTAAAATCACCGCTATCTCTCCCTGGGGTTTACAGACCAAGCAATCTTCAAAATATTATTCAGTTTGTGAACTTGTTCACTGTGCAGATGAATGCTAACATCAGGCAACACCCAAATACCTAAAAACACAAGTGGAGTTGTCTGCCAGTAACAGCTAGTAAACAGACAGCTCTAAAGAGGACAGTTCAGGCATGCTGCTTTCTCTTTCTCCTCCCTATGTCCCACAAACACCCTCCTTGAAACTCCTGCCAACTCTATTGCACTGCACAGCAACAGCATAGTGCCTGCCAATTTCTAGAGAGCTGAGCATACTTCTCCATTTAGTGTTTTGTATGAAGGCCAACAATGCAGTCAGGACATATAAAAATACCCCAAAGACTTGATGTGTTAGGTATTGAAAGATGGAAATAACAAAGCATAACATTAAAGTTTTTTTTTTCCAATAGACTTAACTTCTCCACATTTCTAGCAAGTGCCCACTTTAAACATGATTTGCACAGAGCACTCCTTGGCCTTCACAAACATAGTAAGGACTAGAAAGTTAAGACTCAATTCTTTCCCCCTTATTCAGGATATCCCTCAATCTGTAAATGGCACTAACCAGCAAGTTATTTGTATTCAGATAAACCACTAACACCAAAAACACCATCTGTATTCTTCTAGTCAACTGTGTGTTATCATATTAACTGTCTTGGCCTTACCTTTTTTATTAAGGAACAAAACCCCCTAAACAGCTAAAGTTCTTTCAGACTCAATCTTTTCATTTTTTTCTTTGTAGTTATAGTTAGCCTTACACCAAAAAACTTACAGGTAAAAATAAATTACAGACATTTCTAAAAGGTAAATAATTCCCTCAGAAAAACAGCATATTTGGCAGAAAGGGATTGAAGAAAACAACATAGAAGTATGTCAGAATTGCCCAACTGATAAGCAGAAAGCCATGCTGTGTTTAAAAAAAGAATCAGATAGATACATAATCTGCCCACAAAACATTTTTTGGTGGTTTTTCTTCCCAGGCTGATTAGCTATCTGGCTTTATAAAACAGAACTAATTATTTTGGCTGAGAAGTAAGAATCTTGTCTCCTCCATTATATCCTTCAATATCACCTACCTGGATCTTCCTACTTTCTCCTCACAATAGAATTTGGATGAAAATTTTGGCTTCTAGTGTGTAGTCAAATCCTGCCTTGGTTCACAGTTGAAAATTAAAGATTGTTAGTTTTTACTCACCAGGAAAACAAAGAATTCTCAAAATTCCACTTACGTTAATTTTTAGAGTGGATTGTAAAAACCTCACGATTTTCCCACATAAAATGAGGTTTCCTCACCTTCAAATTCTAGGTGTTTTGGAGAAGAATTCAACAATAGAAACTATCAGTTATTGTTCTGTTTTCAAAACATTAATTTTATGTTTCTGCTCTCCCTGAATGAAAAAATACTTCCCTGCTCTGTATTATTTCTTACTAGAGACTAAATACTCAGAGATCAGTAGTTAGCAACTTTTAAGAACAGACAATTATCATCCACATTCTTCAAGTGTTATAAAACCAGACAAATCTCTGTTTTCTTTTGATAAGAGAAATCCTGTATTATTCACTTTATTCTCTCCTTTCTAATTAATGAAAAAGCAACAGAACTGCTTAATGACAACCAGTTTTTCCCTAACAGAAAGAACGAGACAGAGGCTGAAGGAATGTGAATAACTGCATAAAAATGCAACTTTATGAAAGAAGTTAAATTAAAAGGACCACAGTACCATATCCCAAGAAGGCTGTTTCTCCAAATCTAACACAGAAGCATACTCCTAAATCCTAAAAATACTCCTGTAACAACATACTTATCTGTAATGCAATTAAACAACAACAACAAAACAGAATACTGTACACATAGCAAAGAAAAGCAACTTATAGCAATAAGGGTACACATTGGTGACTGAAATTGCAAACAAAGACACAACTTATCCAATATGAGGTAAACTGCTAATGAAGACTTACCTCCAGAAACTGGGGCATCCATGAAAACTGCTCCCATTTTTTCAACAGCTTTGGCCAATTCTTTTGAAACTGCTGGATCTATAGTGCTGGAATCTATTAGCAATGAGCCTTTCTTCACTTTCCTAAAATAAAGAATTATTATTATTATTATTGTTGTTGTTGTTATAATTATCATTATAATACAATATTTGCATCTATTACCATGGCACTGGCTTCCCTCAGCATGACAAATGTGCAGACTTTTTGTGACTCTACTAAATGTGAAGTTTCAAATCCTTTTGAGCAAGATCTGCTCAGTACTTATACTGCTGACTATGTATACCAGTTTTGAATCATTCAAAGCCCAATAAAAGCTGAACACAAAAAATGGATGTTCTTCTTAAACTTTCTTTATTACAAAAGAATTACACAAAAAGGATGCACTAGGAAAACCTTCCAGTGTACAAGTTGAGTAGTATATAATACAAAGATCATCTAAGATGCATTCTAAGCAACCGCTGATACAGCCTAAAATTTAATACAGAACAATAAAATGTTCTTTTAATATAGATAGTATCTTAAGTTCTTATCAGAATGGTCTGATTGCATTCTTTTAATCATTCTACAATTTATTCTACATAAAGACCATAACCAAAATCACAAAAGCCCACTGAAGATTTTAAATGAAGCATAGAGAAAAAATGTTTTCCCACTGATAACCATTACATTTAGGCAGACCTGTATTCCAAACTGTAGATCACAGAAAGTCATATATCTGATTAAAAAATACAATAAAATTTTTGAAATTTACAAGATTTGAACTTTTTTGTTGCCCTGCACAACAAAAAAAGTTGGTTTTTATCCCTCTTTCCATTGAACTGTACCATGATTTCTAACCCACCTGACCAGCAATCACCACGAAACCAAACACCAGAATTTTTCAGTCATAAAAAGGTGTCCCATTTAAAGCTACTCATGACAGATAGAGCTCCACTGCACCTTCCATGCTGTTGGCAGTACAGTGGATTTCACTTAATTGAATTACCTACATTGCTGGAGATAATCTCTCAATGTATACATACATTGTGACCCCACTGAAACTCCAGACTCAAACAGTGCCACATACACAAAACTCATCCCTTTTCATGGAAGGGACGAGCTGCTGCAGTCACCAGTGCAGCAGGTAAGGTACTACATCATCTCCCTTTATGTCCAGAACAAGGAGCATTGGCACAGGCTCCTTGGTAACACAGAGGGATGACTAAGTAAACCTTTAAACATTTCATGTTAATAAAGTTTTCTTCTGTAAAGCTTTAAAAGCTTTAGAAAATTTATGAAAGTCAAACCAGTGAGCAAGCACCAGGTCACTCAGAGCAACAACTATCCCCTACTGCCAAATTACACTTCCTTCTCTTAATACAGAGGCTGAGAAACTCCAACAGCATAGGACTGCTTTCCACATCCTCTGTTCCCTGCTGGACTTTCTGCATCTATGTGCTCAAGAGATAAATGAGCTGGACTGTATCAGTAAGGACTGCCAATCGTTCTTCAAACCACTGCCATCATGGTTCTCCCACAGCTGCTTTCCAAGCTTTGTGGGACTGCTCCAAGTAGCCATCTTCCCTGAAGGGTCTAAGCTATGGATACTTAGATCTGCTCAGTCCTACTTTATGAGTAATTAAACTACAGATAGTAAGGGAAGGAAGCAACTATTATTCCTATACAGCAAAAACAACAGAAGTCCCTCTCCTCTACTTCCATTTTCTTATCACTGCATCTTAATATTGTACAATCAGTACCTAAAAATGCATAATCCTTTTTTGATATTCTACTGTACTTTTGTCTTCCATGTGTTTCTTCCTTTACCCTACCAACCTGGGTAGCTGTAAGAGCCTACATGATCCTCAGAGATATCCAGTAGCCTTAGTCACCCTGCCAGGAGAAGTGCACGTGTAGCCAGAATAGACTTTAAATTATATTTAGATTTGATTTGGCAAGTTTAAAAACTCTGAGCATTAGAATTCTTCATACCATGGATTTAAGGCTCAGTGAAAATCCCTCCACACAAGTTAAAAACCACTGTTTCACATTAAACAAACTCTTTAGGTACTTTTTTGTGTAATAAACAGATGATAAGAATAGAAATCGAGAAAGTCTCGTCAGCTATTCTATGGTAATACACTTTAATACCTTGAGACACAATGGCGTCTCTTCAGAACATTTAATTTATAGGATTTCAAGTTAAAGAAAAAAGTATTTGAGCAAATAATTGTTGCCAGCAAAGATTCTAGTTGTTCTTGAGTGTAGTACATTATATTATGGTAAAAGAACCATGCAACTGAAAAGACAGATAATAGTTCAGTTGCCTGAAATGCACAACAATCATTATTCTACTGAAAATAAAATTAAGACTTTAGCCAAAAGCCATTCAAAAGGAAGCACTGCATAAGAGAACTCATATAATTAAAAATATCAATAGTGACAGGACAGAGAACATTGAATTAAGTGCCCTGAAGGCAGCGAGAGCTAGAACAACAGCGATCATCAGACAAACCTTGAGTATAAGGGGAAATTCTCCAAACTACAAAAAAAAAAAAATCTTACTTTAGAATTCCATTTGCTCCTGTGTAAACTTCTTTTGCATTGGGACTGGAAGGCAGCATGGTAATAATTCTGTCTGCTCTTTCTGCTACATCTGCTGGGGATTCTGTTACCTTTTAAAGAAAAAAAACCCAAACAATATAAGCTTACACAATTCCTGAAAAAGAAGTATCAGACATGTTTGATGAGCTCGGTTTCAGTATTCATGGGTCACAACTAAGCTAGGTAAAAAATTAAAACACAAGAAAAACTGCTCTCCCAATGAACATATTGGTTATTTGGATCCAGTAATAGAAAAATAAAAAAATGTAAAGTTCTCCTATCATGGAAGTTCCTCCTCAACATCTGCCAAGGGGGATGCCTTCATCCCATCAACTCATTCATGAATCTTCAATTCACTACAAACCTTGCATCTAAACAAAATATTGCCCTACAATGTTTCTAATGAGGGACAACATGAAAGGATCACAAAAATCTCACTTTTTTCCTTGTCTCATATATGGCATTGAAAGGGAGAAAGACTGAGGGAAAAAAGGAAAAAATTACTTAATGCACTTCTGAGCCTCACCTTAAAAGAAATCAGATAAACTAACTGATGTTTCTCAGTATTACAACTGGCATTTTTAAAACAGAAAATTATCAGCTCAAGCATCCTTCACAAAAAAGATCTGAAATTTTTCAAAATGTATTATTAGATATTAGTTGTCAAATAACCATACGTAACTTGAAAGGTATATTACTTTTCCCAAGTCACTTTCAGAAGAAGGCAGTATAGTATTTAAGATACATACACAACAAATGGAGTATTGACAGTTAAGTAGTGAGTTTCACTTGGAAGGCATTTACCACTAAGACTTCTGTCCAGTACTGGTCTGAAAGAATTAATTTCTTAAAAATTGCATTGTTAACACATTGATAGCCCAGAGGAAATTGAAACAAAAATACCGCTTATTTTATCTTTAGCCTACAAGGATCAACTCTAATTTCAGTCATTTGTAATAAATGCTGAATTTCGCCTTGAAGGACTTCTGAGAGACAACATGAGAAATTTCCTGATTTTTGTTTGACTTCTGAACAAAAGAAGGGAAGACTGTATATAGTCACTGAACAAGGCTCTTGGGGAAAAAAAGTAAAGAAACTGGCAGAGATGGTACAGAGAAACATGGCAGATTTGTTTTGAAAGAGTAAGTTAATACTGCACAAAACATGTGAATACCACACAGTTACAAAAGGAAACATGTTCTAGTCTAAAGAAAAAAGGTTAGCAGGAATGAATGAGGCAATTATAAGCAGCAAACCTTCTATATCTGATTAGTTAATTTTATGACTTGCCTCCCTGGAGACCAGAGAGCCTATCTCTTTAAAAAGAAGTATGACACCTTTGTCTTTAGTTCTGAGTATCTCCAGTTTGGTTCAGTCCCAATGTGTATTATTAGAGGTGGAGAGAGGAAGTATGAAACTGGAACCTGAATTTATATATGTCTCTTATTTGAAACTATGATCTCCAGTATTCTTAGAAGTTTGCAGGGTATCAGCTGAAGACTCAGTGGCCCATTTGCATCTTTCAACCAGAAGCTGAAAAACATACTATACTGGACACACACTGAAATAGTACATCAGTCTCAAATTTCGACTTGGCTACGTGGACAGAAGACAGATAGGTTTTGGTTAAAATTTTAAACAATTCTTAAGCAACACAGGCGCAAAGAAGACACAGTACAGTAGTCATCTACATGTAAATTCATTTATTCTATCCATGTATTTCAAAATACTAACATGCCTTCTACATGAAGAAAATGAGATTAAAACTGTACACAGACTGGGACGTACTTCTACAACCATACAAAGGAAAATCTTTCTGCTAACTTGAAGTAAGTAGCAAAACAAAGCAGGAATTAAAAGTAGGAATAGTCACTCTTGGCCTTTTGGTACTGGTAACAAATGCAAATTATATTGCCTGAAAAAAATCTACTTACCTGATTCCATAAGCAGCATATAAAACTTTTATTTTATTTGAGACTTTATGTCTCAGAAACAAAGCTGAATGATTTGACATCTATTATAAAACATTAGGCATTTGAAATCATTAAGAATATGTGTGTAACTTTAAAAAACAGACACAATACTAATTGCTGATTACCAACATAGACCGGACTAGCTTAAAATAACAGCCCACCAAGGTCTGTACATGTTCTGATACTTTTTTAGTTCAAGCAAACTTTTTTAGCGTGCAAATGGATAGGAGAGACTTTTCTTCATATTGCTGGTCATTGGTTCTGCCCTTCAGTAGGTGCATCTGCTTAAATTTGCTCCAAATGGCTTCCCTCCTTTTTTTACTTATATTTACAGTAAGGAAATTATTATGGTTTGCCTGAAATGCCATTCTTACTGTACACTAAAGAAAGCTTTAATTTTATGATGCTTTATGCAACAGATTACTCCAGTAACATTCTCAATCTTCTAAATCTGAGATAGAATTTAGATACAAAGACCTGTAAACTGAAGCTATATGACACACAGCTACATCACTGTGTGAAGAAAAAAGTGATAATTAATGACAAAAGGTAAAGACACTAAGTAAAGTGTACAGGTAGCCTACTCACTCACAGCACTGTTCAATATTCTCCTTTGTTTGTAGCCTTCCAACTTACTCCAAGTTTCACCCCAAGCAGTTCCATATGCTCATGCTCAGCCAGTTTTCCTCTTACTATTCACCATTAGCAGGCGGGTGGCCACTTTCTGACATGCACCACCTCCCAGTTGTTTACTTCAGTGGCTGAAGGAAGTGGAGTCACAGATTGTGCAGATTTATGGCCAAACATCCCATATCCACCATATACCTTGGTAGTAGTGCTGGCCTTAAACAATGGACATTTGACTAGGTATACTGTTTCTTGGGGTCATTTCACCCCTGTAACACTCCTGATAGTTTTACCCTTACAGCCACACCAAAGAGAAAGCAGCCCTTAGAGCCCAATGTTCCTTCTACAACAGTTTCTACAAGGCCCCATGGACCCACAAGTTTTCAACTCCTGAAAAAAGTGTTGGAGTAGGATTTACACCTATAGATCAAGCAGAGGAAGTTATGTTCACATATTTTCTTTAAGTGTGTTTTATTTGTATCTAAGCCTACCCATGCATTCTCTTAGTGATTTATGATCTTAAAACATACTTTTGACTTTATTTTTAAAGGCATTACAGTTCACTTTTATTATCACATGTTAAGTCTTGCAGTGAATGCCAAGGATTCTATTACAAAGACAAAAAGCAATCAACGTGGGCAGCCACAGCAAAGAGATCCCACTGCAGAACATGAATTAAAAATACAACCAATAGTTCAAAACAGTCTCTCCCATTTGCCGAGTCTTACTCAGGACAGGTCTGGTTCATGCCTGAGGGTCTTGGCTGCTTTAACAAAACAAGAACAGTAGCTAGGAGAAGCAGCTGAAAAGCCTAGTTTCCCACTTAAGGCCAAGATTCTGTAATTATTCAAGGAGAGCTGCAATTAATTACTAACAGGTGTGTGGTATCATTTTATCTTCTAGAAATCTTGATGTTACCTCATTATTTAAAACAGCTGCAATTAGCTCTTAACAGTTTAGACTTTCAAGGCACACAGTTCCTCTGTCCAGATCTACCTACAATTTCCTTGCCACTGCTGGAAAAGTCCCTTCTATCCCCTACATTGTTACATGAGAGGATTATTTTTTGTGCTGCACTCCTTTTTTCTGTGTTTTAAGCACATATCCATTCCCGACAACTGTCTAAATTGTGACAGCTTTGAAGTATTCAACTGTGTTACAGTTGAATGGGGTTCTGGGGGTATTAACAGATTAAGACAAGCAATGGGACTGGCTGGAAGAAGGCCAAGATTTTGCAGGGTATATTGCAGGAAGGTAAAGCTCCTTAATGTAATCAATTTCCTTCTCTCCTTTTTCCTTTTCATTCCTTCCTCTTCTCTCACCATATCCTTCCTTACCTCCAAGAGAATAAGTACTTAAATAATTAGATTTTTCCCCTGCCCCTGAGGACTGCACATTGAAGCAGCAGGAAAGCTCATATGTCCCTATAACCCTTACAGCTATGCCAGCAGGAACTTTTAACTAGGGTCATTTAACCTGAAAAGGTCAAAGTAGGAACCAGATGAAAAGCAGCCCACTGGCGATCTAGACCTGGGGGAGAAGGAAGCAGGAGAAAGGAGGAGGTGAAAGAACAGGCCATCAACCTACTCTCATAAAAAGTAGGGGGGGGGGGGGAAAGACAGCTAAAGAAGTTATACAAGGTAGCAATTCTGGCAAACAGCAGGAAAATTACTTGGCATAGAAGCATACCTTTGCTCTAACTGAAACCTCACAGATTCAGATTGTATTCATTGTGCTGTTTCAGTTCTGACTGTGATCTTAACCAAGAAAAAAAACCCAGATGATTTAGTTGCATTGCATGCAGGAACCATTCAACACACAGAGTTATTGTTGGAATAAAGAAAGTTTATTACTATACCTGAGCACCCAAGTCCTGAAATTCTTTGCAAGCTTCTGGGAAGACATCATATGCAATAACTGGATATCCGTGTTTTAACAGGTTTTTTGCCATTGGATTTCCCATGTTACCCAGCCCAATGAATCCAACTGGGGTTTTGGAAGCCATAGTCCTAGAACACACTAATTTCAAAACGGTAAAGATCAATATATTTGCATTTTAGACTAATGTACAAAAATGATGTAATAAAAGCTACCATGTAATTTGTTGTCAATTATTTAAAGAGCTTTATGCTTAAAACCAGTAGAAATGTGAATCCTATTTCACATAATGTAAACCATAAATTACAGCTCACATTGGGCCACAAGGACTTTTCTAAATATCAAAGAAAATTATTGTAATTAGGAAATGTGGGTGTTTCAAAAAATACAGTACTAGAACTAAGATCTGTGAAGAGCTCAAATGCAGATTTAAAATATGCAGGATTGTCTATGTTTTATTATGTGTCCAAATTCTAAACTAGATCTGCAAAGTCCAATTTTATATGTATTTTAGACTCTTTATTTTCAACTTTGCTTGCAGGCATGGGATATAGCATGTGTTCTCTAGAAATGGACTGAGGCTGCCACTTTATTTCATGCAGCCCCTCACAGATTCTTCTGATGCTGCAATCAGATACAGGCCACTAACCTAGAGATGAAGGTCTCCATAGTAAATCATGGCAAATCCTTTGAGCCATGAATCACAGTTTAAATATTGAAAACTAGAACAAAATATAGTATTAAAAAAAAAAAAAAATCTTTGCAGGAATAACCTCAGAATTCTATTTACCGTACTACCAATATAGAACTATAAAGCCTAACCTACAACCTGTGGAAAACACTACAGTTGCAGTTACCTTTTCCTAGTAGTTAGTGAGCACCAAATTCTGGAGCAGCACTGCAGGCATTCATCTACTGCAATCACTATCTCATCACTCTGAACACTCCTAATCCAAAGGCAGCACAATCTGACAGTGACTAGATTTCTTTGCCAATTACATAAAATACTTTCTCCTTTATGACAAAGGAAAAAGTTATGCAGAATAAACACTAAAGTATGTGTCAACTAAGCAGACAGAAACAAGGCTAACTAACTACAGAAATACTGTAGCTCTAATGTGCACATACAGAAAATGTGCCTAAGCTGGATCGAGACTCTAAGAGGTCTCAATGCTTAGCAAAGAATCCTCTCTAGGCCAATAACACTTGATTAATCATTTTAAAGTCTTTATGACTTTAAGCTCCTTCTTAGCCAGCAACGGTCATGCTCTTTCATCTGCAACACTGTTTTGGAAGTGCCACATTTAATAAATCAGGTTTGTTGAGAGAACCTTGGTCTGAGACAGTTTCCACAGATGCCTGCAGCAATTACATAGCTAGAGAAGTAGCACAATTTAAAATAAATCTGCACTGGGAAAATGCTTAGTGAAAACTGAGATAAGTCAGGAAAAGAGCCCATTGCTTTTTTAAGAAGTGCTACATATCAAAACTAGGGAACAAATGAACAAAGAGCCTAAACCAGCATCATCAGCCATAACAATCATCTTGGAGTCTTCTTCTCATTGTTTCTATGAGTCAGTCTTCCCCAGTGTCTCACTTGCACTTATCTAAAATTGCTCCTTCAGTTAGCCCAAAGCTTTCCACTTCCTGAGGAGCATCAGGCCCTGGTTTTAAGCATCTTTTATTTCTCTAGCCCTTAATACCAGTAGATCTTATTTACCTTGACTTCAGTAAAGCTTTCAGAACAGCCTCCTCTCATGTCCCAGTAGCTAAATGAAGAAAGTATGGACTGGACTGCAAAACTGCCTGAAGGAAGAAATACTGTCTGGAGTGTTGGGCTTAAATAACAGTGATAAGTAGTTCAAAGACTTGCAACAGTCTAGTTACACATGATGTTCCTCATGAGTCAGTACTAGAGCTGTTTAAAAGGTTCATCAATGACTGCTGTCTGAATATAAGCACCTTCAGCAACACCATGAGTGACACCATACTGGGGGAAATGGCTGGAAAAGGATGAGGCTACCATTCAGAAAGACTGGAGAAATGGAAATGGGCCTCAAGCAGTTCAACAAAGACAAATACCAAGTCCTGTACTTGGGGCAGGGGATGTCATTGCAGGCTGCTAACTAGACAGGTGGCAGCTCTGCAGATCCTGTGGATTCCCATTGACTGGAAGTTGAGCATGAGTCAGTAGTGCATACTTACAGCAAGAGGTTAATGACATTCTGCACTACATAAGCAAGAGCAGACCCAAGAAGTCAAAGAAACCAGTCATTACAGAGCAAATACACAAGAGATGTGATCAAACTGCAGATAGCCCAGCAAACATCAAGTAATATGACCACAGAGCAGGAGAATATGGTCTATGATCAAAGGCTAAGAGAACTGTCTTTGCTGAGCTTGGAGAAGCAAAGGCTGGAGTCTTCTACCACCTATGGAGTGAGAGGGAAGAAGAGTTACAGAGCAAATGAAACCAAACTCTTCACAGATGTGCACAATAGTAGGACTTGGAGCAATGGCCAAAAGCGGCAGGAAGGCAAATTCTGGTTGGAAGTAAGAAAAGCATCCCTGATGTGGAAAAAGATTCTGCAAGGTAACAGGTAATGCAGAGAAGTTGTGGAACCTCCATCTTTGTAGCAACCTTAGAACACTATGAGCAGCCTAATTTTGCTTTAAAGATTTAAGTCTTTTGGAAGCCTTGCTTCGAACCTCGGTTTTCTTTGTTTCTGCGGATTCCAAGTAACCTTATCAGAAGAATAATGCTGATTACCATATCTAGGCTCATTCTTGTAGACTCCTCACCTTTATCCTGATTTCTTCTTTCTCACACCATCTTACAGACATCTAACCGTTACCTCAAACTGAACATCTTCAGAAAACTTTCTTGATACCTTTTTCTGCTATCAGTTCTGACCCAGCAGTGATGCCTGTCACTCACACAGCCTACAAGACCCATCCATGGTCTGCTTAAACCTCATTGATTCATCCACCACATCTAAGATCTCAGCTACTTCAGAACCTTGTCACCTGTCTCAACAGACATCATCTTGCCTTGATCTTCATGCTGGGAACCAAGAAGGACATTTTGCCCATGCTGCTTTCCATCATTCCTTCTCTGCAGCCTTCCTGCTTTTTCTCTAAAATGTCACGTAAGACTGCTTTGCTTTGATGCCTTTTCATGACTGTCATCATATCTCAACATTAAGACTTCAACTGGTAATTAGATTGCAGTGACATGCCTATTGCCAACATGCACTTCTATTGTGCCTCTAAGGCAAGGTTTTCACAAGGTAAATATCTATGAAATGAACATGTTCTTCTACTATAAGGCTTCCCTTAAAAACTGTCACTTTGCAATATCCCTAGAAAGGCATGGCAACAGTTAGGCTGTGATACAAGACAACTTGCTGACCAGTACCATTAAGTTTTGTGTGTTGTATTCTATTGTTTTTCCTTTTGTCTGTCTCTGTTGATTTTTTGTCTCAGTTCATGAATCAGAGACCACCTTCTGTTATGTGCTATCTACAACATATTCAAATCCATGGGAATTAGGACCTGTTAGAGAAGTAGTCCAATTCCCGAGTCAGTTTCTGACTTTACTTTGGTTTAACTTTTCACAGCCCACTGTTATATAGGCCACTTCAAAATTAAATAATTTGATTAACAACTATGAAAAATCTTCAGATCTCCATGTACTCAAACACAGGAAAACTGGTTTTGAGGACTGATTAAATTAGCTCACACATCTAATAGAGACGATTTCAATTAAATTTGAACCAACTATGTTTAGCTGTATCACATAATTTAATGACTACTTCAGACAGGGGGGATTTGCAAAAAAGAGGATGTTTTAAAAGACAAGAACATTCGTGTTCTCCCATTAGATGAACCTCTACAGGTGCTTTCACAGAATGTCATGTCCACCTTGCATATCTTGTCACTTTTTAGAATCCGATATGTAGCACAAATTCAGATTTGAAGTAATTGTATAACTCAAACATCTGAGGACTGATATTCTGCAAACTCTCATCACGTATGCTAACGAATCCCATCAATTGTATAAGCATTTGCTGAAGCTGTCCCTATGGTACTGAGCCCATTTAACTTCAACCATAAAATCCACAGTAACCTGCTGCAATCACATGGCTGGAAAAATGCCCAGTCCACACTCAACTTCTAAGACAGGGCAGAACATCTGAAATAGGAGCAACAGAATTGACTTTTAGAACAATCACTGATACCATGTGCAACTAATTCTCCTTCACTGGAAACAGAACCAGCAATACAGGTTTATCAGTAAATCAAACTAACTGTGAGCAAAACAAGCTACAGCTACACCGACTCCAAAGAAATTGGGCTTTTCCCAGAAGATTCTTCATTATTCCCTTCAGGGAATACGTGTTTACAGATCCTCATGCCTATGAAAACTCAATTGATGAGGACAACCAATTACAACACTCTCACTAAATTTGGGGCTCAAGGACAATATAGATAAAACACAGTTTTTCTGCTTTGAAAAGTCAGCCTACAACAGAAAAAAAATTACCTAGTCTGCAATTTCACAAGAATTTTACCTTAGAAACAATTTAATTTTTCAAAATCAGCAAGAGTTTATGAATCTCCGAACACCTTTTCTTGAACAAAATGCAACTGTTAGAAGTAGCTTCAGAAATGCACAAATTGCGATCCTGTCCTTAGAATACCTGGACTGTCAATGACCCAAAACTTGTCTCTTCAAGCTTTATATAAAAACATCAAAAGCAGTTTTCTTTTTAACCTGGACGATGAAAAGTTTAGATCATTTCAGATGTTTACATTTCATTTGATACTATCTCCCAAAGTAATGAGTCTTACAGTTTCAAGAACGAATTCCAGCTCCAGTGCTGCCCTGATTTCACTGCAAACACTCAACTGCACAAGCACTACAATATGCAGAACTGAGGACATCTCTTTGTATTCAAACAAAAAGGAACTAATAACCGGGCAGAACCACAGACAGCAGAGCTGGAAAAGCTCCAGTATCCTTGTACTCTAACTGGCCAAGAACAGGACTGAGAAACAAGTAACTCTCAAAATATAATTTCAGCTATATTACTTAATTCTTGGCTTTATAAAATGTATTTTGAACCATATTCACCAAATGCCACAAGGGGTAAGAGTCCACACAGTCCTGTCCCATAAGAATTTCCTAATCAGAGTGGTTGCAGATCATATTAATAGTCTTGATTTCTCTAGATCAGTGAAACTTCACCTCTTTTCCAACAGGTGAGATTTAACAGGATCATCAGAAAATGCCCAGAGTAAGCTCAACTACTGAAGTTGCTGGTTTTGCTTGGGGCTTTATAAGAAAATATATATGAAGTCACTTGACAAGGAGAAAGAAACATGATGACAATTCAATATGAGCCACTAAATGAAAGATTTTCCCACTGATTTAGCATCTGAAGTTCTGGTACAAGAACAACAGAAGACATCACCCTTTTTCTCCTTCCTGCTTCAAAAGAAAGGATCAGAGAGAGCTTTTGTGTTTTGTACAGACTTTTCTATGGAACTCATAAAACCTCTACTGAAACTAGATCCTGGGAGGGAACCAGATGAAGAAATATAGAAGTTAGAGGGGCCTGCTGTACATGGGTAGACTCCTTCTGCTCCTAGTTTTGCCGATGGAATTTAAATCGCCCCAGGGTCACTGACTTTTAAAGGTTACGCAATGATTTTCAGAAGTGTACTCTGCCAAAACAATAATTTAAGAAGATTACAATACTCAAAATTTGGCCAGCTTTACATTGAAAACATCCCACTTGCTTTTTCTTGCCTCTGTAAAGGTCTGCCGAACAAAACCAGACGTGCTATCTTGTAACAGAGTCTTCTTACATAATTTTTCTTATCTGTACGTATATCTCAGTGATTGTTTGCTAATACATTACAGAGAAAACCATATAGTAAGCACTTTTCATCTAAAAAGAATATCAAGTGTACACTTGATCTCTTAATTGAGTAATGTGCTGGACTTCTGAGCAGCAGGTCTTCTATCATAATCCTTGCTTAGTAATTAATGCTTCTCTGCACCAGAGCATAGAGTCATGCAACAGTTCAAACAGAGCTCCTGCATCAGCAAAAGTACTATTTAACCAGCAAAAGTAGTATTTAACTATTAACTCAATGGCTCCCTACCACTCAAACAAAACTACTTGGAAGGGCATTTTTGTTCTCTAGCATAGTACTATCTTTTTTGATGAACAGCTCCCTCAGCTGATGAACCCTCACTCACCAGAAAATCTTCTCTTCTCAGCCACCATAACTCATTAACCCCCTCTTCAACCCCCCCAGCAGTCCCCAGGAGGGATTTCTCTATGTCCATCAAAAATATATTTTTAAGTAAGATCATATAAACCTCCATCAAGCACCTTTGTCAGTGCCTGCCAGCTGCAGAACACAAGACTACACAGTCTCTGTCCAACTGCCTACAACACAAACATACATATCCAAGACTGCTCCTCCAAAATCTGCCCTCAGCTCTTTATTTTCCTCCTAGACAATTTAACAGTCTCTGGTACAAACATACAGAGAAAAAAATATCATGGTCTGCACCAGCTGCAAAGAGCAACTGGCCAAGTAACCAAGGAGCATGCACTAAGAGAAGGAAGATAGCCTGCTTTGCTAACCAAGCTGTAGTGTTGGACAGCTCTCAGAGCTGGCAGAATTTCTTCACTAGGATGGCATTTCACTCAAAAGGACAGATGATGAAATCGCTACTCAAAACCCAACTGTCAGACTAATCAAAACTAAAGAAAAGAATGGCAAACTTAGCAAACGCATTAGAGATGCGGAAAGCTCAACATATAACTAAGCAATAGAGCTTAGCAGTTAAGAAGGCTTAATGCTTAGACTTTCATCCCATAAACATTTCTCAGAGTCAAGAGTACTTTCAGCACAGTCACTACTGACTAAGAACTTAAATGCTGCAGCTGAAATTCTGTTCTGTGGAAGTTTCTTGGGAGAGTCACAATTTCTCCTTAGACATAGTTATAGTTTCTTGCTCAAGTCTTCAGGCAAAGACAAACTGTATTTTTCAACTTTAAGGGCCAGGGTTAGGTTGCTTTTCACACCTATGCTCACCACCAAGAAACAAAATCCCCACCATCTGCCCTACATTAAATATGATCATTTGGATATTGACCAATACAGCGGATTTCAAAGCTTTTACAGAAATTCCGGGCAGCTACCATGCACAGAAAGTTCAAAAATCATTGAAAGCTACTGCTTCCAACTGTGGTATCACAAAAGGTACTAAACACACAAATAGGTCCGCCATATTTACCTTTACTAGCCTGAGACCAACATGCCTGCTGCACCTGAGCTAGTAATTACCACAACATCAAAGCTGCAACTACAAAAAAATAATGCATTAGTGGAAAGGAGACAGTGGTGCAAAACGAGTACCTAAAGATAATGTCAAAATTGTCAACTTCATTCATTCATCTGTTTAAGTGAGGTTTAAAGGGGAATTACAAATTTTTTAAGTTACCTACCTAAAAGTAATTTAGTAATTCCTGAACCACTTCATTAAGTGTCAAGATTTTAGAACCATATACCATTTAAAAGAATCTATTTTTTCCACTTTGCTAGTTAAAATCCTTCACCTATGTGTTGACAGCCTAACCACAGTGTGACATACACAACCAACAGACTGCAATCAAAATGACACTGAAAAGACTACTCTAGTTTTATTCTTAATAATTTACTCAGCAATTATGTTACTTCGAAACAGCTATGTGATTTCTCAGGATTCTGGAAAGGGAAAATGTCTAGGTCCAGTTGTACAAATACATTCTTCCTTCACTTGCACCAACAGGACATCTGCAGTGTCTGCTCCTTCCAGAACCAGCCACAGCACCAGTGCCCCCAGAGCTGAAACAGGAGGAAGTGCCGCTGGATCTACCTTCAGTTTAAGGAAAATAATCGGATGCAATGACCGAGAGGGCTGAACAGCCCAAAACTAAGTAACAGGTACCGCAGGCATGTCACTGCTGCCACAGGAAGCATTTGTGGGCTCTGATGATTTCCAGGCACGCTATTTTAAGCAAAGGAGTGAAAACATTTATTAAGCAAAGCCGCTCCGAAGCTCCGGTGGAGTCCCAAACAGGGCGGCAGAAGTAGCGCGCCTTGCCAGCCGTGAAGGCCCGGGGCGTCCGTCACCGGGGACGCCTCACGGGGAGATGGCTACGGAGCTGCACCGGGCTCGGAGGGCCCGCAGCCGCCAAGGGCAGCGCGGCAGCTGCGCGCCCCGGGAGAGGCCCAGCCTTTCCCCGCCCGGCCGGCAGAGTGGGGCTACTGCAGCCGAGGGAAGGGGCAGGTCCTTACCCATCACCCGCCGGTGCCAGCGCCACCAGCCCGCAGGTCCCCCGCGCACCACCGCCGCGGCCATGCTGCGCCCCCGTGCCGAGTGACCTCTGGCCCGCCGCCGCCCGCCGCCACCGCCCGCGCGCCGCGAGCGGCAGCCGCCGCAGCCAACCACGGGCGACCCTTGGCGGGGCACAACCAATGGAAGTGCGCAGCACCCCCCCTGCGGGCGGGCGGCCCCGCCCACCGCCCCGTGACGGAGGGGGCCGGGGCGAGGGGCGGGGCGGGGGCCGGGCAGCCGCTGGAGCACCTCATTGGGGCGGTGGGACATTCTATCCCGCCGCCCGCGGCTCCCCCCGGGAAGGCGTTTCTTTCCGGCTCTCCTTGCCTGTGCCTGCCCGCTGCCGTTTCGGATTCCTGGTTCGCTGCTGGGGGAGGAGGCTTGGCTGAAGCGGGAGAGGAAGGGAGCGCCGGCGTTTTGGCGAAGACAGCTTGTGGTACGAGACGGCGCCCTCGGGGCGAGGGAAAAAGCCGCCATGCACTGTTTTGTCGAGTCAGGTGGCAAATAAGAGTTGGCGCTTATTGAGGGTTGGAATTAGATGATATTCAAGGTTCCCTTCCAACCCAAACCATTCTGTGATTCTATGACTGGCTTCGTCGTTGTGGGGGCTTCACCCCAGCTTTACCCCCAAAATCGCTCCGGCACTGCTCCTCCTCAGCTGGACAGTGGGGAGAAAATACAACGAGAGGCTCGTACGTCGAGATAAGGACAAGGAGAGAGCTTCAGCTCCAGTCCTGCAACTGTCATGTTCATCACTTTGGATCAAAATAGTTAATTTACTTTCCTGTCAGAAAAACTTGCCTTACTTTGTTGTGCCAGGATGCTGGGTACTCCCTCAGTCATTAGGTTGCTCTTGTTAGGTCAGAGCTTTTTTTGTAGGTGTTATGTAGTATCATTTACAGACCTCTGGGAGAGGGTAGTCATGAGGCACAGATCTTGGGTCTCACCATGACGTGTTCACTCAGTTAGGTTAGTGCAGAAAGAATAGGCTCAATATATGAGCTTGGCTCTCCTATCAGTACCATAATATGTATTTTTATATTTACCTCTATAAAGCAATACAGTTATATACAGTTAAATCAACCCAAGCTCAACATAAAGAAATTTTGTGGGCAGTGAAGGCAGCTGTGGTCATGTAGTAGCTTTACTGTGATGTGAGAGTGCTACCACTCAGTAGGCTGATCTCATACCTTCTCCCAGTCACTTGTCTCATTGCCTCTCAGCTGAGCACTGAGACAGAATATGACTTGAGAGGAAAGATTAAAGTAATTAAAGCAATGGAAAGAGACACAAACCCAAAAACTCTTTCATTTGCTAGCACTTTGCAAAACATTGGAAGCTCTGTAGACTCAAATATACCAATATTTTTGTAAGCTCACTCATCTCTTTCTCTGTGCCATTTGAAGAGTGCCAAATGAATAAAGATACTGGGCTATGTTTACCTTTCTCCTCAATGGTGAAGAGGTTGACTACCATCTTGTACTTGATTTTTTTTTTGTGATGAGAAGAGGTGTGACTCCTTGTTGAGCAGCTATGCTGGCAGAAATTTGTACTGAGGTATGGTCCAAATAAGGTCTTTGGAAGTCTTTGAAACCTGATTTTTACATATAAGCACACAGAACTTTGAAAACACGGGGTTTTTTGCATTCTAGACTGCTACTTCACCACCTCACATTTTCAGTCATTGGCCCTTTACCAGATCTAGACTCCTATCAACTCTGAACTGAGTTAGAAAATTGATTTTTCTTTTTTTTTTGGGGGTGGGGGGGCAGAGTTAAGGGTAGAGGAATGTGTGAAGACTCTAATGCTGTACTCAGTGTGGTCCTTGAATTCCAATTTTTAACTCTCATTAAAAGATGCAGCTTTACTTCTATAGTTTCATCTTTCTCTACACCTTTCTCATGTCTAAGGTGGTTTTGTTTGTGTAGGTATAAATAATGCATTCTTTGTTTAGAAGGTATATGAGCAGAATAAACTGTGTACCAATACAATGAAAAACTACTATAATCACTTCCAGAAAAAGTATGAGAAAGTGGAAAAAAGATAGTACTATTCATTAAAATGTGGCAGACTTAGCCTTATATTACTTTGCCAACAAACTTGTGTATACCCAATGATACAGACATGACCACTGTTATCTTACTATAGCTTTTACATTGCTTTGGTATAGAATGTGCAATGAGGTTCCCAGTTTTAGACCATCAGGAAATTGTGTCTATTTACTTATATAGTACCCAAATAATGCTTAGTGACCTAGTAAACCTAGATCTTTCGGTTTAAATTACTTAAGTGACTTCTTATCCTGTAAGAAGTATGTGTAGACCTTAGGTGTACATCATCATTTGTGATATTGTAACATGGATGTTAAAATATGAGAACTTGTCAGAGCATTCTTAATGCAGAAAGCTGCTATTCCACATAAATAGGTAGGTAGTTTTCTAAGTGTTGGAACATGGTGCCCACTAAGTTACAGGACATATAAAGAAATGTAACCAAACATGTCAATAAACAGGAAAAAAATGTAAAGAGGGCTACTCATTTCATTCTTAGTGTTGAAAATATGGCCATCTTATTTTTCTTTAAAAGTCTCAATATAAAAACACAAAAAAAAGAATTAAAAAAACCCCACAACCCTAAGAACATAGAACATTTACAGTATTTTTTGTCAATTTTCATATTCTTATATTTAAGATTTTTTTCCCTTAATATACACTGTGCCAAAATATGCTAAGGGTATCTAGATTCACTTCAAAGCCTGCCCCTGACTTTAATTCCATTGACATGAAATACTTATATTTGATCAGAGGTGGGGTTTTTTGTTGGTTTGGTTTGGTTTGGTTTTGGGTTGGGGTTTTTTTGCTTTCCATTACTTTTGGGAGATTTCCTTCTCAGGACATCCAGTTTTATAGTCTGGGCTGATAACTAAACAATGACTCTAGCAAGAATTGCAAGCAGAGGATGCCTGTAAAATGGGACCCTCATTGCAGAGTGATATTTAAATTCAGCATTAACACTACTTAGTGTAGCCAAAAGAAACTGCAGTGGATGCAACATTACATTTGAGACTTGAATCAAAATGAATTGGGAGCCAAACTTACTGTGTTCCATTCCTCCTTCTAACCTTTCATCTTGTATTTGTTGCATTTATTTCTCTGTATCAGAGAGCTGTCATAATATTTGAAAATGCAATAAAAGCACAGTGTAGGTGCTCAGGAAGGCCTGAGCTGCAAATAGTTGGAGCTGGGAAAGAATGCCAGAGAAATATTCTGAAGTATTTCCTCTCTGACTGGTCATTTCTGGAGACAGACTAGAGGGACCTGGGGTCCAACATAAGATAACATGCTTCACATTTGTAAATATTTGATTTGGGATTCTTGGGACAGCATTCATTTCTTAGCTTTGCATATTTTGCTAGATAATGAACTGGAATGCAAAAGCAGCAATGCAAGTGGTTATTTCTGCCTACAGAAAAAGAGCCCTTGTGTAACTGGGCCTGCTTTATTTCTTGCTGAATCATATAATATATCCTGCAGTAGTGTGTGATTTAGTAATCAACCTTGAGCTAAACACGTGCGATGTTTGGAATATTGCACATACCTAAGGGGACGTGAATTCCAGGCTTCTGTGGGAATGCAGTGCCTTAGGGGAACATAGAAACTTTGTTTTGGTATGAAGATGTAGTGTCTGTTTTGTCAGAAGCACTTGTACTGTAGTTTGGAAAGCAGTTGCATCTCACTGGGACATCAGGTGAATGTTAGAATGGGCAGGTTATCACAGGGTACCAGTGCATATTTATTTGTACTAATTGATACCAAGATACTTAAACACTAGAGATTTTGCCCTCTTTTTAACTCTGATAAATCCCATTAGGATGTTTAGGCTAGACTGTCCTGGCTCGGTTTCCTGGAGAGCTGAAAAGATTCAAGTACCTATTTCTTAGAAGAATTCAATTGTCCCTTTCAAATTCCCACACATGGAGAATGTAATTGAGATACTTTATTTAGCTGAATTTCATGGAATATAGTGTGGATTTTCCAAAGTTCCTGAGAAGATTTCATTCAAAGAACTAATCTTTTTAAGAATTTTGCTAAATGGAATGTGTTGCAGTTCTGGTTATGAGCAACTTCAACCACTACTGTCTTTTACAAATAAGAAGGATGTTTTTATGTGGGTGACTGCATATATGTCATACCATGAATAGACACGAAAAACTGATAGAAGAACTGGAGAACTGACACAAAAAATTAAAGTGTACGTTACCAGTAGAGCATCCCATAGTAATTGCAGGTTGATTTCATTTTTGTGTTTTAACTGAAAGACATGTTTAGCGTTTTTAATGCTAATTTAGCAGTGTTTATTAAATAGCTTCTTTTGCAAGCTTCTTTCACATGACATAGAAATGCAAACAGGATGACGACTTTGGTTCAGATTTAGATGAGCAGCTTCTGTAAAAGCAGCTGAAGAATGAAACAAATTCCAAAAGAAGTATTGCTACATATGACAAGCAGTATGGTATCGGTCATGGTGATCTTATTTTTACTTCTACCTGCAATGCACTACATATAGAACATACTGATTTGTGTGGGAATTGCACAAAACAGTCACTCAACACCCTTCTGCCAGTTATTGGGTACTGATGTAGTAAAAGAAAGTGAATATAGTAGGGCAACTGGGAAAAGCAATGCAGAAAAGCTACATGGTATATTGATCTTGAACCAGTGGTGTTGCTTTACCTAAGGAGTCTGAGTAAGGATTAGGTAATTGTTTTCCAGGAGAAGATGCATGCATATAAAACACAGAAAAAACAGGGGTTTTCTAACCAACATACGTGTATCAGGCTAAAAACATCAACCTCACATTAGCCTGATAAAATCCAGAACTAACTGCCCTATGATACAGAAAGGAAACCGGCACTAACTCAGTCCTTGGGTTTTCCTACACCAAAGTGTAAACCACCTTGCTTCAGAAACATTTTCTTTATATGGCATCTCCTGAGCAAAGTCTTGACTTCACCTGATGGTGAAGTAATGGAAGGTAATCCTGCTTCTATCAACATTCTTAAGAATTTGTTCCTGATTTTAGAGGAAGCAATATAAGGTCCCTGAAGGAGAAAGGTGAATTTCTCACCACTTGCTGGAAGAAATAGTACCCAGGAGAATAACCCACTGCCGATCAAGACAGCAATTAATTAACTTTTGATAAAGTGACGCTGTTACTAAAGTAATATAAATCAACATAAACGAACAAGCTCATTTTCTACACTTCAGCCCTACTGAAAATTTAAAATTAACACTCTGTGTAACATTTACGAGTTCTAAATACAAATCACACCTTTGGTTCAAGTCTAGCACTATGATTTCATCATAGACAATGCATATGTATGAAACAGCTTGTTTATTATTAATTTTGGTTTAAATCTCTGTTATCTATTAATGCATTTCCCTACTGAAGTTAAAAAAAAAAAAGTGATTTTTGTTGTCTTAAGAGCTACCAGCACTAATAAGAAATGAATTTTACTCTGGACACCTTGATTATAACTAAGTATAATTTAAATGCAAATTTGTGATGTTATGTCTGCCTTTTGATAACTGATGAATTCTAGGAAAAGATGCACAAGAAAAAACATAATGACAAGCTTCCAAAATCCAGAGTTGCTGATTTAGGAAACCCAGTTTTCTGAGTCAGATTTTCTCATTATTATAATTTCTGTAAAATTGACATAGCATGCCTATCCATGTACACAAACCTATGCTTTGATTCACAAATAAGATGGAATAAAAAATACTTTCCATTACTCATTCTTTTTTGAAAGAAAAGTAATTTTTGAATGTTTTTTTTTCCCCTAGTAACACATTACCTTCACTAAACATAAAATCAAACTTCAGTTTGTTACTATTACAAATGAAAATAGATGTATCATAATGACTAGACGAATATAATCCTGTTATCATCTTATTAGATAAACAGTGACAATGTTGTGTTTCTAATAGCCTCCAGAGATAGCATAAATCTAGTAGGGGAATGTCAGCCTGGTCCAAGACAGATTAAATGTAGAGAACTGGAGTACAGTTCCCAGTAAACAAACACTTTGAGGTCAGGAGGTCGTACTTGCTCAGCTGTTCTTCATAAGCCCTATTGGAAATAACTTTCATACCATCACTGAATATGTTCCATGCTACCTAATAATACCGAAGGCCGAGTACAGTTGTAATGTAAATGATTTCTAAGTGAAATATTGGGTGTAAAATGATCAAAAAGCAATATGTAAATGGAAAATCAGGGTGTTGTTAGACATGCAGTGGGTGCAATTCATAAGATTTTTTTCTCTTTTGTGGGGGAAAATTCATCTCACTTGAAAGTTTGTGCAAATTCCCACTGACAAATGAGCTGATTTGGCCCCAGCAACCCTGTGATTAATGCAACAAAAATTAAGACTAACTGTATTTTAATTTAGAAAACAACTAGGAAGAATATTCAATTAACTCTCCCTTGGCAGTTGATTAATTGCAGCAGAATGGGGATCACAAGTCAACAAAGGTCTGGGAAGGAGAGAGAGAACTACAGAACAAATTTGCTTTTGGCATCTCTTCTATCAGGCAGAAAAATGCCTGGATTCCGGGAATGCTAAAATAAAGATATCAATGTGTGGATTATGATGGGTGAAGGTCTCAAATCTGGTAAGATAACTTAGTGTTTTTCAGACTCATACATCTGTCACCCAATTTTGTGGAAAAGCTGCACTACTTACAGGCCATATAAGTAACAGATGCTTGTGACAAGTTCAGTCAGGCCTCAGTGGTAGCATCTAAGCAGGCAGTTTCACAAAGCCTTAAAAAGTCTCCTTCAGCAGACACAGTATATTCAAAATATGCAGATGTGCAGACCAAATGCTGCCCACTGACATATCCTAGCAAAGATAATGGAAATAAACACTGTAAAAACAGATTTTTACCATGGTGTTTGTGTACAAAACACTTATTACAGGCCCAACAGATCCTTTGCCATGTAGTGAACTAAAGCCATATGTCACGGCTGTAACCTTACTGTGGTTTCAAAAGAGTAAGGATTGTTACCCAAATTAATAATGTAAATTTTATTTTGATTGAAAGTTTCCAGTTCCAAAACACAACCATATGTGACCACACTTTGCACAACAAAGTATGCAAACTTGGCTACAATATAGTGTAAAATATTTATTAGCAAAAGGGAGAGCCATTTATTAAATGTTTCTTTTTGTAGAAAGTTCTAGAAATGTAAGCTCTACAGTATTCTGCCTTTTAAAAATATTCCTTATACAAGGAAATTAATTTGTGAAATAAGAAAAGGTATGAAAGTTGTGTGATTAGAATATATTTGCATTTCTAAATGGTGATGATCAAATAACACCAGAAAGACAACATTACTTTCTGTATGTAAATTTGCATAGCAAATACAACATAGTCTTCTCTGTAAAATGTTAATAGACACAATAGAATAATAAATCATCGGGGGGTGAATTAAAGACAAATTTTCATTTTAGCACTGTGTTTCCTGGTAATTGATTTGTATATCATGTATGTAGCAATATGGTCATTAATTTTTTCATAGAATTTAAGATCTCATAGTGTAAGAGTTTCAGAACTCAAGCAGTAGGAGAAGGTGAGACTCAAGATCTGTTGACTGAGCAATGTTCTGCACAAGAGCAACACAAGAGCTTTAGACACGTCTCCGAGCTGAATGCGGGGCTATGGGGAAGCAGCACGAGTCGATCTCTGCGCCGAGACCCAGGCCAGGCACAGCCTCTCACAGGTGCACTGCATGACCTGACAGTCCTTCTCCTTGGTGCCAAGTGAAGGCTGACAAAGAACTCCTACATCACTCAGGTGCTACTGGTCTCAGTAGGGAATTGTGAAGCTGCACCAAGCACACCCAGTTTGAGCACTGCTGCTCAGGGAGCCAAGGAAAAAACACTGTAATGGTGGGGACACAACAACTGCCCAAACCAGGCTAGAGGAGCCAGAGACAGCATTAGTATGAGTACTCAGATATCTTTAGATCCTTTCAGAAAAACATACAGCATTATGAAAAAATAGGAAAGCTGCCAAGCTTCATGCAGATACAGTATACAGACACTTTGTGCTCTATTAGTGATGGCAGCCAGTGCTGGAGGGGGACCCAGAAGGGGATACAAGAAGCATGCTGTAGGCTGCTGTGGAAAGTGCCTTTCTACTTTCAGTCTCTCAAGGTTAAATGCTGTGCTCCAAGGTACAAGAATTTTAAATCTCATTGCTTGTTTGTTTCCTGCCACATGGAGTTTTCCTGCCTCTGAAAACAAAATGTCGGTCATTTGGGAGCTTCCTATTACTTTCAGAGAGCAAAGATAAAAGGCTGAGAGAAACAGTAAATCTACTAAAGCATACCAAACAAAGGTATTTACCTGTTCTATATCTGCTAAGATTTTGGTGACACCTACTCAGTGGTCATTTACATGCCGTTCTGCATATGCCAGTAAGAGGTATGCTGGAGGGAAAAAAACCCCTTGCAAACATCATAAATAAGAAATGAAACACTCCCCTAGACCTGGGTCTCCAGTGCACATATATTAATTACACACCAGAGGGTAAAGCCTCAGTATGTGCAAGCATTTAATTCATTATTTGCATTTATTAAAAACATTCCTTTTCACTTTAACAATACAGTAACCCAACAGTGAAATAACAGCAATTCAAATGCAGTCATTTACAGATGTGTGGTTTCTTGTGCCCATTGTACAGTGCAGTGCTGCCAAGTCTCACACCTTAGGAGTAAGCTCCTGCTCTCTCCTCTGTCACACACATACATGCACACACATACAAAATTTACATGTCTGCTCTCACCTATACTCTTCTGGGAAAACCCACAAATTTCATCAATCTCACTCCACAGATTTAAAAATCCTGGCAGCTTTTGAATAGCATTTCTTCATCAGCTGCAATTAAGTGTTGGAAAAGAAATCCAAAATACACAGAGAGAAACTTTCTCCGTAATAGGAAATGTTAGCAATAGGATGGGATTTCTAATATGTTCCAAAGTTTTGCCACACCATCTTACTGGAAGGCCAAGACTGCATGCCCTGTGATTAGGTTCCCTTAAATGCTGGGCAATTCAGTGTTGTCAGCCATAACATGAAACATTATTTATAACTATTTAACTGTTTTAAGAGTATAGTTAATAGCTTTCTGTAACATGATCTTAAAGAAGTTGATTAAGTGTGCTTTACAACATGGCCAGAAAGAGCTTCCGATTAGTGACATCAATATATATATATTGCATCTCACATGGCCCATACTTTTAAAACTTGGAAGTGTTGAAATAGGAGTCGAACCAAAATGAAATCAAATCATTAGAACTGAAGCGTTTCCTTACACACTTCATCAATATCCTCATGTCAAGCCAATAAATTGACTATCCACAATATCAAGTACACTTCTCTGGTAATAAAACCTAGAAATATATAATTTTTCTATCTCTCATGCAAAGCAAAGATGGGCCTCAGAGGGGAGGAATTCAGGATGGTTCAAAAACTCATCATGGGTTTGGTTCAGACTGTAATACAGAAAGTAAACAAATGAAAGAAAAAAAAATTAGGCTCTGGATCTGAATAAAAGTTCACATATATCCAAGGTTAAAGAGATGTGACAGGGATCCACTTCTAATTTAAAGGCTCTAAATTACTGAAGGAGCTCACAGGTTTGAAAATACAGTGTAGTTATGAAAATAATGTTTTGCAAACATCCAAGACTGTTCCCTAGGAGTCTGTAATTGCTCCCCACTTCCTCTGGCAGTTCCAGTTAACTGCATGTTTTTATTCGTCATTATTACAGTTTTTATTCCTCATTCATCTCATGCCTAAGGAAGGACTAATCTCATCCTGGCAAAGTCTCAGTATAATTACAAAGCAAGAAAATTTTTGCATCCCAAACCAAATTTCAAACTTCTTTGGAATCTAGTAATGTTCAAATCCAGTTACTGCATTCACACACACTTTTTATAACTTTAACTGTAACTTGCCATTGTATATTTGTCCTCATATTTATGCACTTCAGAAATAAAGACCCTTAAAACAGGGCTCTGCCAGCTTTTAATTTCAAAGTCAATACCCTGGTGAAATGTATTTGACATTGATTCCTTGGGGATTGTGCATATACACACAGAAAGAGAGAGAACAGTGATTTCTTTCAGCCTCAGGGCCTGTTGCTATCTACAACCAGCTAAGTAGAGGGTGTAGAAAAGATGGGACAGATGTCTCTTCAGAGGTGCACAGTGAAAGAACAAGAGGCAAGAGACAAAACTGGAACATGGGACATTCCAATTTGATATAAAGAAACTTTTTTACAATGAGTATTTTCAATCACTGAAAGAGGTTCTTTAGGTGACAGTGGGATATCTCCATCTGTGGAGACATCAGAAATGTGGCTGGGCAAGGCCCTGAGCAACATGCTCCTTTGAGCTGCTCTGGACATCCCTTTCAACAAACATGGTTTTGATTATATATATATAAAATCATTAAAAAGATACTTGACATTCATAATTCCTTTTTCTTTTAAATATGCACAAACACTGTCTAAACATTGATACTACATGTTTAAAGTACATTATGGTATAGATGAATACTGTACAGTTTTGTGGTAAAATACTGTCTTAAAACCAGTTCCCTGTTACTGAAATCAGTGGAGTTGGAAAGCTGAAAATCAAGCCAGAAGGAGATGGGATTACTGTCACCATACCTGTAATAAGCTTTTCTAATTGAATTAGTGTGTTAGTGTTAAGAGAATCTCACATCTCACAAGAGTAAGGTTTTGTTAGAAATGCTGATGTCAAACATTTTTTTGTTTTAAATATTTTGGAGAGAATGTAAGCAAGGACAAAAAAATAGTGTTGGTGAGGTTTTTTTGATATTTTTTTTTTTGTTTTGTTTGGTGGGGTATTGTGGGAGTATCTTGTTTGTTTTGGTTTGGGTTTTTTGGTTTTTTTTTTGCTCAAGAGCAAGTTTCCTAAAAGATTTAGATCACATGGATGAACTTCAGGAAATAGTATCTGTCTAGCAAATTCAGACTTATTAAGGCACTCAACCATTAATTCTCAGAGCCAAGTGCAAGTTTCACCAGTTCCAGTCACATTTTTCTTCATTCAGATCTTTGTACAAGGATCTTGATTGTTGATTCTGGGACCACTGTGCACCACTTGTGCATTTTGGTCAAGTATTTCATATTTTGACAGGGAAATAACAAAATCGAAAAAGACTCTGTACCATCTTTCTGTAAAATATCTATAAATTCTAGAGGGAAAAGATTGGCATCTAAACTTAGCATGTAAAAGCATACATGAGAACACATTAAAGCATACGTTTATTTTAGTCAGAAATAGTTTTATATTATGTATATATTATAGTCATTATATATATGTGGTTAAGATAGCAAGTTTAGAAGTTTAAAAATACATTTTCCGGAAAATTGTGGATATAAGTACAAGAAAATACAAGATTTATTGTCCTAATTTATTTGTCCTAATATTTACACTGCATGTGACAGCCAGCATATGTAGTTTGTTTTAACTCTTCCACACGCATTAAGCAATAGAAATAGTAACTGAATACTGAATTATGAGTAAACCGTAACTACCTTTATTGACTGAATGAACTTTTATTAAGTGAACAAAGAAATCTCCAGTTTCTTAAAAAACTCAGAACTCTTAAAAAGTAGAAAACAGAGGTGGGATGGTTGTTTGTCTGTTTTCCCAGGCATTCAATTGAAAAACTGTTATCTGCAAAAGCAAACCTTTATTTCAAATTTCTCTCGTATTCCCATAAACCTACATTATAATAGCTTTGAATGAAGCAAAACTACTTAGTCTCACCAACACTGATACTCCCCAGCTGGTGACTGTAAACCCCAAGTTCTTCCTCAATTCCAGCCCACATGAGAACAGTGTCTTGTGACTCTTAGACAGCTCTTTATCACCTCATACAGAGCACAGGAGAAGAAATGGAGAGCTGAGATAAGAAGAAATAGCTCTTCCTTACAAATATTTGTTGCTGAGCAAGATATTGGTTTCATTTTCCACTGCCAAAGTTCATCTGGTCTTACAGGAGAGATTGCTCTACATACACTTTTTGTGTCTTTTAAAATGATCAGTTAGTTCTATGCAGGGAATTTATTGCTTTCCAGGGAGATATGGAATATATGGATGATGTAAGAGATTATTCATTGTGGCTACAAATCAAAGGATAACTTAGTAACCTAAGTTAAAGGATAACGTTAGATTGTTTTCAGAAACAAGAAATGCAAGTGCAATGAATAACCATAATTACCTAAAGACAGTTTCTATGCTCCATCTTAGTTTCACTTCTGTTAGGATTGACCATGAAAAAACAGGTGAACTTGTCAGAAACCTAACTCAATGATTCTAATGCCAGAAATATAATATCATTTATAATAACACTATGTCTCTCCACATAACCTGTTTGTTTCAAATACACGTGAAAACACATACGAAATGGCAGCAGCAAAGAGTTTAAGATGATTTTGAAGATTGTAGTGGCGACCACCTGGGTGCGCTGGGACAAATCCTGCCTACCAATGATGGGTACTCATCACTGCTTGCTTTTACTCAGCACTGTGACTCCGCTAAGTGCTCTATGAGCTGCCTTTGGATGAAAATTGAGTGGAGTCTGTGAAGTAGTTGCGAGCATAGTCGGAAAAGTCTTAATGCCCAAACGATTTAAATCTAGATTGTTTTAAAACTATCAGATGTGATAAAAGCTATTAATCCTGTATAAACTTGTAGCAACTAAAGTGATTAAGGTGGTGGAGTCAGCATCCCCTGGAGGTGTTCAAAAAAACGACTCGACGTGGCATTTAGTGCCACGAGCTAGTTGACCAGGGTGGTGATTGGGCACCATTGGACGCAATGAGCTCAAACATCTTTTCCAACCTAAATGATTCTGTGCTTCCGTGGTTCTCTAAGTCGGTGTTGTGTGGGATGTAACGTCCTTTCATGGAGATCCGCCAAGGTACCCAGGCAGAACCCTGTGTAAGCGTGTACAGTCGTTCTTATCTCACCCCTCCCTTGCCCTGGGAAGACCTGCAAAGGCCAGCAGATTAACGTGGTGACCTACGGGATGACGGCACGCCTGTCTTGACGTCGGACACGGAAAAGGGGATGATTAATTCGGGGTAAGTGAGTGCGACAGAGGTGATGTTGTAATCACGGACAAGACGGGAGAGCACCGTGGCAGCGCCGTACAGAGGTAAGAGCAGACCGGTCGGGCACACGCCGGGCACACCGAGCCCCGAGCCCCTGAACCCGACCGGAGGCGTGTGCCTGTGGCAGGCGGACACCGCCGGGAGACTCTCCGCTCTCCAACCGGATCCGTGGCGGGGCCGGCAGGGCCGGGCTGGAAGTGACGCGGGCGGACGGGCGGAGCTGCGCGGCGCTGGTGGCGGAGGCCCCATGTTGATGTCCCCGGCGCCCTCCGCGTCTGCCTAGGTAAGAGCGGTCCGGGGCCGGGCTGGGGGCCCGGGCAGGGCTGACACGCTCCCTCCCGCCGGCTTCCGGCGGCTGCTCAGGCAGGCTGGGGCGGCCGGGTCGTGAGGCCGCGGTTCTACGCCACCTGCCCCCGCCAGCTGTTCGGGCCGGCCGTGGTCGGCAGGGGAGCCAGCGGGGCTCCCCTGCCCGGGGAGGAAGGCGAAGTCCCGGAGCCAAGGTGACCACGTCGGGCAGGTGGGGGAGCAGCGGCGGGGAAAGGGCGAGAGGCGGCGCAGGTGGGGGCCGGGGTGTGGGGGCTCGGGTGTCGGGGGCTCGGGACCTCAGCTGGGGCACTCCAGGAGGAGCTGACTGCGGAGGTGCGGCTCGTCCTGCTTTTGTTTTTCCTGCCTGACGAGCTTTTCCTCCTTTTCGCCGTCCTTTCCGCTGCGCAAAGCCAAAGGCGTCGTTCAGCCTTCCCGTGGGAAGCGCTTGTCATGTCAGTAATGAAGCCTATGCGTAGTCCTTCCTCCTCCTCTCTCATTTCCTAGCCGGTAGCTGTGAGTTAAGCAAGCAAGCACCCAGCATCCCCATAACTACCCTTGAACTGTAAGTAGATCTGAGCATCATCTAAGCTCCGGGGATTTTCCTGCTAGGCAGCAGTAATCCCAGATGATTGTGCTGGTCTGCACAAGTTAGATTTGTGAACAGTTCTGGTTTGGGCTTGGAAACCAGCCTACCTTTACTGATTTCACTAGAGCTAGTATTCAGCTGTGGCAACTGACGACGAGTGTGCAGAAATGGGTATTTTATTTTATTTTATTTTATTTTATTTTATTTTATTTTATTTTTTGGGGGGTAAATGTGCTTAAGATGAACTGTATGATTTTAAAAATAGAACTGTTGAAAAAAGCCAGTTGGTTTTGTTATTAATGCTGTGTTTACTCTTTTTGTATTTACTCTGGCTAATGAAAATTAAACCCACTAGTTCGTGTAAATGTTATTTGGTTAAGTTACTGAATTACTAAAAATGAATTTATTTTTTGCACTTGAAAATAACTAAGGTTATTGTTCTTCTTTTAGAACTATAGAAATTGCTGATGCATACCATTTATAGTTCAGAATGAATTGAGAGATACCTTGAATGTAATCCTCTGTTTTGAGATGTGTGGGAGTTGTCAGGATTTTACTGTGCTGTAACATATCCTCTTCTGGACTCTGAAGCTACATAGCTGATAGGATTTATTGTCTACCCTGTTGTCTCTAGAAAACTGTGTTTTGATCTTTACTCAGTTTCTTGCTTGTGGAAGTTCTTGTTTTTCTTTTATCTTGTAACCTATGATGGTCAGTGTACAAGACTGTTTTTTATTTAACATCTGATACACTGAAATAATGTTGTGGCTGCCTGTATGTACTTCATGTGTTAGTCTAAATTGAGCAGTAATAAGCTTAAAATATTGAGGGATTAAAACTAAAAAAACACCCCTGTATTTACCTTTTCCTTGTTTTGGATGATGGATATCTGTTTACTTCAGAGTGCTTTTTGTTTCAGAAAGAAAGGTTATCGCTATTTATTTTTTGACTGGTGAAATTTTAAAAGGCTGTGGGAGATGCACAAATAAGTTTTAATCCTTGAACTACTTGAGACTTGCTGTGGCCTGTCTCTTTTTGGTTTTGGTTTCCACATGTATCTTCAATGAAAGTAATATATTATGTCACACACTTGGCAGTTACCTCTTTCAAGGTGTAAATGTGCTTGGTCAGTATAAAATTACTTCCAACAGCAGTTGCAGGAACAAGATAGCTCATCTCTCTAGAAATGTCAGATACATAAGGCCCTAATCATCCTAATGTCATGTTTTGAACAAAATTGTGATTATACATTGGAATCATACTTGAAACTTCTCAGTTGCATATATTATATTTTTGGCAGATACTGCTGATTGTGAGGAAGGGCTGTTCTTGTTTGGCTTGTGAAGCATCTTGTGTTACTGTAGTTTGTAGCACTACATATCCTGAATGAGGTGGTGAATGGAAAGCATGATTAAAAGCTTTTGCAGTCCAACTGATTAGTGTTAATCCCTCCAACTGCATGTATACCTCAATGTTCCTGCTATCAATGCAGGCCATTGTTTATGATAATGAAGCTAAACACGCAGTATGTGTTGCAGTGAGAATAGTAAAAGATGCCCACAGACTGCTAAACAGGGGCAGGAAAACTCTTTTGAAGAAGTACAGAAAAAAGCCAAACCAAACAAAATCATCCTGTTTATATAAACATTCTTATTTTTAAAAAGAGGTCTTAAAATGGAACTTTGATACTTCTACTGAGAGGGGACAAGAAACTTCATGTGTAAAAATGCTGTGAAAAGCGTCCAGCAGTAGAGATTTGTGAAAAGTTTAAAGCAGGGAAGCTATGGAACTTTTGTTTCTCCTTCTCTACCCTGTCTAGAACCATTAACAATCTTTCATTAAGTTAGAACCCTGCTTTGTTTTCACACTACTGCTTTTATTTTCCATTTTCTGACACTAAGATATAATACTGAGGCCGTTCAGATAAGCATTGCTTTCTCTCCATCTTGATGTCATTGCTGAAATGACTGCTCTTTTATTCTGAGAGGTGGTTGTTTTGGAGTGATGCTGAGGCAGCGCGCTTTGGTGAATTTAGTCTATGGCTCTCTGTTTTCAGAACAGGGGAGCTCATAGTTAGGTTTTTCTGTCACGTGTATTTTCACTAGATTAATTTTTGTAACTTAACTAGTTTTTCCACTGTGTTCAAATAATAACTTCTACAATTTTGTTACAGATAATCATGTCATCCTTTCAAGAAGTTCCGTCTTCAGCTAGCACTTTGCAGACCTCCAATTTTGCTCATGTGATTTTTCAAAATGTTGCAAAAAGTTATCTTCCAAACACACATCTTGAATGTCACTACACTCTGACCCAGTTTATCCATCCTCATCAGAAAGACTGGGTTGGTATTTTCAAGGTAAGTTATGCTTGATCTATTGTTATTTTTCAGATGTTTGATTGCTCTCTTGCAAGTTAAAAAAGATAAATCTCAGCAACAGTAAAAGTTCTCTCATAAACTTTTAAGTTGAACATCACTTAAGTGATGTATTGGTTCCTGCTGTTAGAGTGTCAGCTTTGTAACAAAGACCAAACTGGAGATCAAAACTAGAGGAATGAGTCCAGCTGGAAGTCTTCTGGAGTAAAGGGGAAGGTTTAATGTGTACAGAATTAAATGGAGATGATTTGAGATGTGTGGTTACAGAGTGACATTGTGCACTGGACTGTGTGAAAAATGTGAGACAGTGTGTGAGAAATGTGTGTACAAAGAATGAAAACTAAGCTGGAGATAACCTGACCCACATCCCTGACTAATTTTTGTTGCTAGAACAGGCTGAACAGTATAGATCACTAAAATTATTCAAAACAGATCCTTGAAAAAAAGATACTTGGAGATATTTTTAAAGATTAGTAAAGTTTCATTTATGGGATTAGAAATGGTTTAATTTTTATATCTGCTTCTGTTTAAGACCTTGATTTGTATATCTTTGTCAGTATAGTTCCTAATGGATGATGCTTGGATTTCATATTTGAATTTTATTTAATAGAAATTTTGATTCAAGCTTAAACGAAGTGATGCTTTGGCAGTGGGGAGGGGAGAAGTGTGACAGACTAATTTGTTCCTGGAGGGCTTTTTACATAGAACTGAGTGTTTGAGAATGTAAATGCTCGACTTCACTGTAACCTGCAGATTGTGAGTCTTTATTCAAACTAAATTACTCCTCTTCAGTGTAGAAATACTGAGCTCTGTAACAAAGCAGAAGCATTTTTAATTCTGTGTGCAGTGACTGTACTGTCACTAAATTGTGCCAGGGAGGCATTAGCTTACAAACAGGCACATTTCCATAATAAGTTGTTTTTAAAAATAAGTGTATAAATGTCTTATTTGTGAAGTTTTGACAAATGATGTAACTGAGCACACTTGAATGCTTAGTTAATGGCATTCATGAAATGTAAAAAAACCCTCTTTATCACAACTTTATAGAAGGTTCTGTTTGTATTGCGCATAAGCATCTTGAAATTACTGAATTGTGGATGTAATGGCTTTGTCTGTTGGCCTAAGTGAGGGAGGCAATGAGGACTCTAGAATTACTAAATAGGTAGAAGAAAAAAAAGTTGGAAAACAGTTTTTCAGTGACTACACAAAATGAGGTATCTGATTTCATCCTGAGTATGATGAAAGATTTTGTAAACTATTGAAGTTACTCTACTTTATTTCCACTTTAACTAATACTTTGGCAGTCATTTGAGGAACGTGTTGAACTGGCATAAGGTACTGCTGCTGCTCAAAGAAACATCTTTTATGCAGGGTGGCTTGTTGCTTGTGCTTCCTCTTTATGTGAAACAAGTTCTTGTGTGGTGAATCAAATCAGGGAATTGATTGAGGTTAAGATTGGTGTTTTTGTGACTAGATTTTTTAAATGGAATTCCCCAAGTGAATTTCCAGTTTGCCTAATTCTCATCAGCACAAGGGAAGGAAGCATTGAAAGACGGGAAAAGAATAAAAATGGTTTTCTTTTAGTGGTTGTATCAGCTTATAGTAAGTGTTATGAATATACTTAGTATAGTTACAGTACACTGAGTTAAATGGAGCCAGCTGTCTAACTGTATCTGTATCTACAAATATGTATGTGTAATGTTTGCAGTAAAATAAACTGTGAAAATATAGTCATCTTGGGATGGATAATAGAAGTCGTACTGTACTGTCATCTGATTATAAAAATGAGTGACTTCTAGAGAATTGATTGTTCATGAACAAATAACAAAGCACCTGGAAATGGCTTGAAACCTGATGAAAGCAGGCAGGGGTTTTATCATTTACCTCTCTAAACACATATGAGGGATGCGATGCATATTTAGTAAAGTGAGTCTATGATTGAAAAGAAAAAAGGCAAAAGCAAATCTTGACAATTTATGAGAACAATAATTAATGACCTTCAGTATTGGCCTAGTATGCAATGAAAGTGAGGTTTTGGTGATAGAGCTCAAAGTGTCGATTCACAGACTGTTCATGCAGAGGGAATAAAGTTCACCTTTTCTTTTTGAAGTGCATAAGTTGCTTAGAAAACAAATCTGTTCAAGCTAGCGTCATTTAACCTTTGCCTGAAATTGAACAGAAGGTAACTAATGTTGTAATAGTGAATAGTGGACAGATAAAAAAGGCACCTAGTTTGAAAAAAAAAAACTAAAAACCTCAGCAAACCCCCAGCAAGCAGTGGTAATTTCAGAGTGGTATTGAAAACAAGTATGGAGTAAGATTCTTCCTGTGCTCTGTGAACATTATGTTGTTTTTTTTTTTTTTTACTAATGTGGATCGTTTTTGAATTTTAGAGGTCAGTGGCTTCTGCAGGATTCTGTCTTGTTTGCTCTACTGGCTAGATAAGAATTTTTTTTTTGAACTGAAAAAAACTTGGATAGAAAATTAGGTACCTTTTTAAGTGAATAGTTTTTATTTATGATGCAAGTGCATTTCTTCAGCAACAATGATGTCTTGAGTAAATATTTGTTATCTGTATCCTTATATTATTGCCTTTGTTTTGCTACTCCAGCTGTTAGTGCAGCTGCACAGTGAAATGGATCAGTGGGGTGATCTGCCAGGAAAATACAGCCTCTCCTACCCCATCTTTTACCATCTTATTTCCCAACTGATTTGGTTCTTCACTTTGATCATGGTGTGGTGTAATGGGCAGCTATGCTGGTGTCACTGTGATGGAAACAAGGGAACTGGAAAGCTGTATGTGGGAAGGGCTGTTCCTGGTTTATTGGTGTGGCTGCTTCATGTGAAATGACAGTTGAAACTTTTTTCAAACTTTAGAGTTCTCTTCTTAAGAGCAGCTTACTTGAAGTTGTAAAACTTAAGACTCTACCAGCTTCTCTGCATATAGTGTAAGTGAAATGGGATTTTTTTTTTGTTCCCAGAATAAATTGCTAAATGTTGAACTTCAGTAATAATGAGCAGAAGGTTCTTCGTGGCTTTACAACTGTTCCCAGGAAAGTAATTTTGTGGTGTTTAGAAAAATGAAGACCCAGCGTTCATAAACGGAAAGAGTAATGTTGCATATAGGAGAATTATTTCAGATATACCATTTTTTTACAAGCTAGAGGTATCTAAATGCGTACACTAATTCTGGTATTGGACGTCTGTCAAAAACTGGGAGATGTGGGAAGTACAATAATGAAGATAATATCCTTTAGAGCAGAAGTTTTTCATATGCATATTTTATTGGTTTTGTGTTTATTTTTCTTACTTGTTCCCTACAGGAGAGGACTGAAATGCAGGTTTTGACTCAGTCTTCAAATCTGTTGTCTGTCATTGCTGCTCTGTGTTTTTTGCTTTTATGATATTCTGGAGAGTCATCTGTAATCAAGTGCTAAAAGGTCTTGATCAGTTATATCCTTACGTGTTACCAAGAAAAAAAAAGGCATTTTTTCAGATAAGTACTGGTCTAGTACTTGGCATGGACATCCTGAGCCTGTGTTCCTGTTCATGCTTTTTTTTTGAGAACTAGAATTTGAAATCAGTTTGTCCTCTACTGAGGGTTTCTGTGCAATGTAACCTGATGGTTCCTGTTGGGGAGTCAAAGGTGAGAAGACTTACCATCCTTGATTACCAGCCTTGCTTTATAGGAGAGCTGTATTCCTAGAGTGATCCATGACCTCTTTATTTGTTTCTGCTCATCTCTGGTTAATCAGAATCTGGAGAGGCCTTTAGTGTAATCCAAATCTAAACCTTTGAAATGAGGAAAAATAACTAATGTGTGCACTACATCTGGTTGCAAAACTGGCCTGTCTGTAGGTAGTCCTAATTTCCGGCTAAGGAAGTCTACATCTCATGACTATAAAATAAAATAATCATATGCCTGAGTGATATTTTTTGCATTATTAATACATAATGTCCAGATTTGCAGAAGTGTTTGAAAAACCTGCTTGGTTTCTGGGAGGCAATGCTTGCCTCTCTGTCTGGAGCATATGTCTGGAAACAGGGCTGTCAGATGTTCGGTATACAAGAGAGGCAGGTTTACTCTAGGTCTCAAAGGCACAAGGAAGGGTTTTTATGGGCATTATAAAGATATATTGCATCAAGAGAGTAGTGTTAAAGGTGTAGGTGGGGTATATCATAATACTTTGTACATTTCTGAAGATATAAATTAGCTGAGATGAGCATACTGGAATGACCTGCAATATCAGCCGGTAATCAGTCTTACATATGTTATGCTAATGACTTCAGTCTTGCTGTGTCATTAATTAACTATTCCATCAAAACTTTTCTGTTCCTCAGTTCTAGTTGATGATAATTTTCTATGTAATCTTAGAAAATTACCATTCTTCTAGGATATTGACAAGTTGTAGACATGCTTTGATATTGGCTGTCTCAGGGTATCACTAGAGAAGAAAAGGAAATATTTTCTTTCTTAATTTCAACATTTTTAATATCCACACCTTAAAAAGGGTGACCTGACATGCTGGTAACCTTATATATGGAAAAACCAAATAAACAGAATTGGGAAGATTTTAGTAACTTATTTGAACACAAAAAGTACCTCTTGCTCAGAGGAACTACTCAGTATTTACAAGGCCACGCCTGAACTACTTTTTGTGCATCAGTGCAGTACCTGTATTTACATGCAACTTAATTTCTGTCTTTTCAATGTCCTTTTCTATAGCACATCTCAGAATGAAGTTTAATCTGTGGTCAGAAACTTTTGTAACACAGTTTAACATTGTATTTGATAGAGACTTAAACAACTTGGTGTTTTTGTTTAAGGCACTTCAGAGATATCTTTGTATAGTACTGTGGGTTATTTAGTCTCCTTTGGACTGTAAATAGCAGTACATCTTGTGTGAGTCATTTCAATATCCTGATTTTGTTGTAGGTTGATAACTTGCAACAATTACTTCCATATATACAGGTTATATTCTGAAGTACGGCACAACATCTGGATGTATTTGCCACATACACAATTTTTCTGGCATGATATCATCACTGTACAGCTGGCCATGATAGATACAGGAATGTGCAGTGGGCAGTATGTCCTATTGTTAAAATAGTTGGGAAATGAATTACTGGAATTCAGAATGTTTTTGCGAAGTGCTATATTTGTGAATTAGAGTGATTCTGTTGGTGTTTGGTTTACTTTCTTTGGAAAGTAAATAAGACTTGCCTTAAAAAAAACTCCCTGGGAACTTTGCTTTCTTTTTCTATGTGAGATGGATAATCTGGGTTTATGTGATGTTACTTTTGACAAGAAATGTTAACATTTTATTACAAGTGTCATTAATTTTCAAAAACTTTGGTGCGGTAGGTTGTAGAATTGGCATAACAATGTAGTCAGTAGCTGGTAATTATTTTGAAATAAAAGATTGTGTTAATTGATAGTTCTCATGAGATGTGGTAGCGAGGGAATAGTTCACTTAAACCCCACTTGCTCTTTTTTAATTCATCTGCATTCTTATCTCCTAAAGTAAACAGTAGCTTTGTTCATCTTTGATCTGTCATAGGTTTCTTTGGACAGTAATTTACATATGTAACAGATTTACTTTTAGGGAATTCATATTGTTTCAATATTTATTTTGACTTATACCTAATAGAGGAAGTTGATCCTATGGTCCAGGCACTCTGTCAATGTCATTTTGACACATTGCTCTGAACTATGAGGTAGAAATACAACCAATAAGAGATGATCATAACTTAGGAACCTGACAGTACCTTGATACTGCAACAAATACCATATGTTTGCAGTAGTCCAAGTTAATGTACGTATTTGCAATGTTCAGCAGAGATGGACTTCTGCAGGGACTTCTCTGGGACTAAAAGAACATTTTGAGATTACAGCCTTTCATAAAGAATCTAGAGTACTTTGCAGCCATCTTCTACCCAAGAATGTCTCAACTTTAGGGCTCCTGTTGTATAACTGATTTTAATCCCAGCATGAGTAGCAAGGTAATGTCTGAGGTAAAGGCTTAAGCATCTTGGTTGGAGGTAAGTCAAAGTTGCATGTGGTATAAGGTGATCACAGACATACTAAAACCCCCAAGGTTTGATTTTATTTTTTTTGAAATGTCTATGCCTGAATGTTACTACTGTGTACTTGAATAAGTACTTTTCCTTATGTTCATGTTCTGAAATTTTTTGTACAGTTTGATTCTTTCAGAACTGCTATCTAGATACCATTATTTGCTAATGGTGCCTGTGTTCAAAAGTCCATTACATCAATGGCATGTCAGTATTACCAGTCAGTGTTAACTCTCAGTAATTTTGGCTGGTATGAGCTTCACTGCACCCAGATGGTTTCATTTTCCTATCTGCTAGTTGTTTTAGAAGAACTTGGTGTTTGTAGCTGCCTGTTGTAGATTATGTGCTACAGTAGCACAGACATTGCTGTGACTTTCAAGTAACCCTGCTTTAACTCAGGGTTATGGCTCAAACTAAACCTGGTTGGAGAAATCACTTCCTATGATACTGATTTCAGTGGTATTTTGCTTAGACACCTGTGCTGTCTGTGGTTTGGGGCAAAGTAAATGTCTCTTACCAAGTGAAACATGGAAAGGCTACTGACTTACTGTTGTCAGTAATTATTAAACTGTATAACATACATCCAGAACCTTACCTACCATCTGTAATTTTACTTCTTTCAGAGGTAGCACATTGACTTCTTGCAGTACTTAAGGTACTTTGCCAGATTTCTTTCTCAGCTATGTGATTTACCTTTTAAATTAGAAAAGGGCATAATTTTTACAGCGATAAATTTTGTGGTCCGTTTTTTGTGTGATTTTTTTTTTTTTATTGGGTTGTAATTAGGTATCTACAGTAAAGGCCCACTGATTATGGCCAAGTTGGTTCAGCTAAACAAGTGTTTTCCTGGGTTCGCTTCTTTGGCTTGCTGATGTTGTACAGATGGGTCAGGCACTGTTAATGCAGCAGAATGAACACTGCTATTCTTTCAGCTGTGTAACAGCATTCTGATGCCAGGGAACAAAGTGAGCTTCCCGTGCTGGTGGTCTTTTTTTAAGGCACTTTGTCTAAAGATTGAATTAACTGACTTTACCAAGGGAGTGTAAAAGGAAAGAAATTTAACAATATGGATAATCAGAAAAATCTTAAGTTCTGAAACTCAAGAAGTGAAAACAAATTTGGAAATAATTTTTGCACTGAAAACACTGTGCGGTTGTAAGGTAGAGCTTTCGCCTTAGAAGAGCTTACATTCTGTGTAAGATGAATGAGATGAGAATTGAAGGAGATACAGTGAAATAAAACGGTGGATATTGGATAACTCATTATTGCTGTACAGACAGACACTCCCTGTTCAGGCTCCCTCCCTCACCCCTGCCACATATTTTTCTATTTGGCAAATTTTCTTCAAGCTGTTCTGTTGAAACATACTGTGGGTGAAATGTAAATATGGGAAAGCTAATCTCACTGTGTGACATTGCAGTAAGAAACGGGCTTACATCTGTGGGGCAGTACAGAAGAAGAAAAAACTTCTGTGATGACATGTCTATTAGCAGAAGGAAAACCTGTCTAGTATGAGTATTATGGGACAGCTGAGTTGTCTCTGCTCGTACAGCCAAATTGCAAAGTACTTGGTGCTGGACTCTCAGCCTTTACCAGACTTCAGCATTTCTACTGTGGCTACTGAGTTGGTTTATATGGCTGAAAAGTGTTTATTATGTCCTAAATTGAAATAAGCCTTTTTGTTCAAAAGTAGGAAATAGGCATATCATGAGTGGATTACTCTATAATGGCCTATTAAAGCTTTCTATTTTATAGAGGGAAAATTAAATAAAATGAGGTTTCAGTTATAGATTGTTTGTACATAATAATCTAATCTGAATATGACATTATTTTGTGGGATAAATGATGTGTACTCATGGTTTGGTATAAAAACATGGGTTGAGAAGGTGAAAATACGATTTGATTTCTGGATTGTTAATTTCTTGGTTAACTTCTGGAAGGAAAGCAAGAATGTCTGCATTTATGCACAGCTGTGTAATTTAAAAATGTATTTCAGAGTGGAGTTTGAGAGAATTAAATGTAGAGAATATAGAAGAATGTGTTGAATAGCAGGTTAGCATATACTTTATGTCTAATGCAGTTATAAAATGGATTTTTTTCTTTCTTGGTTTCAGAAAGTTGTGTCATCAAAGTCTTACATGCTCTTTTGATTGAGAAATAAGAATGCTTCTGTTTTTTGAGTTTTGAATTCTGAGCAAAATTTTTTTAGAGGTTTCAATGAATTCCTTAAAAAGTAGTGGTATCAGCACAGTCAGCACAGATGGCTACTGTGATGATCATAAGATGAACTTGAGTTCAGGCTTCACAACAAGTCATAAGTGTAGTTTGACAGGTCATTCTTCATTTTCCTCCTCTGAACTTCAGGAGGTTTTGTGTTGGAGTTCTGTAATTTGCAATGTTTGTGTGCTTGAATGTGGGTGCTGTAATATTTGCCATGGCCCATGCCAGGTTTTAAAGTTGAACTAATAAACTGTGGTTATTGTGCTCTTCCTGGCTCAGAGAAAGTTCCCCAGTGTGTCCTATAGAAATTTCTCATTTATTTTAGATTTCTGATAGTAAGAAAGTACTACTATGCATCAGCTTTAGCACTTTGACTGGAACTTGGTTTCATGTTTGTAGTTGACTTTTTTTTTGGTTGTGTTGGGTTTTTTTTTGTTGTTTCTTTTCAGCTGATATGTGAAGTTAATTTTAACTTTGTTTTCACATTTTGGTACATAAGAATGTGTTCTTCATACCAAAATAGAACTGTTAACTTCACATGAGTCTTCAACAGAAATTAAGTGTGGGTTTCCACATCTTTCTCTTTGTTACCATCTTTTAACAGCTATAAAGTTCTAATTACTAATGTAAATAAATATGCTTGCAGCTTCATAAATTTTCATAATTTTCATAAATTTTTAGAACCTGCTTGGTAAATGAAGGAAATGAAAAATGGTGCAGTATAATTGAAGACTTGATTTTAAATATATTTTTATAATGGACATAATTTCTCTCAGTGGCTTTTTTTCATTGTTTTGAGTTTCAACTGAAGAAATGAAAGTTTCACATCTTTCTTACAAGCGTTTGTTTGTTTTCTATAATATTTTCATGAAAAGAGATGGTCAGTGTTAGTCATATCAGCTGTTTTGGCAGTTGAAAGGGAAAGACTCTTGTTCTTATAGGCCTGATGATTTAAATAGCCATTTTCCTCCTGTCAGTGTAGTACAGGTAAGGTGTTCACATAGAATGGGTTCTTGTGGGGAATCTGGACTCTTTCCTTTCAGAGACTAACTGGAAGATAGTCCATATTATTTGTAGCAGGTTTTGTTGGTATGATCAGCAGTAAGACAAATAGTCTAGCTTTTCTGGTTCCTGTCATTAAAAATGAAATTATTTTTCCAAACTAATATGCCTGATATTGCTGAGGATGCTGTTTGTTTTATTTCCAAAGCTACAGGATTTAACTCACGTAAACTCACTGTGGGGCTGCTGATGACTATTCCCATCTTCTCTTCATATTTTTCACATTTTGTTGATTTTGTTTGTAGCTTTTGCCACTGGTTGTAGTTTATCTCAATTTTTATTTACTTTCCCTTAGTGGTGTTTAATTTTATTAATATGGTTTTAGCCCTAGCTTTAGACTACTGTTGGTTTTCCTTCTGAGCTGAAAGAAATATTCTATGTCAAAGATCACATTGAAATCATTGCTGAGCCACCCAGTGTGTGCTGTAGTCTTGTATCTGTAATCATATAATCTGTTGCCATAGAGAAGCTTATCACTTTGTATATGTGCTTAGTATATGTATAGTACAGTATTTTGTAGTTTGGAACCACTGTGTACTCCATACTAGGCTTATTAAAGAGAGTGTTGACAAAAGAGATAAAGTACTAAAGTAAAAGTTTATTAAAACCTGTTGATAAAAAAACCAGATTTCTTATTTATTTTTTAATGATCTGTATCCTATGCCTAAACCAGGGATTACTTAAATTTGGTTTTATTTTATTCTCAAGTTATCATTATGTGACTTTGCTCCTTGTTTCTGCCATCTAAGAAATAACCCAGTGGAATTTAATGATATTTACTGTTATGTAGGAAGGATGATGACAAATGTTAATAAGCTAACTTGCTTTGCTGCAGAATACTTACCTTCTCCTTTTAAAATGTATTCACCTGTGAGGAAGATGAGATTTGTTCATACTTCCTTCTGCGCTTTGTCACATTTTGACATGTGGAGCCTGTAGCAGGGAAAACCCTCATTTTCTGAAATTCTGTGCAGTGACAGAGCTGTTGGGCCATCCCCACCTGCTGATAACTTGTGTGTGCCTACTGAGAAAGAACGGAATTGCCATGGTCGTAGGAGTGTAAGCCAGGGAGCCTCACCAGGGGAAGCAGATGATGGATGACAGGAAATGCAGGGAATTGTTACAAAAAAATACTTGTGGGTTAAACTTCCCAGGGTGTTTCCTGCTAGCTGCTGATGTGTCACAGTTCTCACTTTACCTGTAGTCCACAGATTAGAGTTATACTTAAAAATATGGCACCTGCTGAGAAACAGACCAGGAGAAGTATTTGTTTTCTATGTAATTACTCATTTTGTTTGTATCAGTATGGCTAAAGTTTTAAATGGCCTCAAAAAATTATTTTGTCAATTACTGCTACAGGTAGAGTATTGATAAAAATAACTTCCAGTTTCAGGATAAATCACTTAATTTACAAATCAACATGTGATATCTAAGAAAAAGATAAAAAGAATTCCAGGAATAAATGCATCAGAAATTGATTTGATCTCCTATAGGGACTATTTTCGTGTTTACCGTTCCCTGGAGTTTGTTTCTTCTCTACAGTTTCCAGTGTTAATTATCAGAAGGAACAATGTTATTTTAGTCAGGAAAATAGCATCAGAAGCATTGTGTGCATATTTTGATTTTTAACAGAAATGAAAACTAGTAAGATGAAAAGATTATTTCAGTTCTGTACGGTATTTGTTCTGGACATGATAATTTAGTTTCTTTCCTGAAACGAAAAAGCTGTTGACTTTTCACTCACCAAGAACTATGTTTAGAAAGCTGTGTGCTTCAGTTTAGGGCACCAAGTAATGGTATATACTTCTCTTTTCTGAAGTAAAAGCAAGTTCAGAAAAAAAAAGGGGTAGTAACATCTGAGTTGGGTTTGAAGACATGGCTAATGTGAAAATTTGCAAAATGTTTTTTCCTGTGAACTTTTATCAAGAAAAAATTCCTTTTACCACCTTCAAGTGACTGTAAGAGTTTTTCTTGTTATTTCTGAGGTATTCAACAGTGTGGGAATAACAACCCCAGGAAATCTTATTTCATTGACATCTTTAAAAGCTGCTGTATAGGAGATATTATAGAAATCTTCTTTGCTAAGAATAGGTCTAAGATGCAGTAGGTGATTCAGTTCTAGTGGGTGTGTTGAGCATCTGCACTGCTTCTCTTTAATGCTGGTTGCCTTACAGAAGCAACTGAAAATAAGAATTTCATCTGGTTTCAAGTTTGTTAATCTGTGTTTTTTAAGAATATAAACAAGGCTTCATTATCTTTGACATTAGTTTTTCCATACTTCTTTATATAAAGTGAAGAAGTGAATGGACATCCATGGAATAATCTATTCAGAATTTTTTTAATTAATGCTATGTATTAACTTACATACGTGAAATGTATGCCTGTATACATATATAATTGCTGTTTTGTTATTGAATTGCTTTCACCTCTGGTGTTCTCTTTGCCTATCTAAACTTACTTTCATTTTTTTAAAATTGAAAATTCCTTAAAAAACCCAGCTATTAATGTCTTTATAATACACTACTGCAGTGTATTCTTTATAAAGGAGGACTTCCAAACTTGGAGTTTGGAAGTCTTGTCTATTGAAACAATGAAAATCATGATTAGTAACTTAATCTTTTCTTGGTTGTTGTGTGGTTTTTGTGTGTGGGTATTTGTTGTTTCTTCTTCCTCTTGAAATACTGTATTACCTGATAAAAATTGGGAAACAATTCATTCCCTTTCTATGTCTTAATTCTTCCATGTCAGTCAGTATACCCAGTTACTGATAAACTGTACGACACCTGGCTTTGGTGCTTTTTTTTTTTCATCAGTGGCATAAATCGAATATATTTCTTCTTTTCCTTTACCATTATGCTATTATTAATATCCATTGTTTTACAGTAGTTGTTTGGCTCTCTGGTTTAGTTGCATGTATTTCAAGCCTGTTGGAATATACATCTTCAGAGGGCAGAATCATAGGCTCATAGAATGGCCTGGGTTGGAAGGGATGTTAAAGAACAGCGTGTAGTTTCAACCCTCCTGCCAAGGGCAGGAACCCCTCTCAGTAGACCTGGTTGCTCAGAGCTCCATCCAGACTGACCTTGACCACTTCCAGAGATGGGGCATCCACAGCTTCTCTGAGCAGTCTGTGCCAGTGGCTCACCACTGTACAGAACTGCACTCTTAGGAAAACTCTGAAAGCAGATGTTTATTGAAGGTAGCAGGAAGACTCTGCTGACTTAGCTGAGTTAGGTTTTCATGCAGATCTGTTACTTTTCTTTGCAGACATAGTGTGTATGTCTGTGTATGTGTGTATTCCAGTGAAATGTTGGTCTTTGGCATTGCAGAAGTTGTCAAAAAAATTGTGTTCTTTACAGTAGCATAGAAAGCTTCCCCCCCCCCCTCCCCTTTTGAAGCAGCTGGACTGCGGACACAAAAGAGTCGACACTGGCAGAACCTACACTAAGAAAGTCTCACTATAAAATCAAGAATTAATCTTTTTGTATTTTTAATATAGAAATGTGTATCTTTATAGAAAAAAAATTAATGTACCAAAAAGTAGTTTAACATACAATGAAAACTGTCTGGTGTTTTACTTTATATAGACCCTTTTATTGCCTTAGACCCATTTATTGCTTTAGGTAACAAGCTTAATAAAATTAATGCTAGATCTTTGACATGCTTGTTAAAATATTCCTGATTTGTAAACATTGTTAAGTATCTTTTTATTGCATATTGAAGCAGATATATGCATATAATAGTATGTTGTAAAGGCCAGACCATGATATCTTAACTGTGTGTATCATATTCTTCTGTTTAATGTTTTCTCTTTGTTTTTTTTTCTTTTTTATTCTTTTTTGTTGTGGTTTATTTAATTTTAGGTTGGTTGGAGTACTGCAAGAGATTATTACACATTTCTTTGGTCACCTATGCCAGAAAATTACGTGGAAGGATCAACTGTTAACTGCGTGCTGACTTTTCAAGGTGAATATAAGGCTGTAGTATCTATCTGTATTTTCCAGCCCACACAGCTTTTTAAATACTTAAAGTGCTGAGCATTGTATGACAGTACTAGAATTTTAAAAAGATAAATTGGAAGAGAATTTTCAACATTTCACTGAGGGAAGTTTAATGTTACTAGGTATCAAGGAAATCGTAAAGGGGAGTATGTAACTTAGTATGTTTTTTACATGGTAATGACAAATATTCATGACTGATAGAGAAGCTCTGCTGGAAACTATTAAAATACAGAAAATGATTTTGTTTAATCAGCAGCAGCTTTTTTAAATCTTGGCATCTCTTACTGCATTGTGTCTTTACATAGTCCTTAGTCTCTGGACTTCAGACATTATCAATGTGAAGAGATTCTTGTCAAAGAATGAATAGTGTAGATGATAGTTTCGTGAAGGTTTGGAGTAGTCAAAGAGTTGCCTGGGAGCTTTTGCTGCAAGGAATTGCTAGAAATGTCTGGAGCGTTTAAGAAAAGAATAAAGAACAAACCAGAAAATGTTACACCACTGTACAAGTCTGTAGTATGACATTGTCAACACTGTGTGCAACTCTCCCTCCCCTTTGCAGTCTCAAAACAGGTCTATTAAAAGTGCAACAAAGAAGATCAAAATTAGGAAATAGCTTCTCTTCAAGGGTGTGGAGTCATAAAGATGAGAGCCACATTCATTAAATGGAAAAAGGGACAATGGCTGTGGGTTGTGACAAGTTTATGTCTGACATTAGGAAGAACATTTTTAACAAGAGGGAGTAGTGCAGCTCTTGAACAGGTATCCTTGATTTGGAAGAATGAGCATTCCATACAGTTGTTTAGACACAGCCACAGTAGTCTCAGACAGGTGCTGACAGCAGTCTCTTGTGTGGGAAACTGGACTAAATGACCTTCCACAAGCTTCCTCCTGCCAGGTTTTTCAGGCTGGGAAAGGGAAAAATGTGAAGTGACTGATGCCTCTAAAATCAGCTACCCATGACATGAGTGGATTAATATCCATTCTATATATAGAAATAAATAGGAACCATTGATGTAAGCTACCAAGTGACAAGTTCAAAATGGAGGTAGAGATGATACTTGTATGACAGTCAACCTGCAGAACTTGTTGCCACCAGACATAGCACACATTCAAAATTCCACTTGAAAAGAGCACCTCCAGTAAATGAATGCTTTTCTGCTTACAAACAGAATTTTATGTAGCATCTTACCTTCTTTTTTACTTCCCGTACTTGGCCTTAGTCTTAGAAGATATTAAAAAAAAATGAAGTCCTGCAATGATGACTGTATTAGCTCGTTATCTTATTAAAGCTGCAAATAGTGATAGCTTAGATAAGTTCAGTTCTTTCTCTTTTCCAGACCTTTTTTTATTCTGCTGCTTTTGATGGTAATCATGTCCACGTGGTCTGATAACTTTGATAACCATTTTATAACCTTAAAGTTGATTGAAAAGTGTGTGTGCTCTGTAGAAACTGGAAGGAAGTCATTAGTTTCTTTTACAGTTACCAAAGTTCACTGAATGAATGCAGTTGGGTTGGACTGAAAAGTGATCTAGAAAAGTAGGACTCTTTATGCCATTATCAGTCCTTTGTATGTAAAAATTTTACCACACATGAAGGGACTGAGTAACTCTGCCCATCTGTTACATTCCATCCTGACAGATCTCCACTTTTATAGAGCTGCCAGATTAAATCTCCATTCAAACAGTCTCCCAGTTGTGTTTGGCAAGATATTTTAATGCTGCTCAGATGAGATGAGTAGAGCTTACAGGAGCTTAATTATCCGAGCTAAATAGTAAATGTGTTGTGTAGCACATTAAATGTGTTATGGTTTTTTTTTGTTGTTTTTAGGATCAAGTATGTGTGCTGGAAGAAAATAATCAGAAATTTGTTTCTCCAGTACATGTTAGATACAAGAAAAAAGACTTTCAGTAGTTTTAGAATACAGTTGTATGAACCAATATTAAAACACGCTGAAGCAGCAATGTAGATTGTTCTGCATTTATTTCTGCATAGTTTCATCTTGCTTAAGCACTGAACCTGGGAAACTGGGCTACAGTGCTATATAGGGAAGTGTAGCCAGGCCCAAAAGCATGAATCCTGATGTTTTGAGGTTCAGATACTACACTGAGCGACTATTAATAAAGTACAAGATTAATGGAAACATGGAGTTCTTGATACAAGTGCTGTCTATACAGCAAATGTAATGTTTTACCATTTCTAGAAAAAGTAGCTAAGAGTACTGGGAAAGGACTTCCAGGAATATGGAATATAAGTTGGTGAAAAGTTAATGATAAAGTTAGAAAGGGAGAAGATTGAAATGTGGTGAAATAAGAATTGAAATGGGTGACATCACCTGCTGGACTGGTGAGGTTTTATTTTATTAGTATCCTCTGGCTGGCTACAGTATCTGAAAATAAGTATTCAGAAGAAAACTGTGTGTCTGGTTTTCTTATCATTTAATGGGGTAAGGCATGAATTTACTAATAAAGGTAGAAATCTCAGTAGTTCTGGAAATGATTGTTTAACATTCATAAACCTTGCTGTGTGATTCTGGGTCATGCACAAGGCTTGAAGCTTTAGTGGGCAACAGTTCAATTGGATAGTCACACACAAATTGTTCTCAAATATTTGCTTGCACAATGCACTATTACATTCAAGGAAGAGGATTTATTCTTACCTTGTAAAGTCTAGAAAAATGTTTTTCAGTTTTAAAAAGTAAGCTCTTTGTTAAGCTCCAGGCTCTTCCCTTTCAGCTAGTGTCAGCCATTCAGAGCATTTCAGTGCTTTGGCATTTGAAAATAGCAAAAATGAATTGTGTTTGTCCCATAAACCCCTCCCCCCAAAGGAAGAACAACAGCAAAACCCTATGTACAAATGGTACCTGGTAAAGTTGCAAATGTCTTGTCGTTGCATAGTATTCTGTCTTTGTCTGTTGTAATTGGTTGTGTAGGTATTTCAAGGCCAAAAGATCCCTTACTCTCTGTTCTGTGACTGTACAGCAGTCGCATGATAATGTGGTCATGATGCAACTTCATGGCATGTGATTGCTAATGATTCTGTTTCATAAATGTATGAACAGCAGCTGTTACCTAATGTATGTGAGGCGATGTGTACATATAGCAGCTATTGCCTAACACTGTTTAGTCTTTGTCTTAAATACCAATAGAAATTGTTGGGGGATGAAGAATACTAAGTAGAATGACTTTTTCTTTCTGCTGTTTTGATGATACATCTATGCCTTACTGAGGCAATGAGTGTGAAATTTGTGAGTCAGACATCGTGTGGTAATCTGTCTGCAAATGGAGACTTGTAAGCTTTTGTAGAATGTTTCTTCAAATATGAATTTATTTTGACAGGATATTATCTACCAAATGATGATGGAGAATTTTATCAGTTCTGTTACGTGACTTACAAAGGAGAAATCCGTGGAGCAAGCACACCTTTCCAGTTTCGTACCTCTTCTCCTGTTGAAGAATTGCTCACTATGGAGGATGAAGGAAACTCTGATATGTTAGTGGTGACCACAAAAGCTGGACTTCTTGAGGTTTGATACAAAAATTCTTAAAATGCTATTTTCTTTATACTATATACATACAATGACAGATACTGAAGAAAAAACGAGGAAAAACCTACATGTGTCTGTATAATGTATATATTTCTGGCTTGTTCTGTAGTATTTGGTTGAAGTCCAGAAAATTTGCAGGTTAAATCAATATTTAAAAATGTATAGCAATAAGCATGGACTGGGAGATGTAAGAGTAGATATTCCCCATCTCTTATATCTGTAGTCACCAAATAACTGGAGGGGGGAAGATACCCTTTGTGTGAAATGGTGGTACTTGTAAGGAAAAAGAGTTATGGAATGGGTACACTTTTATTTGGGCCAAGTTAAGAGTCCTGGATACTGAGCTGAATAACTGCAGGTGCCTAAGTATATTAGAGTAGGTCTTGTTTTATTTAAAGCAGTTTTCTATGTGTTGTGTTCTTTGCTAGAGAGATGTGGTTTAGACTTGTGTGCTTATGTCCACAGTCAAGATGTTTTACATTTGCTTGTTGATTTTTGTAGGCTGAACACTATTTAAACGCAAACAAACAAAAAAGAAACACAAACTAACTTTTGTTGGAGTTTTGTCTTGGAAAATTGCTCAGTACAGTTCCCTTACCTTGCCATCAGACATCTTATCCTGTTGTCAGTTGCATCTAGGCACATACATGCATGTATTTGATTTATGGTTTATAAAATTTAGGGATAAGAGACTTACAGAGATACCTCAAGGATATTTTTGCTTTTCAGATATGTAGTCATAGTACTAAAATTAAAGAAGTTCTCAAGTATTTTTTATGATCTTGGTTTATAGAACTGTAGAATGGTTTGGGTTGGAAGGAACCATGTAAGGTCACCTTCTCCAACCCCCTGCAGTAAGCAGAGATATCTTCAACTAGATCAGATTCCTACAATTCCATGCAGCCTGACCTTCAACTTTTCCAAGGATGGTGCATCTACCACCTCTCTGGACAACCCTTTCTAGTGTTTCACCACCGTCATCGTAAAACTTTCTTTCTTATATCTAATCTGAGTCTGTCCTCTTTTAGTTTAGAACCTTCACCCCTTGTTCTGTTACTACAGACCCTACTAAATAGTCTGTGCATCTCTTTATAAGCCCCCTCTAAGTCCTGATAGGGCACACTTCATGTTTCAGGGCTTACTTTTCAGGTTTTGAGGTTGGGGGATGTGTGTGTATTCATTTTTCTCAAGAAATTCCTCAAACACTGCTTTAGAGAGAGTGTTTGTGTGTCTCTACACTCAGCTGTCATTTTTTCACCAAGCTGTCATCATCAGAATTAGCTCTTCCACAGTTGCTGTCACTTGGGAACAGTAAAGGCACTTCATTTAAGGAAGGAAAACTTGAGGATAAATCAGGACAATGCTAAGCATGCTGTCTAATGGTAGTCTGGTACTATGTAGTTAAAGCAATTAAACTTTAGAAATTTGGGAATAAGGGGAAAACTGTAATAACCTAACCAGGGAAAACGGGAGTAATCTGTTATCCACTTGTTTGATGAGAATGGAGAAAAATTACCAACCCCTCCTCCCCCCCTTTTTTTTTTCCTTTTTTTTTTTTTTTTTTTTTTTCAGTTTAAAATTGAAAAAATAATAAAAGAAAAAGAGGAGCTGTTAAAGGTAACTTCTGTTCTGGAAAAGGAAACTACACAACTCAGAGATCAAGTTGAACAACTGGAAAAAGAGCTTAACCATGAAAAGCAGAGATGTGAACAACTGCAAACAGAGCAAAAGGTTAGTTGTTTAACTGATTAAAGCTGACTCATAATGTCTATAATACTGCTTTTTCAAGGACCAGTCAAACTGTGTGAAAATCAGCTATCAGAACCTCTCAGCAGTGAGATAGACATTTACACTAGAATAGGTCAGTTCCTGTTAACCTCCTGCCACTATTCCTTTCATGTTGTAAAATGGCTAAAATATTTAAGGCTTTTGGTACCAAGCTTGGTAAGATAATCGATGACAACTGTTACCAGATGTTTAACATTTAACTGTGGAATTCATAGTCGAAAGTAGTCGATAATTTAAAGTTTGCTTACATTAATTTAAAATGGAAAAAGGCTTTTCAAAAAAAGCTCCCATTAGGGAATAACTGCATAGAACACAAGCTGTTGAAAATTAGAAAAGTTTTTGGAATGAAAAGCAAAGATCAAGACTTAACAGAGAATACTTCTGCCAAGGACTGAAAAGTAACTAGTTACTGACTTCTCTTAAAAGGTCTCACAATTCAAAGGGAAAAGAAGCATAAACCTAAAAATCTGTTTAAAGTGTTAATTAATAGCAAAAATATAAATGTAGCCTAAACCAAAGCCAGCTTAATTTGGAGTTCTGTATGTGGTAAGGAGGAAATCTAATACTATAGAATGGGCACCAAAAAGTTGGATCTAATCTATTTTTAAGCTGCTGCTTTTTAAAAAAACCCAACTTTTAGGAGAAGATTAAAAACATGTGGGAGGGAGGTGGTGACATGGACAAATTTGAAGTAATGAAACCTATATAATTTAGCTGTGGACAGCAGTTAATAGACTATTTCTAGGTACTAGTATGTACATGTCAACAGTCCTGTGTCATACACCTTTAATAGGAATTTGTGGAGGGAACTTGAAAATGTTAGTGCTTTGTAGTATAACTGGGTGAAATGGACTAGAGTGTTGGCTAAGGAAAAAAAGAAAGGATAGATCTTGTTGAGAAAAATGTTTTTCCTGTTAAAGAATGATTTTAATTTAACATGAATGGGAGAACTAGTGCAAATCAATGAGAGAAGAATATAAATTCACATTTCATGTATTTGCAGATCATAAGTTTGGTGGATAAATCTGAATGAGCTACACAGATACTTTTCATTGTCACTTGAGGCTCTTACTTAAAAAAAAAAAGTTTGAAAGCAAACTATCAGTTCCAACCCATGTTAACTTTACAATTCCATTTTAGAACAATTCGTGAAATGGGATTTTGACTGCTGTTGAGCAGGGATACAGTTAGAATAGGAACAAAAATGTCTCAGTAGTTTCTCACATTTTACAGTGAACTTCTCTAATATGAAATAGTTTTGCCTCTGAGATACCAGAATTTAGAAAATAGAATTTAATTTCAGGAATGTTTGGGTTTATTTTGTGGGTTTTTTCCCTCTTTTTTTTTTTTTTTTCCTCTGTTTTTGTTGTTCTCCTTTGGCCTTGTATTTTTATGAAGAGCTAATGCAGTGTGACAAACTTCTCACTTGTACTTAGCTACAAGTAGATGTCTGATCTGAGGCTGATGTAGCTCTTCACCTGGCTAAAATACTATGGAAGTTTTCTAACTTATGTAATTATTTTTTGTCTCCAAGACTTTGATGCTCTCTTATATTTTATGTCTTTTAAGTCCTGTTGTCTGTTTTTCACTTTTTTAAAAAAGAAACACATCTGCTGAGCTGAAAAAGTGTTCATTTGTTTATGTGCATAAGCAGAATATAAAGTAGGTGTTATTCCTGAGAATTAAGTGAGCATCTACTAAATCAGGTGCAGTACATTAACTTTTTAATCATCAGACATTTTAATAAGCAATGCTTTACATGTGGCTCTACAGTCTTGAAGATGACTTGCTCTCCTTGCCTCCCCGCCCAGTACACCAAATACAGCAATGGCTTGCAGAATTATGTGACTTGTGTTTGCTGAGAATACATACAATGCATTAGTGGATTGATTGAAAGATTCCTGAGCAGCAATGATGCAGCACTCAGCTGGATTTCAGTACCTAGGTTTTATTTTTCTTGTGGCTTGTTTAAAAAATAAAGCATCAACCAAACCCAAAAATCCAAACAAAACAGTCCCACAAAACACACCCTTCCCAACTGACCACTAAAACGAATCTTATCAAACAGCTGCTGAACACAGCCACCAAATAATCTAGTGCCCTTTGTGGGATGTGAATACTTGTTAATGCAGTGCATTAACTTGGATGTTTTTATATAAGACTACAGGGGATCATCTTTGAAGTGATAAGTAATCAGAATATATTTGTATTTTCTGTAACAGCAGAATCTTCACAGGTGATTAGTGTGAGCCAGTCTGTTTTGGCTTGGCTTATGCATTTTTTGCCTTTGAGTGGTTTTAACTAAGTATTATGGGAGCTTTTTATTTTCTTCTTTTATTTCTAGTTGTCTTTTTTCATATGCATGTGAATTTTTAGTAATGCTCTACAAACCTTTAATGAATAAATAAGTGATAAGTGGAATTAATGAATTTAAAATTTGTTTTTCTAAAAATCTTTAACTTCGGTAAAGGTTTAACTATTTGGAATTATATTTTCAAAATCTTCTAGTATACTTTAGAGCATATTAGACTAACAGACAACAGTTAATAAAACAAAATAGCCCATATAAGAAAATACAATTATTGTATATACTAGATATCATTACCTTTGTAGTTTAAGGTAGTTATAATTGATAGAAATGTGTTTTTATTCAAAGTAAAGTTAAATTATGTTGAACCTATGGGGGATCTCTTAACAGCATACTTGTTTGTTTGTTTGTTTTTGGAAGTACACAAGTACTTCCATCAGAAAGCACACAATATATTTCTGCTTGTGCAAAAAGCTCTCAAAAAACCTATAGCAGAACAAAGCACTGTGTTTAAACAGCAGTAATTGCATGTGCCAAGGAAGTGGATGTGTCTGTACAGATACATGTATTTGATTCTAATTAAATGCAGTGCTCTTTATGTTGCCAATGTATTGGCAACTAATGTTTGCTTATTACATTTGTATTGTGATACAGGAGCCCTGGAGTTAGGAACCCTTGTATACAAAATACTTGCCAGTTTGCCTAATTTTGAAAAATCTTAATTTCTTCAGAGAAAATAGTATGGTTATCTGAGCTCATGTGTTTTGTCTTTTGATCAAATCCATCGTTATGCTAAACTGTATTTTTGTAATTGAACTGAAGAGAATGGGGATGGTGTAGTTAGGGGTTGTAGTACATAAGTTGCTTTGCTGTGGTGCAGCATAACAAATAGAAGATGGAGAAGCTCCAAGTTCCTAATACGAAAATCTTTCTTTAAAAACTAGTTCTCTTAAAAACTCCTTTTATTCATATGCCTTTAGACTACTTTCTTCTTTTTGGTATGGATTTTTATCAGTCCTTTATTTTCAGAAATAGCTCAGAAATAATTTGGATCATTGAGAAATGCTTCTGTAGAAGCATTACTTTCTTAAAATAGATGGGATAGTTGTTGACATGACAGTGCCACAGCTATCTCCCAGTTAGTGCTTCCCTCCTACTCCTGATTAAATGACCTCTCTTCACACCTAGTTACTCTTACAGAATTTTGGGCAGTGGAACTATTGTTTTCTCTGTGTGCAATTTTGTCTAGTTGGGGTGTTTTGTAAGTGGTTAGGGAAGATATTAGGAAGAGATAAGTTTAAAGTAGATCAATCTTTTAAGAAAATGGCATACTAAGTAATCTATTCAGGTTAATAATACAATCAGTGCTCCATGAAATTTGACTGATAATACATATATATAATACATATATTTGACTCTATACGTATTTTCAAGTATTGTAAAAATTCCCATTTTTTTGCGTTTTAAAAACAGGTGTTTGTGGCACTTGAAAATAATGGCCACAGCAGACTACAGATTTTGGTTTGCAAAGGTGCCCTTGCTGTTCAGGAGAACAGTTTTCTGTTGCCTTCCTACTAGGTAGCTATGTTATTTCCTACCAAAGGTAGGAAGAATAAATGCTTTCAAGACATAAAGTCATAATGTGCTATTAGAGTTCTTGAAACACATCTTCTTGTAACATGTTATTGTACTCTGAGTAATTGCTTGTCCCTAAAGGCTTTTGGTTCTTTAGATTTGGTTAATTTTTTAGTGCTTTATCACATTAATAAAAACCCATTTGTATTCAGCACATGAATGATTCTGCAGACAACATTTTCTCTTGTTGTCATTGCCACCATCACAGAAAAATAAATATTTGCAAGACACACAGCTCAGCATTAGTCAGTGTTTGCTCTCACAAGGAACATGCTCTCCAGCCCTACTTTTTTAGTGTGCTTATGGTTTATTACCATTAAGTTGTGTTAATAACCCCACCCTTCCAAAGCTTGAGGTATTGTAAGATGAGGGACAAATTCAATCTGTATTTCTTTTAGGTTGATCTTTTCCTCTTATCCAAGGCCTGCTTAATGCAGTATGTAGTTGTTCTGACAAAATCAGTTTAGAGAGGACCTAAGTAGCCTTTCCTTTTCCTGCCCCAGCATGAACACTCTTACAGTCTTCTGAAAAGGACTTCCTATATTTTCAGTTAGAGGAAAACATAGTATTCCTTTGCAGCAGTTTTCATGCCATTTAAACCATTCCTACTTTTTTTTCTTTCCCCAGATGACATTCAAATAGTTCTTACTGAGTGTGAAGATTTAACTTGATCTGTTACTACTCTGTGTGGGAATTCAGAGTAAATGTGAAATTATTGGAAATGTTTCAGAAATGTCACGTCTTTTTCTTACAACCTTCTGTTAGTGTTTCCAAGTTAATCTGTTTTTACTGTGATGTTCCCTGGTAGCATACTTTTATTTAGGATCATGTTGTATATACACTTTGCAACTCTAGGAATAGAACACTGTTAAAATAGTGATGTAGCTGCACACTATGATTATTTTCCTTAAGAAGAAGACACATTGTACATGATTACCAGAACTGTTTCAGGTTGCTCAATATTTCAACTTTTCCTTTGGTTTGCTTTTGTAAACTGGTACATAATCAGTGTGTTGAATAACATTAGTATGCTACTTTTGTCTGAATATATTTTACTTTTTAAAAAATTGAAGAAAAACTTTTTCAAAAGAAAACTGAACAAAAGCTTAGTATGTTTTTATTTAGAGAACAATAATATAAATATTTTTAATCTCTATCTTAGACATTATGAATATAAAATGTATACAGCTTTGTACATAACAAGAAGACATACTTTTTGGTCTTTATGTTCCCTGTTTTAAGTATGCTTAAACTGTGTGTAAGGTCTGTGGCAGCAGTGCACTCGCCTACTGTTTTAAGATTCAATATTACTGTGCTGAAGAAGGGGAACATGCAGTAGTCATTGTGTGTCTTTTCGTCGGTCATTCCTCTGATACTCTGCAGCCATTCAATTTTGTGAACGCTGTTTTTGTGCTTTTGTAGAGAGCAGAGCTTTGCAAAAGATGGTTTTGCAGTCATTGGTCTCCCTCTAGTGGGAAGAGAGCACTTCTGACCTGATTATTTTAATGTGACAGTGGTGACGAGTCTTATTCCTGTGGCAGTAGTTTCTGTCTGCATTTAGCTTGAGTCAGAAGCAACAGATATGCAGAGTGCCTGTTCATCCTTTGATCTTTTGAACATTTGAATAGTGTCTGTTATGATGCTGGCATAAACTGAGGCAGAAGTGAATTTACTGACTTGATTAACCTGTTCTTTCATGCTTTTTGTACCATTTAACTTTTTAAAAGTGGGATTATTCATCGACATCATTATTTTAATACGACATCAATGCATTCACATTCTGCTGACAAGTTCTACCTGCACAGTAGCTTTGTTTATTGGAGAATTTTATTCAAATGTCAGAGATTAATTTAAGTTGGCTTTTTGTGCTGTTTTATAAGGAGAGTTTCTCTGTTTAGGAAGCAAAAAACCCATGTTGTGCTGTGTGATACGTCAGCAGTACAAGTAGGCAGTACAGGTGCCCAGTTCAGCCTGTGTGCGTAGAAGTGAATCAGGTGTTTTTTCAGTGTCTCTTTAGACCAGGGTCTGTTCATATGGTTCATGTGTGCTGCATGTGTGAAAATCTGATGGTCGGGAAGATGCATTGTTTTAGGAAAAAAAAACCTAAAAGTTAAGTAACAACAAGCCATCCAAAAGGCAAAACCCCAAACAGCAACCAAAAAACTGCCCCCCAGCCCAACAAGCAAACCTCCCTGCAGTTTGATTTAATTTTAGACACAAATTAAACACTCAGAATTTGCTCAGGTTGGCACCAGCAATTACAGCACCCTTGGGTACTATAAACATCATATGAAGAGAAAACCCTGGTTTATGGAGGTTTTTTTGACTGTTCTGTGCATGAATATTTCTTAAACTGGGCACTTGAAAATTATTTCAGTGGAAAATTAAACAGTAACTCGAGATATTTTACAGTTCAATCATGTATTCATGAAAATGACTTTGCAAAATCAATAGCTTGTATTGAAATTCTAGCATGTTTTAAAAAATTAACATCCTGACGTAATACGTGTTGCAAAATCATAGCATGTGTAAATGCTTCAGCTGCCTTCTGCAAAAACTTGCATGTTTGTAATCTTCATGACAGTAATTGAGAGAGTGATGTAACTTAGATGAGTTAGACTTTAGTTTTGTAGTTTTGATCTCTTTAACAATACTAGTTGAAGAATTAACAGTTAAAGTACTACCACTGTGATATCTTAGATTTTTGAAATTGACTGCAGTGTTTCTTTGAATACAATTTCTATAACAAGTCATAGTCACAAGGATAAAAGCTTAATGTTATTGAGTTTATTTGGAATTGGTTTGCTGTTTTATTTTACTGAATGCTTAAATTTTTTTAGAAAGAAAAATTACAACTTGAGGTTTCCTTTCAGAAGTTTCAGGTCCTGTGTTACGAGCAGGCTCAGATTTTGCAGTGGCTGCAGTGGTGCTATGTTGTGTTCATCATTTATCCTCAGAGGTCCTTTAAACAGAATATGATGTCAGCCAGGTGTTTCACATGATTCTGTTGGAGCTGTTGTGATGTCAGTGGGATAAAGAAAAGGCTCCTGCAGATAATTGATCTAAATCCCCTAAATTCTCTGTAGGATATCAAGCATAATGGTTCCTCTGACATTAAATTACATCCAGATAAGTCAATCCAGCTGAAAGGTGGTGCTGCTTTGTTTTGTTTTGTGTTTTGTTTTGTTTTGTGTTTATTTTTGTTTTGTTGTATTGTTTGTTTTGAAATAGATTGCCTTGTACTTAGTGATTTGACTTCTTCAGTGTGAGCTGCATGGCTCATTTTTAACTTTTCATCCTTCTAAATTACAGTGTATGCATTCTCTAAAAAGTAAAAAAAGGCTGCAGATACTAGCCATTAATCAAAGGTGAATGCTTTAGGTGTGGAATGACTTTGAAAAGCCTGGTAGGGAGTTCTGCATGTTATGGAAAGAGGAGATGAAGCATAAAAACCATGCTGCCCATTGCCCTGCTGCAAGGTGGCACGTCTGGAAATAGTCTTGGGTTGTGTTTTTCAAGTGTTCTGTCTGCTGGATCTCTCTCTGTGTTTGAAAAATGCATTGTATGTGCTGATTCACGGGAAGGGAAGTCTGTACCATTTTGCTTCCATTAACCAGGCTCTGCTCAGCAGTGTTTTACTGCTGTTTTAAAAATCCGTTAGAAGTAAGGAATATGTAGGGAGAGCATGCTATTCTTCCTTGTTGAATGTCTGGATTTTTGTCATGATTTTATCTTATAAAAATGAGAATTTAGAAACATCATAGCTATTCCATTCTCAAATGAAAGATTATTAGTCCTTTTGCAGTGGGAATTTATTTATGAAATTGATTTTAAAGGATGACTCCAGGCATGATCTTTGCATATCCTTTAGGTAGAGCTTATAATAGCTTTATGAGGACAGTGTTGCATGGAATTACAATAAAATTATTTTTAAAATAATCAGTCTTAAATCTTCTGCCATTTTAGAAGAGCAGTAAAGATTTTGGAACCCCCATATTTCTTCTTGTTCCCTATCTGAAGGTACATCAAGATTTTCAAAGTGGAATTTAGATTCTAGGGAACTTCACTTGACAACTCATTGAATTTTTCGTTGTTTCATTTTACTAGCTAGACTCCTAGTAGTTACAAGAATTTTTGTTTTGATAACTTCTCAGCAGTAAAGCTGACTTGAGTTCAATTTCTGATTGCTTACTCTTGACCCTTGTGGTGCAGTTTGCTTCTCACTCCCACCTTTATGGCTGTTGCAGCTCTGGGGAAGGAGATGCGGGAGCTGCATTTGTAACTGGATTAAAAATAACCTAAAATTGTTGGGTGTTTCTAAACCAGTTCATTAAAATGATTCATGCTCTTGCGGTGCTTTTTTTATTCCTCTGTTAAGAAGGTGGAAGAAAATATATAATATTGGTAGATGTACCAGATAAGATAAATTAATTAAAGCAATTATTAGAGAAAGTAATTACCTTTTTTGTAAGAGTGGTTCTACGTTTAGTTGATGTGTTTATTATATTCTTCCCCCTTAGACTTCTTCTAAACACAGTTGACTTTACCTGTAAAATAGTCTAAGAGCACTCATTTTAAATTTTACAGGCTCTGAAACCACTGTAACCAGTATATGGGACTAGGATTGCTGCATCTAAATTGAATTGCTAAGAATTCTGTAAAATAACAAGTTGTCTCTAAAAATTAATCCTTTTTTTTTTTCTTTAAAAATTGTAGGCTTTAGTTGTATCTAAACAAGTTTATTAGGTGAGAATCTGTTAAGTATGGAACTTTTACATTTTAGTACCATGTCCCTTTAGAATAACTAGCAAAGCAGCATCAATTGTAATGCTGTTTGTGGAGTGAATTTTTTTCAGGCTATTAATTCCTTTTAATATATGTTAACTTTGGCAGCCTGTTTGAACTGTTTGTGCAGTTTGTATATATAATGTATCAGATTAAATTCTTTTGAAGGCACTTGGGTTACAACAGTTACAGTTATACCAAAGTGGTGTTTAGAGAAAACACAGATATGCATTGAAATAGACTTTTTACTATACTAGGCTTTCAAAACAGGGGCAAGTAATTAGTCTCCACTGCACTAGGGGAGGACAAGCAGTTATAGAGTGTGTTGTTGCTGCTGGTTATATAGCAAGTTTTACTTGGAATACTGACTTTAATTAAAATATCCTGCCCTCATTACACCACGTACGTATATTTTTGGTTGCAGGAAGCTGATAGGTCTTCAAAAATAAAGCCCTTATGAAAGTTGAGGGTTATCTTCTCTAATGATGTTTTTTTTTTAAAGAAGATGGCACATTCATGATCCCTTTAAATTCTTTTTTATCTTAAGACATAAGAAAGCCATTTAGAGTTTAAATAGTTGTAATGTATTAGTCCTTTTATATGGCATATATAACAAAAATAAGAATCTACTTTACGTGCCGGTTTACTGTGTAGCAAGTGAATGAGTCATCAGAGAGTTTGCCACTCCTCAGTTCAATACTACCTACACCCCCCAGTGCAAAAAAAATCATAATGCTCAAACTTCTGTTTAGTTGCTTGTAAAAGTGGGGCTTAATTATACTTGTGAACAGTCTATCTTGACAATTAATGACTAAAACCAGCCCTCATTATATTTTATTGTACTTAAAACATTGTTAGTTAGGTTGGAATTTGGCCAGTAGGGGTTCTTTGTAAAGTCTGGCTGTTGTGTTTCTCTTGACAGAATGGTACAGTCTTGTTATTTCAGGACACTGAGCTTTGTTTAAAAATGAATAGATGAAGTAGTGCTTTAATCCTCCAAATCTAGAGCAGAGAGACATCTTGTACCTTAGTGTCTACACAAACACTCTTAAGTCATGCTGTAGTTAGGTGTGTTGGTCAGTCTGTCTTGACCTTGTTTTACATTTTGATTCGTATCACTGTCATGGTTGATTATAAGCTGAGCTTTATCGTACTTCGTTATCAGAAGAAGTGGCATGTTATCTCAGTATGTGTGATCTACTTTAGTGTTACTTATTTATTTTTTCAAGAAAATAGTTATATTGGGAAAAAAAAACATTTTCAGGGTTATTTAAGATAGCCTGACTTCAAATGGCTGTTTTGCTGCAGTGGAGATGGCATTCAGCTGTCCACTGCCTTAGAACAGTATGGATATTACTGTAATTAGATAATGAAAGCAGTATTTAAAGTGGTTTCCCATCTTGTATTTGTTAAGTTTTCTGACACAGGAATCCATTTTGGCTATTGCCATCATCCTCTGTCTCAGCTTCCAATATCCAAGACATAAATCCCACAATGGTTGCATCAGCTGCCTTGAGCTATGTGAGACCTTCTATATGTTCTAGTTAGGAGAATGTCATCTAGTAACCAGCTCTAAATCAGAATTTGGTTTTGTTTTGTTTTGTTTCTTCTTTTGCCTGAAGTTGTCTTTACTGTGGCTTGCTACTGTGGTGTAACTGTCTGTAAAAATGCAAGCTCTTCTTCTTTTTAAATAAAAGCAAGTACAAAGAGAAATAAAGTTCTTTGTTTTCTAAGCTGGGCAGTCAGTGGTTTATGTGCTGAAAGGAAAGAGGCAAAAGATAGGAAAGAATGTGTTTATCCTGTACTCTGGTCTTGGGTAGGCTCTGAGTAACTGAATGGTTGCACCAAAACAAGCTCCTTATTGACACCATATTGATAGATGAGCTGTGCATAGCAATATCCAATAGATATTTATGTATACTTGAAATGGGCTTGTTAGACATTTTAAAGAAGAGATCTAATGGCCATATTTTGGTATTAATTCAAATAGCATGTTTTACTTCTGAAGAATCACATTTTTAAATGACATCTATTTGCTATTTCTTTAAAAAGGATAATATTCAAACATCAGAAGCTTTTAAAAGGGAAAATAATGATTTGAAGAAGAAGCATGAGGAGGCTGCTGCAAAAGTTCTCCAGCTTGAAGAAGATATCATGGCTGTTACTCAGAAAGCCATTGCAAAAGAAACTGAGTTAGACAGGTACTTAGTCTTTTTGTTCCTTACCTTCCTTATTTTACTTCTTTTTCACAGAGGTGTTTGTTTCTTTAGATTAACAATTTTAAATATATGCATGGATTTTGTGTATTAATAGTTCTATACCAATACTTTCTCAATGTTTTAGTCTGAAGGACAAACTGAAGAAAGTGATGCTTGAGAAGGAGCAACTTGAATGTGTGTTAAAGACAGAAAAGGATGAAAAAGAACTTTATAAGGTAACTTTATTATTTGTACCTGTATACACTGGAATGAAGTGGTTTGAAATAAAAGTAATAATGTTTTATGGAGAAGTCTAATAAGTTGAATTTGTTAAGGAAAAAGGGAAATGGGTAACTTCTGTGAACATATCTTTAAGATAGTTATAGATGTTCTCATATAAAAATGAATGAGGAAAACAGCATCTGAATTCAACTATGGTATAAAAAGGTCTCTAAGAAGGGGAATGAACCACCAATTTGTTGCAGCTCAGACACAGTAACAAAAAATAATAGATTCTAGTGAGAAAATTCTTTAGGTATACAGTGCATCACCAAGTAACTGATCATCTTTAACACACTTTTTCGTAACTAAAATACTTCTTAGTCATGTAAATTCTCTCTCCAGAACTTTTTTTTCTAAATCCCTCTTCTTGAGCCTTGTGTAGCTTTACTGAGAAGCTTTAGTGGGTTCTATATTGCATTTTTTTTACTAACATAGCTGATGTCTTTTGCTGGTATTGAAAGACACCCATATGTAGAAAAAGAATACACTGCTGCCCCCCCCCCTCAAAGTTGAAAAAAATTTATATGCTAAAATAATGAAATCCTTAGGTTGTGTGAAACAGATCAAGTGTATTTAAAAGATTATTTCTGTTCCTAGGAAAATGTCATTATGTGACAGGTGGTATTAGATATACAACAGAGGTTCTAAAATCTAAAAGTGTCTTTTACAAGCATGGAATCCCTTTGTAAATAATCAACACAAATCTTCTGGTCTGAGTGGGAAACACTTGACTGCAGGAGCTATTCTGCATTATTGTAGGCAGATTTGTTAAAAGTGGTTTGCTGTCATTGGAAATGATTATTGTTGATTTGGACCTGTTTGCTTAGATGACTGTCGGCAGATACTACTAGAAGTTTAATTTCTCTTTAGTTTTCTTCAAGTCATTTCTCTTTTGCTTGTCCTTAGTTGTCTAGCATTTGTGAAGAGACGAGTGAGTCCTGAATAGCTTAATTTGTTGTGGAGAGAAATTAGGGCTTTAACTTCTAGCTGTAGATTGGAGCTGTTGTTAGGTGACCATGCTGAAAGAATTCCAGCCAGAAAGTTTGGGCTGAAAGGCAGTGGTAATATAAAATGTTTAATTTTTCTCTTTGCCCGTTCTAATCTGCCTCAAGTTAGAATAAGTTAGAATTCAGTGAGCACATAAATAGACAGGTGAACAGTAGTTCTCCTAACGTGGAAGAAGTTTGACGTGTTTTAGCATCATTGCAGATACACTTGAAGAATACAGAAATAGAAAACACCAAACTAGTAAAAGAAATCCAGACGTTTAAGAATTTGGATGCAAACAAAGAAAACATGATATCGTATTATAAAGAGGAGGTTGGCAGATTACAGCTATTAATAGCTGAAAAAGAAAATATGAAGAAAGCTTTTTTGCACTCCTCATCCAACAAGGTAAGCAGTACTGATATAATTGGCCTGCTGTGAATAAACATATCTAATGTTGTATGTGCTTGACAAGAGAAAGGAAGAAGTTGAAGAAATCACCAGGGTATAGGCTAAGAGGCAGGAGGATTATGATGTTCTCTTCTAGATGAAGAAAATGGAGAAAAGACTGAGATATGTTTTAGTTTTGCATCTTTTGAGCTTGTTGAGGTCTTACATGATGAACTGAGATTAACTATGTGTGAAAAGGTAATTTATGAGTTCAGTAAAAGTGATGTGTTCCTGAGTTGCTTCTGGCTTCACAAAAAAGGAAAGTTGAGGAGAAAGTTCGTAATGTAGCTGTATTGAGACTGTAGAGGATGATGGAGAAGAAAAGAGATGTGGAGAGATTGCTGCAGGACTTGTTAGGTGAATGTACTGTCAAGCAGCAGTGCTGACTGAGAACTCTGCAGCGACAGTAGGGTTTTGAAGGAAGAGGTGCCCTGTGGTAGCATTGTGGTTAGCAAGCAGTGTGGTGTAATAGGAGAGTGAAATTGCTGAAGAACTCATATTTATGCTGTCCATGGTCCACCGTGGGGTTATTTCAGGCTTAGTTCTAGCCAGGTGTTATGGATGCATATATTGGGTTTGTGTAGGTTTTGGTAGTGGAGTGGCCTCTGTGAGAAGCTCCCAGAAGCTTCCCCTGAGAGAGCCAATATCAGCCAATGCCTGATGGAGCTCGTGCCAGCAGGCTCCAAGATGGACCCACCACTGGCCAAGGCTGAGCCTGTGGGTGATGGTGGTAGCACCTCTGGGATAACAGATTTGAGAAGGGTGTTGGAGAGGGGGAAACTGTGTGAGAGGAATTGCAGCAGGAGAGAAGAGTGAGAACATGAGAGAGACAGAACTCTGCAGACATCAGAGTCAGTGAAGAAGAGGAAAAGGCTCCAGATGCTGGAGCAGAGATTCCTGTGCAGGCCATGATGAAGACCCTGGTGAGACAGGCTGTCCCCCTGCAGCCCATGAAGCTTAACAGTGAAGCAGACATCCACCCACAGCCTGTGGAGGACCCCATGCCAGAGAAGGTGGATGTTCCTGAAGGAAGCTGTGACCCCATGGGAAACCTGCACTGGAGCAGGTTTGCTGGCAGGATCTGTGATCCCACAGGGGACCTGTGCTGGAGCTCTCTGTTCCTGAAGGATTGCACCCCATGGATGGGATCCTACACTGGAGCAGTTCATGCAGAACTGCACCCTGTAGGAAGGATATGTATTGGAGAAGTTTGTAGAGGAGTATCTCCCATGGGAGTGACTCCATACTGAGAGAGGGAGGAGTCCTTCCCCTGAGGAGGAAGGAGCAGCAGAGAGAATGTGTGATGGACTGACTGCAGCCTCTATTCCCCATCCTGGCTATGCTGCTGAAGGAGGGGAGATAGAGAATCTGGGAGTGAAGTTGATCCTGGAAAGAGGAAGGGGTTGGGGGCTGGATGTGTTAATATTTGGTTTTATTTCTCATTATCCTATTCTGATTTGACTGGTAATAAATTACATTAATTTTCCCCCGAAGCTGAGTCTGTTTTTGCTCATGACAGTAATTGCTAAGGGATCTCTCTCTGTCCTCATCACGACCCACAAGCTTCTTCAGGGTGAGAAGGGGAGTGGTGGAGTGGCTTTGGTGGGCACCTGGCATCCAGCCAGGGTAAACCCACAATAGAATAACCATTAGGTGTTCTTTCCTGATGTACATCATCCTGTTCCATTTCATCCAAAAGGAATGCAGCTTCTGTGCCCTGAGATTGTTCTCAGATCTACAGTGTGATAGGCAGTAATGCAATTGGCTGGGAGTTTTGCTTCACAAATTTGCTCTTGATCCAAATTAGAGAGTCAGTTTAAATACAGCCATTGAAGCCAGCATGGAAAAATCAGATTATGCAGGCACCTTTCTTGTGTATCTTGCCAGTCTTCTCACAGAAAAGCAACTTGAATCTCAAAGGACTAGAAATTGTTTTAAAGTAATATGAGTTATGAATATAATATTTAAGTGGAAAAGTAGTGCTGTTGAGAATGGAAATAGTGAGAGTTTAAAAAGGGCATGCTATCTTGCTTTAAGTTACATCTTACTTTAGTCTCTTTTGTGCTGTTTTGTTTCTGAATGTGTTAAACTACTACTGTGTTTTATTTTGAAGGGAGTGGGTATGTGTCAGTACTGAAGCAACCAAACATTTATGTCATTTATTAATCTTAAAGTGCTTGTGGTGTTTCTGGTGGGATCATTAATAGTTTTATCTCACACTGAAACTGCAGATATTTACTGAAGTATGTAACCTGTGCATCATGTGCTGTAAAAATAGCTAGGAGACAGGACTTCAGGGCATTTACTAGTCTTTCCATCTTCATAAATGGTTGCAAAAGGCATTAGTATTCCTCTGGACTTAAGTGATATTTAAAAAATTAACAAATAATGGACTAGAGATAGCTGAATTTATGTCTACACTCAAGAGTAAGAGATGATTATGCCGTCAGGGAGCCCAGAGGCTATATAATACTTTATATAGTACCTTTTTTATTTAAAAAAAAATTGATTTTAAAATTATTTTTTGTAATCCTGGCCTCTCTGAGGAATGAGAGGCTGGTAGTTCAGTTTGGTCAGTTCACTCTTGAGTTGCCCCATGATGCTGCAGCAGTTCTTAGTGCTACATGCTGCAGCTTGTTCTTCATTACTGTTTGTTCTCTCTTCCCTCTGGAAAGCTTGTTTTGCAAGATCTTGGGAAATAGAGCTCTGAGAAAAACATCCCAAAGCTGCTTTACAGTGTTTTTATATCAACCAGTTGTAGGCACTGTAAAACTTCTTGCTCTGTTGTTACCTTCATTGTGTTTCTGTGGAATGGACTTTGGTTTTAATGCTGGAATTCTACAGTGATAAGAACAGAAGTGTGGAAAACAGACTTTTTTTTGGTCATATGTTTAAAACTGAAGCTGAAATTCCAACAAAAATCCAGAATAAAGAAAATAATAATATTTAAGTTTGCCTTTATTTCATAGTGAAATAAGTTTGCACATCATTGTTGGCAAAGAAGACAAGTGGGGAAAATGGTACATGTGTACTGACTTCTTGATTTAGTAGTTTTGCTAAAGCCACCAGGAAAACTTGTTCTTTCTTTCAGAGGTTTCTAATCCCTATACCTACCTTTATTTAAGCTTTGAATTAAAAAATGATGAATTCTCTTCCATCTTTTCTCTCTCCTAGGATGAGGCAAGTGTTTTAAAAGAGCAGCTTCGAAAAGCTGAAGATCAGATTCAGGCTAGCAAACAAGAAGCTGTTTTAATGTCAAAGGAGCTGAGTGATGCAGTAAATGTGCGGGATAAGACAATGGCAGATCTTCACAGTGCTCGTCTGGAAAATGAAAAATTTAAAAAGCAACTTGCTGAAGCTTTAGCTGAACTTATAAAAATCACAACTTTGAAAAATGAACAGGTAAATTGTCAGTATTTACTATTGAAGTTTATCTGTATTTATAAAATCTGTCAGAGCTGACTTTACTGAAGATGGGGACTAAAAATAGGTTTCTGGATGGTTAGGGCAAATAATTATCAAATTCTCTTTCAGTGTTCAATATACTACCTTAAATCAAGTGTATGTTATCTGACTTGGAGGTTTGGTAAGAAAGGAGATTTCTGCTATTACTCACATCTACCCACATTATTTTCACAGAATAATGCAGTATTTATCTGTGTCATTTTGAATCCTGTCCCTGTTGTAATTCTGTTAAGTGAGGCGCAATAGCATTAAAAATTCATTCAAATAAGAAAATTTATTGGTAGAAACTTGGGTTGTTTTATAATGCTTTTTCCTCATCGATAGATTCTCTCTGAATTCTTAAAATTCCTTCCAGTATTTGTGATCAAAGTTAATTTGCTTTAAGTAAAGTATAAAAATATTAATGTAATGAAAACTGGCTTGACCTTAGTCTTGGATAATAATATAGTGAGCTAATATATGTTTCATCATTTTTATTTAAGGGAGCTTTATACTGCATCTTCTATGACTGCAACTGTACTGGATTAATTTGCTACTAGGATTACTGTAATGGTGTAACTGTTCGAAGAAAATATATTGAGCTGAACAGCAATTAAAATAGTACTGTAAATACAAAATGAGTGTTAAAACACTCCAAAAGAACTATTATATTTAAAATATTGAAGAATTGCGCATTTTTTTTCCCTAAGAGTTTCAGTTGTATACAGTGTATTTTCAAATGTATCATGAAAGAAGTAGCAAAACATGTGAATGACTTAAGTCACCAGGAAGTATCTGACCATGTCCTGTGTCTAGTTGCCAGATGTGGTTTGTGTAGCTTGTGTGTCAGTGTTGTGGCTCAGTGGAACCACTCCAGGTGAAATACAGTGAGTGTGAGGGAATACACTTGTGGACTGTGCACTTTTGCTACGTGGCCATACTTGTATATAAGACTGCTGGAACACCCCCTAGAAGGTGTTCAGATGTTTCCTGTACGTTCAGGCTTTAGATACACATTAAACAGCCCACAAAATAAGAATCTTCTTTACCTGCCTCTAGTATTATACTAGTGCCTGTTTACATCCTTCAGTGTGTCCTGCTTGGAATGAAGTTCAGCACATTCATCCTCTCTCTGTGCTCTACTGCTTGCTCTATTCCTTTCCTTCCCACAAAGAAAATAGGAGCTTCAGTACTTACGTGGAGCATTATGCTTTTTTAATTGAAAAAAGGCTTTTTGGGAATTAGTGGTATTAGAACAAAAGGGAGAACAGTTTCTATTTTTTTTAAAGGAAGCTTCAAACGCAGTGGAGCAGGAACTGCGCAGAGAAGTTGAAGATCTGAAGCTTCGTCTGCAAATGGCTGCTGACCATTACAAGGAAAAATTCAAAGAATGTCAAAAACTTCAAAAACAAGTAAACAAGTTTACAGAACAGGCAGTAAGTAGAATGGGATAAATTGCACTTGCTTTTTTGGTAACATTTCAACAACAGTTTAATTTCCTTCTGTGAAAACTAATGCTTTTAAAAAGGATAAAATGTTTGGTAAGCAATGACCATTTTCTTTCACAATCCTAAATTACCTCTATGATTCTTTTTAGATAGTTGTCCAAACCAAGCATAGAATTTATAGTAGCTGGTGTTACTAGAAGCCTGATAGAGTTTTGATGAACCTACAAGCATTGCACTGTTCAAGGAAAAATTTTGAAACTGAAGCTGGAAAAATCCATAATTACTGCCTCTATCCAGTACTGCCACAAAAAAAGCCCAATAAAAAAACCCCAAGCCCTAAAGTGGGGGAAATAGAGAACTTGAAGTAGGATTTAAAGGTGAAGTGGGGAAGAATTTTCCACAACACAATATGGAGTTGTAGTCCATATATATTTTGTAATCTTACCACTCTTCTAAGATCTGTTTCATAAATAAATGAATCTTTTTCAATGATGATAAGTCTTAAACCACCTAGTAACTGAACTTGTCAGCCAGTTTCAAACAGATTTGAGAGCAGAGTTCTTCAGGATTTTTTGAAAATTAGAGTTGGAGAGGAGCTCAAAGAGGGAAAAGGCCTATGTGCGATGGCAAGATGTGCAAATATGAATTCTTAAGAAAACCAGACCTAAGTATTTCTGTTATCCACAGAACATTGCATAAAAAAGTCATCTTCTCATCCAGAAGGTCAATGGTGAAGGAGGTGTCATATCAGAACATCTGTGGCTTTTCCTTAAAAATCTTCTACATCTTTGGCAATGTTACACATCTTACAGCAAACACCAGATGTCATTGCTTTCACTCCACAAGTCCAGCAGACATTCCTATAACAGACTCTGTTTTTCTAATGGAGTATTAGAATTAAGTTATTTTATATTAATTTTAACATAAGTGATTCTCTAGAAAATGAGATTTTTTCTAATAATTTGCTTAGAAATTACCATTTTTAGGGAAAAAGACCTTTATCAAGTAAGGTGATAAAAATCATAGTCTGAAGCAATTTCAGTGTTAGTAGAATTAAATGTTTTTGCGTATTTATTATTACCTACTGTTTAAATGAGCGATTCTGTCTAGTCCAATTTTGGAGCAAATGATAGTGCAAGATACATTACTTTGTGCTTTGGCTTTCATTTAATCAAGTACCAAATCAAAATTTCTTTTCACAAAGAAAATTGCAGGGCATCAACAGAAACTGACAGATGCGTCTAACATTGAGACAGCTACTGCCGTCCTTACAGACAAAAAGTTGTCTGCATCTCCAGGTACCAACAACCTAAATTTTTCTGTCTTTATAAGCCTTAAATTATTGTCTATGTGAAGTAGTTACTAATAGTATTTAAAGTGTAAAGAAGGTGGACTTGTTCTGTTTAATTAAAGCATTAATTAGAGATGTGAAGATTTATCTAAATATTTTGTCTCTTACCAAGTGGTAACATTCATAAATAAGTTCATGTATCAGTTTAGTTGCTATTTACTAATGTCAGTAGAACTGAACTCTTGAATTTCTGCTTTATGGTTAACAGAGATGGTTTTGCCAAGCTAATGAAGAGTTTAGTAAGAAAAAAATCTTAGCTCAGATTTTCAATTTGAGTATAATAGCACAGTAATTTTGCAGTCAAGTTGTGACGACTATCCACTATAACATTCTACTGTAAAATCAAATCTGCTGAAAAGTTCTGATTATGTGATGGCAAGGTGAAGCCAACTGACTATTTTCATGAATTATAGGCAGTAGTAATTTATTAGAAAATGTTTATAATTATTGTGAATGATTAAGTTATTGCAAAAATAATATTCAAAAACTTCAATATGTAATAGGTTAAAACTAAAGAAATCCTTCACTGTGAGGCTAGTGAGGCATTGGAACAGGCTTCCCAAAGGAGTTATGAATGCCCCATGCCCCTTGGGTGTTCAAGGCAAGGTTGGATGGAGCTCTGAGCAACCTGGTCTAGTGGAAGTTTTCCCTGCCCATGAGTCACAGTAGCATTAAAAATTCACCCCCCGTGGCAGGGGGATTGGAGCTAGAGGGTCTTTAAGGTCCCTTCCAACTCAAACCGTTCTGTGATTTTTTAATTCAGTTTAAATTGATAAATACCCATAAATTCTGAATAATTTTTCCGTGTTGTTTTATAACTGACAGATTCTTGTTGTCTGTAAAGACCATAGGGTGTAATTTCTGTCAGTTTCCTCCTGTCTGCGGTAAATGCAAGTGTTTCTTAAAGCATACGATCCCCAGCAAGCTTGGTGATAGTGTGCGATGAGGTAGTTTGCTGAGGTACTTCATGTTTTTATGTGAGAATAGAATATTTAGAATGATAGCGTACATATTCTGGTGTTCACTTTGTTTTCTTTCTTGGGAGAGTACTATGTGTGTGTGTATTTATGTTCATCCTCAGCATGTGACAGAACTGAACACAGATGTGCCCCTATGGTTGCTGATCATACATAGCAAATAATGCTGATTGCCTCTGGTTTGGATAATATGGAGCGCTCTGTTTTTGATGCATTCTCAAATCTGGGCTGTCATCTCTCTTTTACAAACTTTATTTATGGAACAAAAAAAATCAATGTTCTTGTTTTTTCTTCAATGTTCACAGTTAGCCCCATTTCATCTGACATAGTTTCGGAATCCGTGGTAAAGGAGCAAGTGCGTGAAATGAATAAAGAGATTGCTGAGAAAACAGAGAAGTATAAGAAATGCAAGCAAATGCTGGCAGTAAGTAAACAGCTGCTTCGGAGAGCTGAACAAAAAGTAGCTGTAGGTGCTAAGCCTTGAAACGACAAGGCCTACCCAGCTGAGTTGCCTTCTTTTTTTGTGTGATACGCAGTGATTATGGTAGAAATCTTACCATTAGAAAACACAGCTGATTTGTTCAATCAGCTCTTGACTGTGAGGTTTTAGAGGGTCCAGATAAGGAAGACCAAGATACAGTAAAACAAATGTGCACATGCTTGAGGTGTTAAATACTTTCTGTTCTCACATTAAGTGTAATTGCTTTTATAAATCAAATACAGCAGGTTGCTGTAAGCCAGCTGATATTTGGTACAAGTGGGGCAGTGTTGATCTTATACTCATCCAAAGCATAGTAACTTTCCCTGTCTGCCTGTCATGGCTTTTACACTTGAGGGGTGCTGCCAAGTAGCTTGGGCTCAGTCACACATAAAGGCATTTATTTGCTTGTCCTGACCAAAGCTGGCGCTGGTAGTGCTGTAGCCACAGTAGTGATGCTCTTTAAATATTAGTACCTGTCAGTCGTAACTTCATTTTCGTTTAATCAGTTTGGATGTGTGTATGGTGATGGAGTATTACATCAGTGGCACTGGTGTAAAGCTGACAACAGTTTAAGAAATTCTTTCTGAGTGTTGTCTTGACTGTCTTCATTTTGTTTATTTATCACAATGATATTATTCTATTTTAATAGTTTCTCCAGGATGTAATAACTGTCCTGTAATTCTGCTCATAACCCTGTCCATGGAGAGCCTGTATTGGCTTCTGCTGGCTGTTTATTCCATAGTGATTTTTGAAGAAAGCTTTGCCTTTGACCTTCTGGATGAAAGATACTTAGGTTATAAAAATCACTTGAGGAAGAGTTTTGTATTGAAGTGAGATACTTGAAAGAATAAGCATTGTTACTAGTATTAGTGTACAAAGAAACTTGAAACTGTTAAACTGAAGAGGAATATCAGCTTGTTGAAAACTCAAGGGAAGAAATGCCTATTGAACATCATTTATGCAGTGTTCTGTGGTCCTGACCTCTTCAGAGTCTTGAGTCAGGCTTGGAAAAGCCATTTGTAAATGATCTCGTTTTAAAAGAATGGAGTTAACACGGTTACATTGTTGGGGGTGGGAGGGAAAATCTCTTAAGATTGTAAATATTTCATGCTGTGGTATAAACTGCTTTAGGATGAGAAGATGAAATGCAGTGTTTATGCTGATGAACTAGCTAAACTGGAGCTGAAGTGGAAAGAACAAGTGAAAATCAATGAGGGTATAAAATTACAGCTGGCAGCAATGGAGGATCAGTATAAAGTAAGTTACAGGTTTTGTTTATGACAATGGTTACCTGTTGTTAAGATGATTGCTTATTTCTGATGGTTCAAGTAATGAAGAGCTTTAATAGGGAAAGCACACTAAATATATTTTTGCCGTAAATAGAAATTCTGCACTTGAAGAAACAATACAGTCTTGTAATGCTTCTTTTAAAGTAAGAGAGGTCTGCTAAGATCTACTACCAGCTGGCTATCAGTCTTTTAATACTGTGGATTTAGACAAACCCCTAAATGATGTAATCTTGTATTATGGGGAAAAAGGGCAAGGGATTTCTAATTTCCTGCTGCTTACTGTAATACTAACAGGAAGATTGATTGGTGTGTTTGTCTAAAATCTTCATATTGCATATTTCATTACTAGTATAGTAATGTCTAATGCATTTTATCTGAAGTCAGTAGAGAGGAGTAATCCATTGTTTTTAAAATCATGCGAGAATTTAATTTGGAGAACCTCAGGTATAGTCTTGGTAGAGTGATGTAACACATTCACCAGAAAGTCAAGCATAATGGGCAGCTTTATCTTATAAGGGGCCTTAATCTTTGAGGTTATGTGATAGTAATGCTTATGTTGAATTAGCTTCTTAGGTCAGTAGGGATGAGATAAGAGCAACAAATGTCCAGTGAGACTGACTAGCTTTTCTGGTGGATCTCAGTCTAGAGGTGATGATGCAGTTGACTCTGTCAACTCTGTTGACTCTGTGAACAGCCTCTGCCTGTTTTTGCCCATTATGATGAAAAATGATTAAACTGAACTGTGACTGTATTGATTCTACTAGGACCCCCTTTTTATTGGTAATTACAGCAATTTTTCATTATAAAATCCTGAATTACTGTACAGTTTATTTTAGCACTCCTTACGCCATCTTTTTCTGACACTTTCTGAAGCTCTAATTTCAGTTTTATAAAATGCATGACTCTTTCCAGTTTAGTTTATTTTACTAATTAGCAGTGATAAGTTGCCATGCATAATTTAATGTGAAATAAGTTCAACTTCTCAATAGCAGATGTAATAAATAATTGGTTCCACAATTGAAAGCATTTTGCCAGCAATTAAAAAATTACTATCATTCAAGAGGGTGCATGTGGAAGAGAAAAATTTAGCTTTTCTTCCCAGTCAGGAGATTTTGCTCCATTGACTTAAACTAGGAGAAGGAATTTCGGAACTGAAAAAAATGATAAGAAGTTATGCCAAGCATTGAGTTTAGATATTAAAAAAACAGGGGAAGATGCAGTCTCTCTAAAGGAGCCAGAATACAAATAAAATAGTCCTTTGTAGAGAGAGATTATTTAAATCATCATTTTGAACCCAGGAAGAATTGTGTGTCAGTTGCACCTCCTCCTAGGGCACCCAACAGAGACACAAGGTAGATGTTTGTGAAACAAATTTAGTGTCTTTGAGGCAGGAGTAGCTTTTCATTCTCTCAAGTTCTGTGGTCGGACAGAAACAATGCCAGGAGATTTCTTCAAAAATAATGAGATGAGGCTTGCAAACCTTCAGCTGTGTCTGGGCAGTGGTGCCCCTCCTGCCATTGGTGGCACAGATACTACTCCTCCTTTCTAACATAGAATTTTATCATTCCTCAACTGTTTACTGAAAACTGGCAAGAAAAGACTGCTAGTGTACTGTTGTTGTCCAGCAGATAAAACTTAGTGGGAATTGTTGGGTTAGATTTGTAGTAGCACTGCGTGTTGCATGTGACTGTAGTAGACAAAACTGTTTTCATCTGAAAGATTAAGTTAATCAGGGAACTTTGTTTTCACAATGTAAGAAGCAGGGAAATAGTTTCCATTCACTAATAAAAGAATCTTAATCTTCTTTTTATATAGATTCAGCTGGCAGAAAAAGAGAGACGAATAAAGGACCTAGCATCACAGTTGGAACTCTTTACCAGTGAGAAGGTATTGTCAAACATTCTGGAATATTAATGCTAATGTAGCAGTACCTCTGAGGTACTATATGACAATTAATCAAAGCTAGGTTTTACTGAAAAGTGAAATAATAAAAAAATGTCCTTATTACATTCAGATAGTATTGCATGATATTGTGCAAAGTTAGGATTTTTCTTTGAAACTTTATTTGATAACTTTACAATTCCAGTATAGATACAATACCAGAAGAGATACTTAGTAAAAATAAGCATTTTAATACTGAGAAACTGAAACAAAACAAACTTTCAGATTAAGCTAGTTATTTTTTTTGGTGAAATTCTCGATCGTCAAGTAGTTGGTATTTAATTTATCTTCTTTTTAAACCAATATAATTTTTGATAGATCTGTCGTATTTTTCTAGTTCAAAAGAAATCAAATTAAAAATTGAGTTTTGGTGAGGCTAGTTTAGGTGGAAGGAGTAATTTTAAACACCACACATAAGAACAACAACTGTGAAAATAATAATATATGAAGCTTATAAAAGTTTTTAACTTTGTCTTTCAAATTTATAGATATTTACATTACAAAGAAGAATCAAAGTGCCTTGCTAGGCTGGAACCACAATTTAAAAGTTTAAGCATGGGACAGTAAACAGCTTTTTAATTTATACTCATTGTCAGTGCTTGTTTATAAATGTCACCAAGGATAGCTTGCTAAAAATCTTCATTTGCTGTCTCTTCAAAACTATGAAATCACTTTCTTTCTGTTTTATTTACATACTTAGATAGCCTTCAATATTTTTCTAGATTTTTTTTTTAATCAGTCTCTACCCTAGCTATCCAACTTCTGGCTAAGACTATTTTGCAGTACCTCTTTACCCTCAGCTTTATTTACATTCTGTTTTAATTTTATGTAATATGAAAATTAAAGTAGTAATACTACTGCCTCTTGTTTTAAACTGCTTCTGTATTCCAGAAGAAATCAGTTTTAAAAAGGAAAATCCTAATTTCATTGCTAGTTAATTGTTCCTGCTTTGTATTGAGTAAAGATAAATTACTTAAATTTTACACACTCACTGAAACATGCAATCCTAGCTTTTTAATCCTACCTATTTTAATCAAATGTTCCTTTCAGTTTATAAATCTAAAGTTACACTGGCGTTGCTTTATATTGTATCTAGAGGAGGGATGCCATCTACTACATTAGGTCTTTTTACATTTGAGTAGTGTGCTTTTTTCAGGGTAGTTACTGATACTTGATTTTTGAATTTTTCTCTTCAAGTGGTTGATCTGAAGTTCACCTGTTTGCAATAAAAAAAAATATTGAATTGTTCCTTTTAGTAGCAGACTTTTTATTTCTTATGGAGTTGAATTGGTAATTGAAGCTTTGGTTTTAAGTTTCACTTTAAAGTCTTTTGGGGAAAAGATACACTTCAGTCTTTGAGGGTTTTATTAACATCCACAAATATTAAACATGAACCCAGAGAACCCAGAAGAAGATACCAATCAGAAAGAACATTACTGGAAAGCATGTCTCTCTTAACAGTCTCTATTTTTTAATTATTGTTTTCATATTTACATCTCAGAATTTTTTGCTTGGTTCTGAATTTAAATGGCATACGTCGTTTGATAGTCTTGGCGTACTGCTCTCTATCTCTTAACCCACTTTGTTGAATGGAATGTTGAGAAAGATTTTTATTGAGATAAGTTACAGCTGATGCATTGACCACACTTAAGTCACTTTAATCAGTGTCTTTTAACATATATACTGGCTTAGAGTTTTAATGGTTTCTAGGTCATAAAACCCCTTTATAGTATGTAATTACTATCATAAGTATGGTTGATACGCAAGAATCTAGAATTTTAAGCATATTAATTTTTTGAAGAGTTCTGTGAGAGCATTTCTGATACAAATATTTGCTGTTACATATCAGAAGGGATCCAGTGCAATGTATTTACTAGTTCTCTAAGTGTCTGTCACTCATGGATTCGTAAGGAATTGTGTCAAGTATGTACCAAGGTGTGCTCCACATACTAAAATGCTACAGTCTTGAATGGTATGGTATGATAAGATACGAAAAAAAGAATTAATCTGTTTTTAATTGTAACTTTTAAAAATTTTTCTCACTGCATATTATCTTCAGTCGTTATTGTTAATCTACTCATTTTTACTGATTGAGCTAATTTTTCTTCATTGTAAAAAAATGCAGATACTTGAAAAACATGGCAGTTCTGTTCATGTAATTAGAACTGACAGCAAACCAAGAAAAAGTAGTATCTCTTTGAAAGATCTTCTTTGTATTTTCTTTTCTTCATTGACTGTTTTTGCTGTTTTGGTATACTTGGCATAAGATCAAAATGAAATGACAGTAGGAAGGTTAGCAGTTTTTTCTTTTAAAAACATATTTCATAAACATTTCAAATTTTGCTAAGACTCCATAGGTTAATTAAATTTCGAACTCTGCATAATTTAGGAACTTGGCAGGACACCAGGAGATCAAGCTGGAAGGATGATGGAAGGACAGACTGCACAGCAGACATTACATTTTCGCAACCCATATTCAGAGGAAAATGGACCAGTTCCTGCAGTGCCAAGTAGACTACCAGTATTGCAATATGGAAACCCTTATGCAATTCAGGAAAGAAGAGGTAAATAAATTTCACACCCCCCCATTATAATTTCTCCCTCGCTGTTTCAAATGCAATGCCTCATTTAATTCAGGTTAAGTACTGACAGCCTTCAGACTGGTTTACAGAGCCTTTTCTGACAGATGAACGTCAGTAAAGGGCTTTTATTTTATTATGCGAATCAGTAAGGTAAACAAAATTTTAAACACCTCTGGAGGAAGCTGATTCTCTCCTCTTGTTTTATCTAACGGAAAATGTGTTTAACTCTTGATTTTTAAAGGTAAGGTAGCACATCTGTAATCTCAAAATACAAACTACTGAACGAAGATGTCCTAATTAATTTTTCTTCAGATGGAGCAGATGGTGCTTTTAATCCTGATGAGATCCAAAGACCACCTGTTAGAAGTTCCTTTTGGGAGCTAGAAGATGATGTCGTGTGTAGCCAGCCTTCACGCAATCTCAGTCGGCCTGATGGTTTAGAAGATCCTGAGGATAGCAATGCAAGTTACCTTTCTTAGTATTTATCAAGAGTTTCACATAAGTTTTCCATATCTGATAAGCCTGATTTATTGTTATGTAAATTTGCAATAGATTTTTCTTTTCCCTGAAATTTTTTTTGGTGAATTTTGCTTGCTTCGAAGGGGAAAACTCTGCACATCTATTGATGTTAATACACTTGTTCTCCTAATCTCTGGGGTTACCATCAGCTTGTTTTGGTATTAGGACAGTAGCTTCTTAATATTTTTAAGTATTAAAGTAAAAAAAACCCAAGTAATCTCAACTCATTATTTTTCTCTCCTGTGTGGCAGAATGAGAGCTCAAAATGTAGCCACATCTCACTCATTTTATAATAGCAGTGTAGGAACAAAAGTGGACCAGAAAAAATAAAAAACATAAAGGATTCAGATACCAGTATTTTCAGTTGAATGCTAGCTATAAGTTGGTATCCTACTAGATACATTATTCTAATCTATTACTCTTTAATTCTGTCTTCTGCAAATGTGTGTTTGTTAATTTCCATTTTGAATGCTTTTTGCTGTTGGACATGTATTTGAAAGAGCTTAATTGACTGTTACCTAAAGCTGATTAAACTGAAAGGGATACAATTCCATTGATTTTTTTTTTAGGGCTTTGTATGTTTCAAGTTTCTGGTTAGCTTTTCTTTTTAGTACAGTTAACTTCCACATTCTGGTATAAAAAATTGGCTTCTGTAATAAATTGGACTGTATGTCTTCATTTGAACAGGAACAGACCTATTACTCTTTTTTATTCCAAGTACTCTTGCACCTTCAAAAATATTAAACAAGAAATACCTTTCTGCAAAGTATTGTGCTCTTTGCAAGTACAGTGGTATCATGACCTGTTTCTCATTTAGTCTAGTTTGCCACATTTAATTGCTATTAACCTTTGCAGAAACTGATCAGTGTTCAGACAGGCATGATTTTAGCCCTGGTGCTCAGCACCCATAATGGAGAAAAATGTATTTCTCCCTCCTACCTTTTGCTCCCAATGTCCATTACTGTGAATAATTAGAAAAACTGTCAGAGCTTTTGCAGCCTGTTCAAGATCTCGAATGTGAGCTTAATGCTGTCCCCACCTTTACTTCACATTTTGCATATTTAATCTGATCATTCTTGACGTAGCTATCACATCTGACAAGCTCTTCTCTTCTTTAGTCATCTGCTGCAGTTTAATTAGCAGGGTGTTCTCTCTGATCTATGTGCTTTGCCCTCTTGCAAACCCAAGAGAAACAGTACTAGAGTCTTGTGCTCGTTTGCAGACACAGCTTGGATTTTTGTAATGAGGTGGAATATAACAGGCTTAAGTAAAGTTCAGCTTGAGAAAAGGTGCCTTTAAATCAAATAACTTGTATCTTTATTTTTTATTTGCAATTGAGAATCAGTTGCTTGCTCCTCACCCAGACAGACTGTATGTATAGTGTACAAATTTATATAAAAATGAGAAGCTGCAGGAATATTTCTAGGGAGACGTAGTAATATGCCAAAGATAAAACAATTCTGAGGCAGGATGTAAATAAATAACCTGACAAAACTTCCACGTATGTAGGTGATTCATTATAAAGAAGAGTCTGTCGTTTGTGCAGAAGAAACAGCAAATATAAAATGATAAATATGAGGAGATTACCACTTCTTGGACTGTTTTTTAAAATCAGCTATTTCTCTGCATTTTTTCAATCAGCAGGATGCAGAGTGTTTTGCTAGAGGAGGTTTCCCTCCCAGAAGAAAAGGGATTGGTAGGCTTGCTGCTTTGTTTGAAATCCTACTGTTGTATGGACTTCTGCTGTCCTCCTGTCCTCATTCCTATTACTTCACATTATATTAATTTAAGAAATTAAGGGTGTTGTAGTCACTTCCACCTCTTCATGGCTAAAAGATCCGTCATCTTATATAAATAAAGGAGACATGTTCATCATCAGAGGTAAACCACTACCAAAACAGCCATGAAGTTTTGGAAGTGACTACAACACCCTTAATTTCTTAAACTAATACAACACAAGATACTCAAATCCCTCAGAATTTTTGTGCTGTTGTGTTCCAATTTGGTTTCTCCCAAAACTTGGCTCCTTAGAAACAGGCACTTCCGCGTATTTGGTTGACATAAAAACCCATCAGTTTTGTATGAGTGGAAAGACATTACAGGATTCTTGTACCTTTGACTTCAGGAACTTGGAGGCCAATTAAACCGTGATTTCTGAGAGGGATAAGCTGATCTGTGTTATTAGTGCCAGCTGAACACGTGTGCACAGTGGTGATTTTGTGTAGAGTGGCTGACTTGCCATAAGTTCCTGCCATCATCTGCTCAACACTAACTTTCCATTTGCTCATGCTGCTGTAATTGACTAAGGTGGAAGCATTGGGAGCAAAGAATTCCTAGCAGTGAGGGAGAGATCCATAAACAAAACATATATATGTATAATACTAAAGTATGAGTTTTAGCAATGTAGTCCTGATTACAGTTGGCAGCAAGCCCAGAATAACTATCCTGAGACTATTAAACAATGTTTTAGTCACAGTAAATTTGTGGGGGATGGAGAATATAACTCTTGGCAACTGAGCACCACGTCAGGATATTTTTTCAGATGACTCCAAAATGGCCTCTCTTCTAGCAAAAACCCCCACAATGCCTTCTTTGCCTGATCTGACCCTGGCAGCCAATTACTGTCTTTTGTATAGGAGGGACACAAAAGGAGCAGTTGGTATCCAGGTGTCCCTTGGGAGAGCAGACTGCTTGCAGAGAGGTTGAGAGGCCTAGAGGAGTGAGTTTGATTTCACGCCTACAGCAGAGCTGAATCACAGAAATAAAATGGATGTGCCCTTCTTCCCAGTGTGCCCACACTGCACCTCAGCCCTGTATCTGTTCATGTGTTGTTTAAGGCCTTGGATGGGTTCCTTACTGCTGCATGTTAAAATGATCTGTAGCACTTGGGGATGGGACTGTTCAAGTCTGTGGTTTTGTACTGTGTCACACAGCTTTCTAATTTCTGTTTGACAATTCTGGAACTGCTTACAGTTGTAATTATGAAAGCAGTACTTGAGACAGAATTGGTTGGTTTCAGTACAGCTGATCAAGTTGCACTTCTGACAGTTTCATGTCTGGCTTTCCCTTCTTCCCCCGATGGCAAATCCCCTTTTTTTACCATGCTTTAGTGTGCAATACTGTATTTATCTTTATGATTCAACTAATCAGTGGAACTCATTGTGGCAGTTTTTTAAAGAGCAAGAGATACAGTCCAGTGATGATAGTTAAGTCATGATGTTAAAGGCATCCTTTATAATTTATTCACCTAATTATTCAGGCTTCTGAGTTTAGGAGGCCTGGCACTTGTTTTGCTGCAGGACCACAGTGCCAGCCTGTGGGTACATGGTATCAGTTTCTTTTCATAAGGACTTGAGGCTGTGTGACCACTTGTTACTTCACTGCAGGGCACTGTAGAGGTCTCAGACTAAGAATGTGCAGCCATGTCCATGTCCCTGGTCTTCAGCATGGACTGCAAGAAAGGTGGCCTTGGATCTACATGAAGGGCAGATTAAACTTTCTTTCTCAAGTTAGGGGTGTGGGCTTTCATTGAAATAACTTGGATGACTCCACCACATAGTCTTGTGCCTTTGAAATACAGCATAGGCAGAGCAACTGAGGCCTGGTCTCCCAGCAATTGTTGTCCAACTCTCTGTAAAACAGCTTCAACTACCACCTCACTTTGTCTTTTGAGCTGTCAGGGATGGTTCTTTTTACCAGGGGAGAGTGACGGATGTTTAAATGTCAGGCTGAAAAACACATGTAACCTCATTTATAAGAACAAAGAATGGATTGCTGGGTGATACTGGGCATTAAGTGGCAGTGAACCAAGATGAGAACCATGTGAAACATGATGATCCATCCTCCCCTCATAAAGTGCTCTGTTTTACATGGAACACTTAGTAGTATTGTCCATCAGACATGACAGAAATAGACAGCTGATGGAGTCCAATACAATGTTTTCCAGAGGAGCACTGCGTGAGAATTTTTAGTTCTGGGTGGCTGTATAGTGTTTACTGTAACTTGTAATTAGAATAGCTGGGAAGTCCTCTCAGACTAAGATAAAGTTCTCATGGTTCCTGTTTGACCATGCATTGGTTACACAGTAATCTCTGTAACATCTCTGTGAGGTCAGCTCAACACAGAGACATTTGCATTCTTCTTGTGTGGGTTAGGCATCCCAGAAGGTCAAGAACTGATCTCTGAGACTTGGCCAAGAGCAAAAGTACACTGAAGAGACAGAAGTTCCATATCTTAACAGGGTAATATCAGTACATACTTAGTGTTGACATTCTTGTGCAGGGCCTGGGTCAGAAGCTGCTGTAAGGAGCACACACTATGAATTTCACAATTAAGGGAACTGGGCCATGGAAAAGCTGTAGCTAAAGGACATTCCAAAGGCTTTTACATGTGCTTGCCTTCTGTTGAAGAGAGTTCTGTGGGGCAGCCACATAGGACAGTGCAGGTGCACTGAAGAAAGCATTGTCCTCTTTTTCAGATGTTTCTCAAAAAGGAACAAAGACGGATGTTGTATTTTTATGTGGTGGGTACTACACTTGCCAGAAGCTGAAAGAGAGGGAAAAAGATGTAAACAATTTTATCAAGTGACCAGCAGTAAGCCAAATGCCTTCAAAAAAAAGGGGGGGAGGGGAAGAAGAGGGGGTCATACTGAAGAAATGAACTTAAGTGTTAATTTGGCCAGTGTTTGTAGTGTAACTTCTTTGTTGATGGAAGATGCACATTAATTTTCTTGCTTAAGTCCTGGTGTGCTTCAGTCTGGTATTCAGTGAATTTGTTGTGTTTGTGGCTTTATGTAAGCTGTAGCACTGTAGCACAAGAGTACTTTAAATAGATTTTCTTTCTTAATACATCCATCCTGTCTCTCTCATGGCAGAAGGAACAACTGATGTTTCAAAACTCGTATGCCCTTTTCACCGCAGGTGAAAGCAAACAAGTTAGACTGCAAGATTATGTTTGTTGCTAGCATCTGTCATAGCAGGCCCCACTTCCTGCTTAATGGAAATGTTAAATGGTTGAAACTAATCAGGTTTTGTCAGAAGAAGAATATTGAGGAAATTCTCCCATCCTTTCCTGTTTCCATTAACACTTCATAAGGGGTTGTACATGAGCATAAATATGAAATGTTTTTCCATATGCATATGAGTTACCTGTTTAAAATATACAGTACATGTGCTGTTATATGTGCTCCTTCACACATCCTTTTTTGTAGATCAGCTAAATAATTCCTAACTCTTGCTTGTAAGGCATCTTTGAGATAAAAAGGAAAATGAGGTAGGGGTAGGAGTTGGAGTTTCAAAAATCTTGGAATGTACCTGTATTTCCACCTTGAAATGACTCCATTTTGTACTGTAATATTGAATTGCAGAATAGAGCCAAGATGCACAAAAGTAAAACGTGCTGCAGAAATTAGAGTGAATGTAAATTTCATCTGGGTTTGTGTTTGATAACAAAAATGCATATTGAGGAGAAAAAAAAGCTGTTCATAGGGATTATTCTTTAAAATACTTTCTCTTTTCAGCAGGATGATGACAACACTGTACCTTCTGCTCCTGATCCTCCAAGTCTTCTCTTGCGTGAGCGGGGCACAGGTTTCTGCTTTGATTCCAGGTAGATGTTATCTTTTATTGGTCTTTGAGGGCATGGAGAGGTTTCTGTAGAACTAGTCAAAGGGTGGGGGTGGAGGTGAAAAGCTACCAAGCATTTTCAATGAATGTTTGGTTTACAATTAACTGGCAGAGAATATGCCGTGAGACTGGGCAGGCTGTTTGTGCTATACCTTACATTGATGGAATTTGGACAATTTTTTTAGTAAATGAATGAATAACTTTTGTTTTTTCTCCTCTCTTGCCAACCTAATTGTGAACCTAAGTTTAGAGCTTTTATAAAGTGTTATGTTTGCTAAGAGCAAGCATTTATGAGCAGAGAGAGTGGTTTCCCATGAAACTGTTTGGCCATTAAGGCATTCAATAGATTTGTATTCAGTGGTAGCTGGAATAAGGTCAAAATTGTGTTGCTTTTAAAAGGCCAGGTTATTTTGGAATTTGTGTGTAAAACCGCTCTGACTGTATCGAGTGCTTTTGGCAAAAACATTTAAATGAACTGGATGATACTCAGATACAAAGTCCACTCAAATTTAAGTTGGTAGTAAAGTTGTTAAAGTTGGTGGAAATCAGGACCCTGCTTTTAGTTTGCATTAACAGAATAAGTAGAAATAAACTGTTCCCTTTTTTCTTTCTCTCTGCCTCCTCGTAAAGTTTTGATGTGCGCAAGAAATGCCCTCTCTGCGACGTGGTGTTTCCCCCGAACTATGACCAGAGCAAGTTTGAGGAGCACGTTGAGAGCCACTGGAAAGTGTGTCCCATGTGCAGCGAGCAGTTCCCGCCTGACTACGACCAGCAAGGCTTTGAGAGGCACGTCCAGACGCACTTTGATCAGAACGTATTAAATTTTGATTAAATACTTTGTTTTGCAGTGTAGCTTTAAAACCCCACCACTCTGAGTAGTCCACCTCTGGAACAAAAGCAGTGCAGCTTTCTGTAACAGTGCAAACTTCTGATTAAAAGCTCATGTACTCTAATGGGAGCCATGGCTCTAAGCTGCTATGGGGTTATTTTCTCTCTCTGCCTAACATTGTACTAAAGAGACTCACAGCCCCCCACCTTGTTGTGTATGTAGCTATTTATTCCCCTACTTAGTGGAATTTCTTCCCCTACTTAGTGGAATGCCTAAGGACACAGGAATGATTGAGCCTCAGAAAAAACGAGACTGGCTTCATGGTGTTCTTCAGCTACATTTAAAATGTCACCAAAACACCTGTGGTTTCTCTTAACATTGACAACTGAGGCACAATTAAAAATGTAATAAGCAGGTGTTTCTCCTAGCAAATCCATGTAGTTTTTCTCTAAGTAACACTTAAATTGGAAAGTTACATTACTTACCCTATGAAAATATAGTTTTCTAGTACATTTCTGAGATGTAGATGCATGTACTGTGAGATTCCAGGCTTGCAACAAAAGGAATGGCAAATACTTCAGTTTCACATCTAGAATGTTTGCCTTAAGGGGTAATGTTAAATGAGGTACGTTACACTTTAAGGCAGTGGTTTTGAGTTGAAAGAAACTGCTGTGCTTAAATGCCTAAAAGTAATTGTTTAAAAAAGTTATTGCCATTATGTTGCAGTTTTATTCAGTAGAAGATATTGTTCTATTTTCTCAACAGTGGATTGTGTTCCTTTTGGCTTTTAAAACCTTTTGCGTTTTAACTTTATGTATTTCTTTGCAATAAGTAAAAACACGTGTGTATATCTAAACATTTTATATTTACTTTAACTGTATTAAGTAAATTTGCTTCCCACTTGTTGTACAGTAGTCTTGTTACATTAAAAGCAGAATTATTCATGGAGCCAGTGGTCTATTTTTCCTGCTGCTCATTTTGAAATTAAACAGAATGTAGATTTTTTACTTCGGCGTGAATGATGACCCAGCATTTTTTGACAGAGAAAGGGTTGGTTGTTCCTCACATCTATTTATGTTCTTTCTTTGAGAGGGAGATTCTGGGATTAAGGCTTGGAGTAGCTTCTGTTGTCTGCAGTTCCCTCATGAACATGTGCAATATCCAGTTAATGCAGGAGTTATTAAAAACTGCATAACATGGATGAATTGCTGTGTTCTGGGCAGCAGCAACTCATTGATGCTTGTGTGCCAGTTGCAGTCTAAAGAGGTGGCCTGAGGCAAAGCATGGAAGTACTGAAAGTGCAATTTTTTTCAAGTTTCTTTTCTTACTGTAACTCAATAGCAGATGAAAACAGAACAGGCTTCAAGAGTTTGATGATACCCAAGTAAAATAAATAAAAGACTATACACTGCCCAAGAACTTAACTCTGTAGATTAGGAATGACAAAAGAGCAGTCTTTTTAGGTCAGAGGCAGTTTATTTTAAATGTGATTTGATTTACATTTATAAGCAGCTTTCCTGACAGGAATTCTTTAAGTTGCCTTCAGTTCTAAAACAAACCTCTGTCACTTTCAAACTTAAAGTACTTTGTCCCCAACAAAACATATGAAAATATAATTTAAAGCACACTTTTCACAGACACAGTACAATACATTCACTATACACAGTATAACAAAATAGTCCCATCTTTACCTGTTAATAATACTGTCACAATGAATAGGTAAATAGAAACTGGAATTTCATATTTATAGTTGAAAGGAATTTACATGCAACAATGACGTTTTACAACTGTTTAGCTGTTGAACGAACTCGCCCAGCCTGTAGTTCTTGCACTAGGAGCAGAGCCAAAATGTGTTGGCCAGATCTGTTGCCAAAGCTGCAGAAGGTGGGAAGTGGCCACCTGGGGCCTTGTGTGTACCAGTAACTCTCATGTCTGGATCATCCTCTAAACCCGGCTGTCATGGTCACCTCTCTGGGATCTGACAGAGGGATTTTTTGCTTCACTTTGGCTGTTCTAAACACTTGCTCATTAGGATGATTCTTAGGTGTTTCAATGAGATTTTTTACTCTGCTGGAGAATAGGTAATTGTCATCCTTACAAAGTTTTCCTTTAAAGCTTTGGAAACAAAACAGGGAAAGCTCATTTCTCCTTTATGTGAGCTTTCTTTTGCACTTAAAAGAACAGGAACCAAGCCAAGGCGATGACTGTGTTAACACTGGGAGTTCCTCCCTCACCCTTGCTGGGTGAAGGAGTGTTCAGGCCTGGGCTGGTGGAGGGTGTCCACCTCTGCTCCCGGCCAGCTGAACTCCAGGAATAGCACTTGTGAGAAGAATGCTCAAGGCAGGATGGCAAGCAACAAATGTTCAGGTATGGTCCAGACACGAAGTGCTCTCATGTTGGCTTTTAAGTCAGTCTCTGACCACCTGCTGCAAGAAGCACTTAATCTTCAATAAGGCTCAAATGTCATATTTCAGCAAAATTAATTGTAAAGCTAAACAGACACTTCCAAATGGAATGTGGTGACCTACAATCAGAAGCAAAAAATGCACAAAGAAAATCTCAAAACACAATGGATGTGAGGGAGAGGCATTAGAACTCCCTCAGCACAACTAACGGACCTCCTTAAACCATGCGCTGAATTTCTCATTTTTATTTGCAACCGCAGCACATGCTTGTACAGTAGTTGCAAGAATTGGCAACACATAAAACATTAAATCTGTTGGCAATAGAGAACTACAAAGTGCTTCAAAACTTCATCTGAGATGAAGATAATTGTTTCTCACACACACATAAATTTGCACTTAAGTATTTCCAAGTGTCTTTCTAACAGATAGTTCAGGGGTAAATATTTAGTTGGACTGGGATATTGGTCCTCAAAAGTTTGATGGGCATGAACATAATATGACATCTTGTACAGAGAAAAAAATGTAATTGCTAACACTAAAGTGATTGTTTACTACTTCGAATGGCAAGGTTGTCAGCTTTTCAAGAGGGAGAAAAAAAAAAAGATTTGCAAGATAATATAAAATACAGCAAGCACACCTTTTTATGTATGTTATTTAAGTATGAAAATATTTTTAGCATATTATGTTAAACATTCTTTCTTATTTATATTTCCATTACCTAAAAGACTTGCTACTCCACTGATAACTCCGTTATGTAAGGCATGTTAACTATAGTTTGACGAGGGCGGTACTGTTTTGGTTTTGCACACACATTGACAGATGCATCAAAAGTCTTCATCACGTTACAATCTTGAAAGGATGTCAGTGCCAAGCTCTCCTCCTCACACTCCTGTCCCACACATCAGTACAACTAAATACGCAACGTCCCCCTAGTTCCTTTTTTTGTTTTTTTGGAGAAAAATGTTCTGAAGAACCTATAGCTTTTATAGCACCTTATCTCAAAGTAATGAAAATGGGTATGATGATAACATGTGCAAATGTACAAAATCATTAACTCTACAAAGATACATCATTCCAAAATTACAGAAAATTTTAAAGCATGCATTTAATTTTTTTAAAGGGTTGCTGAATGCTTCCCCTGAAAAAGGTGGCTGTTCTCAAAATCAGCAACTGCTGGTGAGGATTTCTTGGCACATTTGTGACCAGCATGTTATTGCTGCATCTTCCTGATGATCTCAGCAGACACGGGGGGATGGAAATTGATTGTGTGGTGCCGCAGGCCCTGAGCTGTCTTGTAACTCTTTCCACAGCGACATTTGAATGGTTTGCGTACGCGGATTTGTGTCCTGTGGCCGTTCTTGGCGTGGTACTTGATACCGTTCACATTCTGTGAGGAGAAGGGAAAATGTCAGTGCTCAGGAGGGCTGACACAGGCTCTGCTTCCAGTTAAAAACTGAAAATGGATCAGCATTATGAGCAAGATCCTATAATTTGCCACGAGCTCCTGCTGGGTGTTACACATGGGCTGTGCTCCCAAGGTACCAAGTGGGACAAGGAGAATAACCTCTGAAGTTCTCAAAACTTAGCTACCTGAGTAATCTTGATTTTTATCTCCCAATGCATGTTACTTCCCAAAGAATACCATTTAATGGGCTCACACATGGTTGCTCTTTGCATCCTGACATCTTTTTCATATAGCACTGTCAAATCTTATCCAGAGGTTCATTTACAAGCAGACAAAGAATTGGCATGAAGACTCAGGTCACACCTCTTTAAAGAGCTGAGACTCCCCCCATGGTGGGCCTGTTCTGTTTTGTGTCATTGTTTCTAGATAAGTCTTTAAGCTCCAGCAAATTCTGATCGTTTACACATTGCCTCCAAAGAATTAACTGCAGGGAATGCTTAACTCAAATACTTAACACAGGACACTTAAAATATAATCCAGAGAAGCTCTCTTCAAAATAGCTATTGTTTGGGAATACTCCACAGCTAAAACTGGAGAGCTGATCCCCACTAGTGGAAAACACAGCAACACAACACACACCTCGTTACACTTGCAAGGGCAGGAAACAGGCCACACTTCTGCCACGTCAACCAAAAACCTTACTAAACATAAATCAAATTCCTTTACACATATTTCTGGCAAAAATGGAAGAAGCTGTTGTGATCTCAGCAGCTGTTGTGATACTGCTCTATGTAGTATACTGGAGTCTCTCATCTGTTCCCACTAAAAGAGCTTGGATTTTTGGATGAGTAAACAAAGGCATACTGTCTTTCATTTGAGCTTCTCCTAGGGATGAACCAAAGAAGATAGCATTTGTGACAAAAAGAGACAGTTCCAAGGCTCTCCTGTGCTCTCTCTAAAGTTTCCAGATATGTATCTTAGTATTTTTGTAAAGATTAAAAAAAATAAAAACGAAAAAAAGAAAAAGCTGAAAAGCTAAAATCAACTAGCAGCCTGCTCCCTGTCAGTTCCTCTAAGGGTCATTAATTTCTTCCCCTGGCTGCTCTGCCATTAATGGTGTACAAGATACCCCTTATAGACAGTCTTCATGCATTTGAGATGAAGGTAGTGAGATAGCAGAAGCAGGCACAAACAACCCACTAAATTAGGTCTTAGGGATTTCGTCTTTGCTGAACCACTGCCTGGAGTTACGCATAACAGAAAGTCCCCTTGGCTCTTTAAACAATAAGTTTTATCAATGTGCAGCTTACAGTAAGTGAAAACTCCAGCTTGGAACTCACAGAAAAAGAGTCCCAAATATCCACCCTGGAAAAGGGGTACAAGACTGCAAGCAACTTCTTTGCCCACAGATTCATGCTCCTCTCCTTTAGAGCATCCAGGCACTGAATCCTCACCTGAAATCGCAAATACAGCCTCTGAGTTGTCCTTTACACCTTTAAAAATGCTGGACAACCTGTGCACAGTTGTCTCCCGAGATGTGGGAGCTGAGAATACCCTATCTCCAACACCAACCAGACACAGGAACACGAGCCATCAGGGCAGAGTTTGTCTGGGTGCAGAACACTCACAGGAGGCAGAAAGCTGTACCACCATAACTCCGAAAGCACATCAAAGCTACACATTAGCCTCGAGCAGTCAAGTGAATTTTCTGCAAGTTATCTGAGATCCTGGGGTAGCTTTTGGATCATCTTGCACATAGTTTCAACCTCCAGCACCCACAGAACCGTTGGGGTGCATAGGCTTGGACTGGCACTGGATGGCATGAGGACTTCATAAGGCATCTGTCATCATCTGTGTACCTTTAAGGACCTATGCCTTCAAAAGAGGAGAAAATCTGTGGGTGACCTGCTAAACTTTTGCTACTGCAGTGAAATTTTAAAAACATGCCCTGTTATCTTTAATAGCAATAATTTTCCTTTTTAAACTTTTACTTTTTCCAAGAAACCACTTCTGGATGCTTTTGAGCTGCTGTCAATAGCTACAGATGCCGTAAATCTGCAATCACAAATACCCTCACTATGCCATGCTGATGGTACACTTCTCCTGATCTATATGTTTTAATGACCCATCAGCCCCAGTACACCCCATGCTTTGGTGAAGGGTGGAGAAGTATTGCCAGGCAGAAAAATTTAAGGAGATTCTAAAGCAGAAACCTACGTGGGATGAATTGGGCCATGGAAGGTTTGAAAAACAGTAACCATGCATAGCATTAGGAACTTGTGTAATGTGAAATTTGACCTGTACTTCTGCCTAAAAGGAAACTGTTGTTAGAATTACAGTGACTCTTCGGCACTTTTTCCACTGCTGCAATGTAAACACTTTGTTGTACGTCTGGGCTGAGTTTGCTGAGGGACCTCAAAAGCCACGGCCAAACTCGTACATCACTTTTATTGCTCTGGTTATTTAGGTTGCTCACTATTTACTCTCACAGATGATTGAGGAAGAAGATGGCAGTAGAGAAGGGTACTCTAAAAATCTTGAACAGGAGGAAACAATTATTAACCTGGGAGCAGATCAGGAGGCGATAGAGAAGTTTAGACTGGCACTACCTGGTTTGCACAGACACAAAGGCTCTGTTGGGCAGGGCTCCCTTTGCACGGCAGGACTCACAAAGGCACTAAACTGCAGAGAACTTGGCAGCCCCACTTCAAGTAGGAAAAGACACTGCAAAAGGATGATTTGAGTGATTTCTTGTTTCAGCCTTGGACATTCATACATGTTTTTGTACTCTTGGCTCTTCATTCTGAAGTTCAACTTGCAAGCTCTGGCTTGCTCCTTTCTTTCAAGTAAATTCCCTTGTTTCCCTCTCACATCAATATTCTCCTTCCCTAAGCTCTGCTGGGTCCCACCACTTGTAGGTCAGCCTTCCTGGGAGTTTGTGCCACCTGACAGGACCCTCATCCTTTCACCTGCCAGACAGATGAGCCCAATGCCTTGGCAGCCTTGGAAGGTTCCACTTCTCCTCTTGCCCAAGGTCAAAGAAAAGTCATGAATATAAGCTACATTCTGTATGCACTGAAATCTATTATTCTTTTTATTACTAAATTTGCACAAACTAGAAAATTTAGGACAAATACTCTAGGGTCAGTGTGTTTCAGGTTCATTTAGATGTTTGTGACTATCCCACCAAGAAATTTACATGTAATTTAAAGAAAAATATTTCTCTCAGGATCTTTGACTTCTCAAGAAAAATCTTTGTGATACTGTACAGAGTACCAATACATATTATAAGCAAACAATCTTTAAAAATAAAGTTCCTGAAGAACAACAAAATGCTTATGACTATTTGCACTGCCTATGGGAAAGTGCCAGGAGACAGCAGCTGGGCAGGAGGCCAGCAGGGGCTTCTGATACACATCTGGGCTTGTGTATAAACATATTCTCCTTACAGTTTCCATTGTCCGCCCCAGCCCATTCCTTGGGAGTATTTGTTGTACTCATTCTTGTCTTATTTACCTTTCCATAATTACTTTTCAGTGCAGAGGCCATCTCTTATCCTTGAACATTGTTTGCAAAAAGGTGCCCCATCCCTACTGGGTCCTTTAAGCAGTACTGTAATACAAATAAAATCTCTAAAAATACCATTTTGCTTCTCAAACTTACGTCACCTAAGGCCAGACAAAAGAAAACTGTGTATATCCTCCTTTCCTCCTCGCTCCCTAAAGGAATGCATCCTTTCTCAGCTGTAAAGTGAGCCTGGCAGTTACTGTATGTGCATGTCTGTGTTCCTGTTTGGAGCACTATAATTGTTTTACAGTCCTGACTGTGATTATCCAGTACCCACCAGAAAATCCCAGGGCTTTGATCACAGGACTCCCTACCCAGACTCTGCAAATAATTCATCAGACGAGTGGGTTAAGTAAAAGGAAGATAAAGAGGAAACAAGAAACACAGCTGACACTTAGCTCAAAGGAAGGAAACAAAGATAAAAATGCAAAAAGAAAAAAAAATAGGATGAAAATAAAAAAGGGAGGAAACAGAGCTCAGAGAAAAGAGAATGAGGTGAGGCAGAATTTAAGGAAATGTGTTTTTCTACCAGGACTAAACAGAGGTGAGTCTCTTAGGAGAATACGGTACTTTTTATTTGCTGCTGCTCCCTGTCAGTTCCTCTAAGGGTCATTAATTTCTTCCCCTGGCTGCTCTGCCATTAATGGTGTACAAGATACCCCTTATAGACAGTCTTCATGCATTTGAGATGAAGGTAGTGAGATAGCAGAAGCAGGCACAAACAGCTTGCTCATTTGGGCAATAAAAAGACAGAAGGCTGGCAGTCAAACAGAGAACAGACAGGATATAGCAAATTACAGGGTTCTCCTTCCAGCCTTTGCCATTAAGTGAATGTTTTCTGCAATGCATAGATGCCCTCTGGGCACATGACTTCTAAAAATCACCATGGCTTGTTTGCTTCCTGAGCTAGGGATTTAGCTTTTTATACCATGCCCTCTGTCTGGCACAGCTCCTGCCACACGCAAGGAAAGTACTGATCATCAATAATGTGAGTTTATCTGCAAAGCAGTACTTGAAAGTAGTCCAAACCCATCTTTCCCTGTGCCCTGGCCCTGGAAATGGTGTTCAGTTTTTCCTGTAACTGGAGAATAAACACTACATATTTCAGGATAATCTCAACAAAAAGACCTGTATGTCACTAAGAAAACAGCACACTGCTTCCTTGTCCATGTTTTATGAAAGAGTGTTGTCAGGGTTAAGTGGTCTGTACAGGAACCTGAGTCTTTTGCTGCTGTGGGAGCTGCTGCAGCATCACTGAAACAGATTTTCATGCACTGCATGGTTTCATACACAGTTTCTCCATTCTTGCTGCAACTGTTTTATCTCAAATGCTATTGGCCTTCCTATATTTCTATTTCATATTTCTGTTCTCTTTTAAGTCCCCACTTATCAGTTATTTAAAGGACAAGCCATAAAACACAACTAGTGAAAAACCAAGCCAGCCACCATTGTTTTTCTAGGACAAGCCATAAAATACAACTAGTGAAAAACCAAGCCACCCATGGCAGAGTCAGTGGTTGGACTTTCTAGTAGTTCATACAAAACCTTCAGAAAATTACTTACAAGAAGTGTGCCAACACACTACTTCCATTCCCAAATGTGAATGGTTAAAGAATACCATACTGAAATGCAAGATGTTCAACACAATTTCATCTGTCTTTGCACTGATGCACGTGAAGCAACACTCCTGTAACACCCTGGCATGTTCTACATTGGCCAGGTCAAGGTTCCAGTTTAAAAATGCTTCACTCACAGAAAGAGACAAAAATTTCTCATGATGGAGAGCAATTAAAGGGTGGGGTGGGGTGGAGGGGCCAGGGAATTGTTTCCCAGGTGTCACGCAGAGGGATGCAAGCCCTGCACGTGTGGTCACTGACAGCTGTGCAGGCAGGCCCCAGGAACTCGGACTCAGGACAGAATGATGCCAGAATTTCTCCAAGACTCAGTCTTCCTGAGGTGAATTCTGACCTGCACGATGTTAACCACTACATTCCACACATCATCTTTATCAGAAAATGCACCCTGGGCACTGTCTCACTAAAGAGGAGGCAGTATCTCTGCAGTCAAGCAGAAGGAATTCTTTCTGGCACAGATGGACAGAAGCTTTTTATTTCACGTTTCTGAAAGGGAACCAAGAGATTATTTTGCTTGTAATAAGAGATTATTTTGCTCCTGCATTCTGCAGTTAATTTGTCTAAATAACAGAAAGCTTGTTAAAATGTGTAAAGCAAAAGAGTTGCTAATGTAATCTCTCTTGACAGACAGACATCCCTTGTAAAACTGATAAACTTGGCTGTGCTTGAGAGGAAACCAGTGAAAAAAATATTCTGCTAAAATGTCACAAAAAATATTGTGAAAAGTGAATACTGCAAACTGATTTTAGAGGCTTCCCCCATCACCTCCACCAGCAGGAAATGAGGTAGGTCTGCACTACTACTTACCTTATATCTTTTTTTACATCCAGGAACAGGACAGGCAAAAGGTTTCTCATCCCCTCCATTCATGCACATTGAACTAAGGATAGCTTCAGAGCTGATAGCACTTTCTGTAGTCCAGGACTCATCACTGTCTGATTCTTCATAGTCTACTTCCTCCTCATCATATTCACTACCTGGAAAAGCAGGGTAGTCAGATAAAACAAGAATAAATAAGAGCACAGCAAGATTACTCATTCTGCATTTATTACATCAGCTACAATGACTTGTAATTTCCCCACTTTTGTCTTTTGTGGAAGACAGTTATTTTAAATTTTATAACTCTATCTTTCTTGTAGTTATTTATTCCTTTATAAAGACACCAGTGGTTCTTTTTCTAATAACCAGGACAGGCATTATTAATATATCTTCATAAACTGTTAACTGCATGGCACAGAAAGTTCAAAGGACTGATTTTAAAATGCAGTTTCATTGCTTCTCAAACACCAGGATTCTTCCGTCTTTCCCAGTGCCCAAACAGAAAATGTGCTCCCTCCCCTCCTCCAATTAAAGCTAATTTTAAGGCATTTCTTTATGCAATACAATGCTGAAGAGTGCAATTCTACAGATCATAAACAGTGTAAAATAATATGTTGACAAGTCCTAATGCATTTACTAGCCCTTTGGAATTAATAGGAATTATAGCACAACATTAATAAGAATTATATTGTAGCAATTATAGTTGTGAAATTCATTCCCTCAGGTGTGGGTATAAATTGCATTGTGTGGCTGCCCTGAACAGACCGCATTATGTTCCAGATATGCTACGACAGCCATCTGAGCAGCTGGTGCTGAGTTTATTTATTATTTTTAATTGCAATGACTATTAATGAAATCCTCTGAAGAAGTTAAATGTGAAACAAGAGAAATTAGAAAAGCAGAATTCCAACTGTAAAAATACAGTGGAAAAAAGAAAAGCAGGGGAGGGAAGAGCCACAGCTGATTAAAAAGAAAATATATGCACAGAGGGAGAGAGAGGGAAAGCTGAGGGAAACTTCTGTGGTGTCAGCAGGAGGTGGTGCTGTGTTTCTCCTCCCCTTTCTTCTTTCCCTTTCCCAGCTCTGCTAAATTTTATCCTTTCTGCTGAAAGACAATTTGGCTCCAAGTGCTGGAATAGCTCCTGCTATTAAAGACAGTTATGTGACACTTGCACGGCTCTTCCCTCATGTGCCCTTGCAGTGCACGGCTCTGAGCAGCTCTACCCGCTGAGGGGAAAATGCAGACAGATACCTCATGGAGTGACCTCAATTCACAGGGAAAATCCTTCCTGCAAAGTACAGTGGGTTCTTAGGGGTGTTTCTGCTTCTGGTGAAACTCCACACTTACCGTCTCTTTGGACTCCCCCAGCATTCCCAGTCAGACTCAGCACTGAGTAACAACACGTGGCAGCTGGTGGCTGCCAGCAGCCAGGGCTCCTGAGCTTTGGTCAGGACAGATGTCAGGCTGTCCCGGTTTCTTTCCCGTGGCTCCCATCTGCACAGGGTGGTGTGCAGATGAGGACAGAGGGATGGCTTCCCACCAGAGACAACTGTCGACATGAGCGCATGCACAGGCCCTGCAGCACATCTGGAAAACTCTGCCCTGCTGACTGCGGCTCCTCATCCCACTCCGAATGAGTGAGAGCCAAAGAAAGCATTATTGACCTCTTAAAATATTTCTGAACTCTAGGAACAGTTAACCTAAAATGAAGTTAAGAGTTGTTATAGTTTAATTAACTAATAAAAAAATGGAGGCAAAACCACAAGTCTGCTTCTACGATTTCCTGCCCTTGATTGTATCTTGATGGAAAAAATTTCTCAAGCTGTTCCTTTCAAACCTTTTAGCTCAGTGGGGTTTTTTCAGAGCAAATGAAACAGAAAACCCTATTGTAAATACACATATGCACTCCTAGGATGACAAAATATACTATTTCTAAACACCGATTCCAAGAATTTCTGCCTTTATAATCACCCCCCTTGTGAGCCCCATTAAGAGCGTGTGATTTCTGCCCAAATAGGATTTTGTCCTCCTGAAGAAAATATCATTTGAGACTGTATGATATCTCTTTGACATCTCTTAAGGACACCACTCCTTTTAGTGATGATGAATATGCTTTCATAAAGCAACAATCAGTGCTCTTTAAAACTTAATATACAATACAATGTATAAAACAAGAGATACACAGAACAGTGGGGAGAAGCTGCAGTCAGTACTATTATGCATTTCCTTAGGTTTTCCTAAAGGGATTAAGAGGTGCCCTTTGAATTTTTCTAATAACTTTGCACAGTAAGATCCAATTCTGTAAAAATGTTAGTCTGTACTTCACTCAAAGGTGGTCTCAGTGAATGAAGAGACAGAGACAGAAGAGACCAAACTTGTGTGTGCAAGCATCTCTGAGATCAGACCATCCATATGGTTTTCTTTTCATTCGCTCACCTGAACAAAAATACAAGATTTGGTCCACTACACTCAAACCAGTTCTTTAACCAGTATGATCAAATGCTCCATTGGCTTAAATTTTTAAATTCAGATGTCACTACAGATTTTACAAGTACAATAAGCTTTTTCATGTGAATGACCATATAAATGGTGTTTCTTCTTGCTCATAACAGTAATATTAATGGTGCCATATGACTTCATATGAAGCTGGAACTGCAGTCTATCACTGCTTTTATCTAAAAGTGTCTTACTGAACTCAATTGCTTTCTAATCTCTTAAAAAAAACCCCAAAAAACATTAGAAATCCCAAAATGTATTTAAAGGAAAATGCAGAAAGATTTACTGCTTTGAAAAGAAAACATTAGCAATAAAAATTCAACCTTAAAATAATTATGTTGTTTCAGTTGTTACAGAAAAACAACACTGATTTAGTCACGCTTTTAACTGATTCTGCCTCAGAATTTAATTTCCTCAGTTGTCAGTGTCTAAGAGCAGCAACCCATGTGGTGCCTCACTGACGGCGTGCAACACATCAGAGAAGGGGGAAGTAAAACAAGAGGAAAAACAAAAAGCACAGCGCGTGGGCTGGCGCTGCCATTACAAACAGCCCTGGATGAGGTATTTTAATTAAGTGGTGCGGGGCTGAGCTCGGTGGCTTTGCGAGGCCGTTCCCAGCCGGAGCAGGAGGCGCTGGCCCTGGGCTCCACGTCAGGTGTACAGACTGCAACCCGAGCTGGCGCTGCCCCGGCTCCTCGGGCAGCGCTCCTGGGACCAGCAGAGCGCTGAGGGGAAGTGCACGGCAGCGCACTTTGATCAAGACAGACTTAGTTAATTGCGTGCCTTTTTTTTTTTTTTAAACTTGGTTGGTGTTTCAAAATTACATCTTTAAATATTTACTTTTTTTAAAGGAAAAAAAACCCAAAACAACTAAGCAGCTTTGCATCCAAACTATGACCTGTTCCAGGGTGTAACAACTGCATGACTTTGGGCATTGAGCTGAGCCCCTCCTGTAGCACAGGTGCCAATGGCTTCACCCTTTCTCCTCATGCTTGGAAAGCGGACTGAATGTTCCCCCCTTCAGGAATTCAAAAGAAAAATATCAGAATTATGCTTCCTAAGTCTAAATAGCAAATAAAACCTCCCCCAAAACTCAACAACACACAGTTCTCTAAGACAAAGCATCTAAATATCTGGCTGATAGAGAAGCACATGCTTTCAGCAAGGCACTGTACAAATACACAAGATTATTACCATAACTAAATACTAGTTCTACCATAGCAAAAAACCTGCTCTCTGTCTCTTTCCTCTGGCAATACTTTTCTGAGTCTCCTTGCTAGCTCATTGCTCTTTAACATAATATCCAATTTCATCATCTGGCATTCATTCAGACCCTACACAGTTCTATCTTGGCCTAACCTAAACCACTGCTTTCTTATCCAAATAACTCAGAAACATCTTCTTAATGCTGCACACACCCTCACATGCAATATTCCCTCAGTCCTGGGCCTACAAAGCCATTTCCCCACTCCTCACTCCAGTGGCCTTGCCAAAAGACTCACTTCATCTGTGCTGCCCCCAGCAGATCAAAAATGAAACAAAACAAAGGCAAGGAAAGAGTGCTAGTTAAGCTTTTTTTATTCCCTGCAATTTTTCATGCTGAGACAATGCCACTACTCCTCAAAGGAGAGGTGGACTCTGCTAGGCACAACTCACCTAGGATGCCATATTGGAGCCAGGTATCACATAAAATTACTCATTATGAGAAGCCACAAAACATACTGGGTCACAAAGAGTTCCAGCAAGTTACTTCTCTTGTAATTTTCACACTGCATTTGAAGAACCCATCACAAATGAAGAGGCTGTCTATGTCACAACTAAAAGACATGCACAAAAAGGGATTATGATTACTTTCTGCAAGGTAAGAAGCCTTTGTTGTTTGACAAAAAGCAAAGCCGACCATAAAGACTTGGTCTACATCTCTGCTGCCAGTCAGTTTTGCTATCAAAATCACTGAGAATGTCACTTAATTCTACAGCAAAGATCTCACCTCTTCAGTGCCCATCTACTACTTTTTTGTTTTCCAGTAGATGAAGTCAGTAATTTAAAGAGCTCAGAAATGCTTTGCAGAGAGCTAATTCATTTGACATTCTGGAATAGACAACATCCCAGCTACACTGCTGAAAATCTAGGGCTTTATCTTTTATGTTTCTGGGGTTTATTCTGTATTCACACCACTGCAGCCATGATAAATTCTGCCTTTTGCTTGAGTGAATTCATTGTATGGTGAGATTTACAGAGGATTTTTCTCTGAACTTTAAATGATTTTTTTTGTTCTAGCAGGTGCACAGCATTTGTTGTTACATTGCTTTTCAAATCTAAAGACTCCTCTGCTGTGCCTTTAAATATAAAAAGACAAGGCTGATTAAAACCAGCCCAAGCTGTGTGTGCCATTTTAATGAGTAGGAGCTATCTTGACCTCTGATCAAAAACATTATGAGTTCTTCCTTTCTCCTCCCATGAAGAAAAACAAACCCAAAACATCCTTGCCAATTATTTTTGTGACCAGAAAGCATACATTTAAGTATACAATGAATAACTATGAGCAAACAGCTTACTGCAGCGGGAACCAACATTGCTAGTGTCACTGAAAGTTCATGGTAATTCCAAGGATTTCTCATAAAAATTCAGCTTCACACTTTGTCCCGTGCGGGACTTGCAGTTTGTATTTCATAGAAACAGTTTTATGAGAGCACTTCTTATGTTAAGAACTTTGCATTCCAATATATTGCTACAGTTTCCTTGATAAAAAGAGTGAATTATTAATATTATGTGAATTTTGGGTTAATGCTAAAGCACATTTATGGATTTGTCAGACTTCTTCCCTCTGTGCCCATGGATGCACACAGCCTCCTCCATACTTGCAAGCAGGGGCTGTGTCCCTACAGCTGAAACTCACTGCTGATCTAAAGACATACCAAGTAATTCAAAATGAAATATTCTTCCTTTATATAATGAACAGGAAATAAATGCTAGGGGCAATGAAATACAAATCAGTTAAATAACAGCTGCTATGCAAGTCTTTAGTCTAGAAGCTGTAGCAGGAGCTGAGAGCTGGTACAGGTAGCACAGTGCACTGGCTCTGTGAACTCCAGCAACAAATGTCAGACACTAGATCATCCAGCCAAACTAAGCAAGGGTCTCTGCTTGCTTGCTTGTTTTGGTGGGTGGGGAGAAGAGGACTCAGGACAGAAAGCAGTTTTCAGCCTTTGTGAAAAGCCTATTCAGATTAACTTATTACGTCCTCAAAAATACTTTTACAATTCATGTCCACAAAGATAATGTAGATACAACTGAAGAAAACCCAGAGAAGTTTAACAGAGCACTGTGCAGTGCTACAAACACTGGCATTTTAGATAGCAAGGGCAATTCCAGTGTTTGGATTAAGCACCTAGATACAGCAAGCACTAGGTTCACCTCAGTGAAGGCTGGAGCCTTTCTCCAGCACATGGGCACAAAGCACATGCAGTTGAGTTCTTGCTCTTCTCCCAGCAAATATTTCTGATCCACATTTCTGGGCGAGGAGAGGCAATTCTGTTCTCAAGGCCAACTGCATGCTTGGAACTTTGCTGTCACTGGTGGGAGCTGATTGAGATGGTTCTGGTTTGTCAAACAGGAACTTGCTAGGGCTGGCAGAGCCCTCCATCCCTCTTCACGATTACAACAGAGCCACCAAAATAGTAATTATGACTTATTACTGCCCTGGGGGCGTAGGGCTGTCCCGCTGGCCGCTGCCAGCCCTGCACAGTGTGCCCTGCAGGCTCTGTGGGCTGTGGCTGCTGCTGCCGGCCCGCTCCCGCCAGGAGCAGTCCCTCATCCTGCCTTCAGCTGTCACCACTGCCAGCATCCTCCTCTTTCCCATGACACCAGTCAGAGCAGGATTTGGCCAGAACAATGTCTTCTGCAGAAACCACCCCTCCTCTTCTCTTTTCCAGTCCTCCCCTAGCTCAGATCAAGTGTCAAGCGCTAAAAAACAAGCTGTTAGGATGTGTTACTGCCCAGAAGAACTAATCTTCTATTGTCTCTGGCTGAAGCAAGGCTCAGCTTATGAATAAGCACCAAGAGAATTTCAAAAATGTACCTTCTCATGTAATGATGTGAACATGGATTCAAATACAAAGAACAGTATGGTTTTTATCATTATTTTTAGGCACAAGGCACTTAAAATCACTACAGAAAATAAGTTAGGAAAATAAAACTCAAAACTCCAAATCTTTTTCATGTTTGTTTGCATCATTTAAAGACCAGCTGTCAGACCACACTTTCAGACCTCCACTGCTATACCAAAAGAGGGAACATTTAAGCAACTAAGGTCATAGGTGGGTGTTTCTGGACATCTTCTTCCCTCTCTCACAGTCAAATGGCAACTGTAACATGCACCATCACAGAGACAGTCTGAAAACATCCCTCCCGCAGCTGTTTTGGAGGGTGGTACTTCAAACAGGATGAACCCACACATAGTTACACACCCAGTCCATGGAGCAGCCAGGTGTTTTAAATGAAATGGTAGACAGGTCAATTCCAACATCTTACACCAACTGCAGTTTTCATTTCAATGCTCTCAGTGTAAGCTTATGCTGAATTTTAAGTGACTGAAAATGTATCCCATTACAATGTTTGAATTCACTCTGGAAAGCATGCATGCACTCCTACAGGTAGAACACAAACCTGAATACATTGCATATTGGTATAGAATTATTTTGGCAGAGCTAACCTTTATGGGAAACCACCCTAAAATGTGGGAGGCTAAGCTAAAATGATAAAGGTACAAAAAAACCCCATAAAGTTTTTTATTTGAAGTGCTGCAAGTATGACATTAGTGCTATATATTCTTATCCACTGTTGGAAAAATGGAGAACTACTTACACATGAGATCTGCTCTCTGTTTTGGGTTACTAGAGAAACAGAACTAACACACTCAGGTTAAAAAGAAAAAGTTGTCCTCCAGAGCCAACGCTGGGGTTGGTGGAGCAGCTGGACTCTATTTGGCCTTAGGAGGAATTGTGTGCCATTTTCTTTCCTGATATATCTGTATCTTGATGCTGATATAGCCAAGAACAGTCTTTAAAACTTAACCACTGTAAATCCCAATCCAAAGTTTAAAAATCCACTTGCACACCTATATAAGCAGATATGTTACAATTTAATGAATGTATAAATGCAAATAAAACACACATGTAATAAGATAAATAAATAAAAAAATCCCCCACTTCCAATTACTTGTAGAACAGCAACTAATCACAAAAACATGCATGTAAAGAACTGATTCTGGAAAAAACAGTCAACTGATACCACAGCATGTGTTTTGTAGAGCAGGACTTTCTGAGAACGCTGCAGAGGTGCTAAAGCAAATTGTTATAATGTCACTGCACAATGTGCTGTTGAGGTTTTATGGTCACACTGCGCCAATAGTCTCGGGAAGTTATTTTGCATTCTTATATAAACTTTTTCCCTCAATCCTGCTTTCCACAAAAAAGGGCTTTCAATAATGTACAATCTTGTGTTTATACACAGTACAGGAAAAACATGATAAACTCAAGAACACAATCTGTACTTTAAACATATTTTAAAACTAGATTTCTACAACTTCATGTAAACAAGAATAAGCTGTTAAACACTCACCAAAAAAGAGCATAACCTTCCTGTAATTAAATGGCAGTGTTTTACATGGCACTTTTTAAAAATCATGAAAATAAAAAAGTAAATAAATAAATCAATCCAGCAGACCCCTCCCAACTTAAGGCTTAACCTGCAAATTAATGTAACAGTAATAAAACCTATGCCAGCTGGAATCCTTTCTTTTTCTGGCTTTGGCATGAGAAGCAAGAGCAGGTATATGTTTGAAGAAAAACAAAGTAGGACATTTTCCACCTTTAGTCACAGGATGTTAATTGAACTCTGGCAAATGTTTAAAGATATTCTCAAAATGTTCAAGAAAGAATTAAAACCAGTTGGGGCTGAGAAAAAGAAACAATCCATCCTTCCTCCCCCCCCTTCTCTCCCCTCAAACATCTGTTCCAAACTTACACTCAAAAAACCACTGCGAAGAACAGTCATAATTAATGTTATTTTGGCTTTTTAGTTGCTAGGCCTGCATTCCAAGGTTAGAAATACAAAAATACAAGTTCAGGGCACTATTACTTTACTTAAGGACTCTCCTGATGCATGTAATGAAAAAGCAGATTTTCTTTTCTCTACTTTACCCCTTTTCATAAAAAAAGAGAAGAAAAAATAGAAACGGTACCAGGAAACAGTTCCATGTTGAAGATAAAGGATTACAATAAAATGTACCTACATAAATGAACCACACTTTATGAAGCTATGAAAATACATTTGAGACACGTTTTATACATGCTTTACAGCTGCACAAAAGCTATCCAGCCTCTTACAGTACAGGTTATAAAACTTGTAATGCACAGAGTCCCTACCCACCCCGACTGCCGTGTGCTCTGCCTTCACCAGCGTGCAAATCCAGCACGGATGCACCGAGCCACCACCCGGCTCCCACCCAAGGCATTGCTGTCACTGTCAGGAAGCCTGCAGTACACAAGGAGTGCTGCTGATTTCAGCAGGATCCAGCTGGGCAGGGATTTCCAAGATGCTCCTCCTGTGTGAAGGGGCTGCATTCATGCACATTAGTCCCAGCTTAGTGCATGGAGGACCGGGGTGAGGAGGAGCTGGGGAGGTGCAAGACAACTAAGGGCCTTTTCAGCAGCTTTGGGCTGAGGAAATTTCTTGTTTATGAGGCCCAAAAGGGTTACAAACCCCTGGACAGCGACAAAGGAGGCAATGGCAGATTCTCCACTTCAATGCACTGAAGAGCAGGAGGATTTAATCTGTACGAAAATACATTGACCATTTCTCTCTATCTGCTTTTGAAGCTCTGACCATCCAGATTTAAGAAACACCATTAGTGTGATTTGAGAGCTAGCCCTAAGACTCAGAATTACCAGTAAGGGCTAAAATGGCTATCGACTACTGAGCAAGAATCAAGGCTTTTGTCATTCTAACTAGATTTCTAACTAGAGAAAAAATCTACAGGAAAGATCTGATATGCTTTGTATTAATCCTACTTTGTGTTTCCCAGAAAGAAATGCACCCAGGCATAAGAACACATAAGAATTCAGTGAGGAGTCATGTCTCTCATTTTTAAAGACGAAGATTCTGATAAAATAAAATGTGCACTGCACCTGTTATGCTGTCACAAACCTTTCTTTGAGGCTATCACTGTTTCAAACATATATGTTACCATGTGTGAGTTGTTTCAGGTGACATATCACTGGGCTGAAATCAAAGTACTTTTCAAATTGCTATTTTCCATTACTCCTTGGCTTCTTGTATTCCTTGACACTAGAGGCAGAAGGGCTCAGAAATTGTTGTGAATGGCACTGTCTGATTATACATGGAAAAACCTTACAAGAAGGAGCCTATGCTAGCAAGGCAAAGCACCAACCTTCACCTTCAGCAAGATTAGGGTAATCTCTTCCACCTGCCAGGCCACAAGCACTAAAAAGACAAGAGGATCTTGTGGTTTTAGGGGTCAGCAAATGTTTCATGGTTTTTAGCTCACTCGGAAATACACAAAAGCTACAAAGAATCCTGGTTTTCCTAAAATGTTACATAATTTTGAGGATCTCATACTGGCAAACATCGACTCATGATACACCATTTGCTCTGTGAAATAAGGCTCTCTCTCTTAGACGTCATCAAGTGTGAAGTCCTATGTTAGTCCTTGCTTTTTATTACTTCTGATTTGCTCTGGCCATGATGCAAGGAAAACTCAAACATTTGCTTAAGTTTCATCATCTTCAGCACACTGAAGTGCTGCCTAAATGAGCCTGTTTTTATTCTTAACACCGCTGTCAGTGTGCAGACATAGAACAGTTTTTTCAGTCCTTGAGGTACTACGGTGGTACAGATAAATCCCATTCAATGTCACAGTGTAATATATATATATGTATATGTGTAAGTATATATGTGCATATATATATGCACACAAAATTTAAATAAACACCTAAAAACCTCCATGTGGCCACTACTGTTTCTAAGCTGGAGAAAAGCATTTGTGTTTTCAGTTAGGAATTTTCAAGATAATTAGCAGATTACTTAAAAAGCTAAATTGCAAATAAATAAATAAAAATCCTTCCACCAATTGGCCCTTGCAGTATAAACACACAAACATGAATGCCATCATTGTTATCCAGAACCCCTGAAGCAACTTTCTGAGTGTCACACTATACCTATGTTAAACCAGTTATGCCACAAGCCGTTAAAGGCAGGCATAATGTGCTTTCTACAAAATACGTATTTTTTACACATATGGAGGAAGAAATGGGTCTATGTCTAATGGGTGTGCTTGTACCCAAAAATCCCTATCTTATCACAAATTAACACAGAGATAATCTTTACTTTTAAGCTTATTGTACATTTTTTGTTCGTGACACTGTTAAAAATGGTTTGCCAGGGTAGACTACTACGATGGGGATTATAAAACAGTTCCTGTGCTTGGAAGTACTTTAATCTACAAGCCATGTTTCTATTGCTGCTTTGTAGCTCAAACCCCAAAACTAGTGATGATTTTATGAGTTGCTATAGTCTAGACAACTTGGTTACTTTTCAATTAAATTGTTCCTTGGGGAGAGTACTGTGAAAATTCCCATACAATTAATTACAGGTATGTGCAATTAAAATACAATTCTACAGCACAGTAGCTTTACAATTGCCGGTGCAATTTATGTCTGTATCAAACAAGAATGCTCTGAAGGGGCTGAGAAGATGAAGTACAACAAGCAGGAGATTACATGTAAAGCTACCTGTAAGTGAATGAGATGAAATAAAAGGTAGTGTTAAATTTTTGTGTGCTTTTTCCTCTTGTAGGATTCTGAATTCTACTAGAAAGCACAAAATCTGACAATTGAGTTCTTCTCAGAAGATATTGTTATAGCAAACTGGGCTCAACACATTTTTACTGCCAAGTTAAAGAGCAAATGAGAAATTTAACAGAATTATAATGGAAATGCACTCATAAAGCAGGAAAATGAAGAACAACGGAAAATGAAGCGAAAAGCTGAGAGGAATAGAGATTTTAAAAAGTCAACATGTATTTCCCCTCACAGCACAGCCCCATTTTTGCCCATCAGTTATCTTCATAATAGTGTTATTTTCCTCTAGATGCACTTAAAAATGCCCTTGTAACTTTAAAAGCAATTTAAATGGTTAGAAGCACCACTTTCAAATAATATCATCTTGCAAATGCAGTAGAGGCCTTTTTGTACTTAGGTTATAAGACTTAGGTTATAAGTTAGTTTAGGATGGAGTTAAACAAAGGACTAAGCAGGGGAGGTTATCACAGCATGTGACTTTATGCTAACATAGAAAAGATTAGTATCAGGAAAATCTCCATAATTTTGCTCCATCTTCAGAAGTTTACAGGATCAGGGGGAATACCAAACCTCTCAAAAATTATGACACTCATGGGTCATGCCAGCTTGTCTTGCACAGCCCTGCAGAAATACTTTGGGATCTGTACCCAAAGCTACAGGACTACGAAATAACTGTAGTCATGGACTTGCAGCCCTGTAGTCCTTGCAGCCTTAACCAACACTCCTCATTCACCTGGTCCATGTGCACTGAAAGAGGTGGACTTTGAGGGGTCCCAAACACACTGTGAAACAAACCAGATCACTTCTGCAAGGCAAACAAGGCTGGGGTTTGTGAGTCCTTATGACTCTGGTTTTGCCTAAGAGACTAAAGAAGACACCAGGGCATCGCTTGTAAGAGACAGCCATCAAAGAGGGCCAGCTCCATCCTTCCTTCTTTTAGAGTCCATCTAAACTGCAGAGCAGGTACCCAGGTATTTGAACAGCTAGAGGTCCAAAAATGTGCAGGTTTGACCAAGTTAATGTTCGGTCTTCATGATAATTTGAAGCTGTTTGATTTGGTGCTACAAATTAGCCCAACTCATAATAACACTGTTGCTGTGTCTGCAATATGGAGTTATCTCTGCTCCACAGATCCTTCAAGCCTCAGTATGTTCTGAGAATGTAATTCTTTTGGTTTGGTTTAGTCACTGAGTAACCAGTTTAATACATAATCTTGTCTCTCTAAGGAAGCAAGACCTGACAGCTGATGACTGCTAGGAAAAAACTAAATCGATTTCTGAGGCACTTAGCCAAGCACAGTGATGAGCACTTGAACATTTTTCACTTTGGATTACTGAAGGAGGAGCTGAATATGTACAAGTTTAAAGTGTGGTTCCCTAAAATGGGATGTGACATCTAGCCCTGAAAAAACATCTTGTAGCTGTGGGAACAAATCCCATCTTTTCTAAGAAAACTCCTATAGGAAATAATTGCAATTTTACTTACTATTTTTCATTGTTACTAGAAACCACCTATTATAGCTTTATTCCTTAAGGCAGAAACTAGAAACTACCACAGATTTCTCTTATTATTCATGCTTAGTCACACCCTCAGCCAAAAGCTCGTGTTAAAAACTCATACCATGTCTAAGCAGACACATACACTATAGTTAAATCATACATTGATCAACTGTTTCACACAGTGTCGTTCATTATTTTCTAATTTTTTTTTTTACCAGAACACCCATAAAGCTCTGTTAGAATAGGTGCCTCAGACTGCTAAATGCTGGACAGTTACACATACATATCAGTTAGTGTGCAAGATTAATACAGGGCCCCAAACCTGCAATTAGATAGAACCATTTTGGCTCCCATAAAGTTCTCTTCCATCATCTACACAGAAATGTGAAATCCTGGAACCAGTGAAGCACCTGAGAAGGAGATTTTGTCAGAGACCACAATTCAGTTTCCACAAGATACTTTAACATAGATTTTATCATACCTTGCAGGTCTGAAATATCAAATGTATTCAAACATTCATTATGCTGGAAAACTGAATTTGGTCTTCATTTTGTGAAGTATGGCTTACTTATTTGCCCACAAAGTTTATCCAAGAGTGAGTCCATATATCTAATTTTTAATAAAAACATAGCATAAAAATTCTTCAGTTTCTGAGCAGGCAATTAAACAAGTAGAAAGTTCTGAACAAGTAATGAGATGGTTCCTCAGACATCTGAAAGTGCTTTTTCAAGCTGCAATAGAGCTTGGTTGATTCATGCTTTAGTACGCCGGACACCCCGTAAGTCAAACATACAAAAATGTAACACTCTCAGCCCACTTCTCAGCAACAATTTAATACAAGAGCCCTGGGATTTGATTTTGTATTTCTACTTTTCATTATTTTTTCAATTACATCTGTATGATGCTACACTACTTTAACATAAAGTGTAATAATTAAATTTAAGCATATACAGTATGCTAACACAGGTGAAGAATTTTTGAAGTGAATGGCTAAAGCTGGGGTTTTGTGACTACATAAATTCTTGAGCTTGCAACTCTGCAAGTGCTGAATACTTCATTCCAGTCTGACAAAGCACTTGTTATGTTCTCAAAGTCAGGCAGCATTTACTTCCTTGGTATTAGGTGCTTAACATTAATCATGTGCTTAAAGCACATGTGACCTAAATTACTTGTAGTATTATTTTCAAAATGCCATCAACATATACTTGTTTCCACTTGCTTGTCCTCCCAGGTCTAATTTCAAGCTCCCTTAAGATCTTAATCAAGGAATATTTTGCAGTGCACTTCCCTTAAAAAAAACAAGCCCACCAGGAAAGAGTAGTATCTCTCTAGCTGTAGCAATATTGAGTAAATCTGCATGGCCCAAAGAGAAAGGTGTTGCAGATTATCAACCAAATAGCAGATTTAATGGCTCATAGCCTACTCTGATTCAACCTAACACGGAATTCAGAAATGCCACCTGCTGACAGCAGCCAAACAGATTCTGCTATAAATAGCACTTCTGCAACAAATTCAGCTTAATTTGGCTACATATTATCAGCATATCCAACACAAAAGTTTTGAGCACCTAACTCCTCCTGCAAGTCTTCAACTAATTCGTGGGGGGAACACCCCTGTTGTTTTACATTTCTGCTGTTCACTCTAAATTCACCAAGTAGTTCAGCTGAGCAGATCTCTTTTTCTTGCTGGATTCTGTTTAATGTGCTGTTACAGCACTCTGTGCAACAGCTGTCTGTGCCATTTGATTACTTCATTGTTGAAAGCCTGACATATGGAAACTACTGAAATGTTAGCTGCTTTGATACCTATGAAGAGGAATGAGCTTTTACATTACAACAACGCATTTTTTAAACAACTTAAAATAAAAAAAATTAAACACACATTTAGAATCTAAACCATATTAGTTTCCAGCATGCCTGTTACTCTGCTTCAATGCCCACTTCCAAAAGCTGGTTACTATTGTGGTTTTGGTTGCTATTACCAGCAAACAATGGTGTGGTTTTCTTTCAGCTTGTGCATTCTTGGAAAAGAAAAGGAACAGATTCAAGAGGAGGCCCGTGGGATTCCTTCATGAGTTATCCATGAAGGCAAATGCTATACAGCAGAATTACAGGAATGATACCTCATGTCATTGAGATAACAGTGCATGAGATAACAAGGTTTATTGGGAGAAGTCACTAACTGCCACACAGTATTTCACTTCTCAAAATCAAAGCTTCCACAACAGACAAGTCCTTAATGGACCAGAAGAAAGCTGAATCCTTACAAATCAATTTCTGAGTCCCAACTGCCTTTGGTAGGTAGAGAAAGGAGCTCTTTTGTTGTAATATGCGGACTTTTCTCCCCTGTAAATTCCTCACCCACAGAGGGAACAATGATGCTCTAAATTACTTCAGCAGCAGCAAGCAAGAACTCTGGTTAACACAGAAGGAAGCTGTATGTAAGTTCTTGGTCACTGTTTTGCTGGTAGTAGCATTTGAATCCTGAACAAAATCCATCCCAATCAGAGAAGAGATTAATAGTCTGAGTTGTTAGGATCTATTAATTTTATTGCGTAAAAATTTATATGTACCTTTTAAAAGATATTCCTAAATGATGTAAATGGGACATAATTCTCTTTAATTTAGTTACCTAAACCTGAATCAAACACAAATATATTTAAAATTATTGCAAATATTTAATAATGCAATCACTCTAGCTATAAAAAGTACTCTTAATTACACCAGGCTCTGAAAAAAAGACACTAAGGGAAGACTGATTGAAAATTAATTGAATTTCACTTTCTGTTACAGAATGACATATTGTATTAAGTCATGTTTCACCACTAGTATGATTTATTAGACAAAAATTGGCCCATTTCACACAGTGTGTTCTAACTGACTGAAATAGTGCAGCTTTAGGATTACTGACAAAGCTACAAAGCAATCTTGATTTCATTTTAGAATATGCTCTATATATCTATGAAATTACTCATTTACTATAAATCTACTAAAGCATCATTCAGATAGTATCCCCAGATGGTAAATGTAATAATTTCTACATCAACAGTAGTAATTTGATAGCCTCAGTCATATTTTTTTTCAAGTCTTACAACATTACTTTGCTGAATTTTTAGGCATATTTGAATAAATATCACTGTTTAGATCTTAGTTTTCTTAAAGGTTAAGGCAAATCCTAAAAAGTATTTTTTTCCTCCAGATTAAAATGATTTATTACTTTCAAGTTTTACCAGAAAGAAAGGAAAAAAAAATTGACAAGTTGGGTATTTTCTGTGGGTAGAAAACAGGGTCACTTTCATAAATACTGAGACTGGACTGGTTGAAATTTCAAGGAAGTCTGACATATTTATGAAAGGTAAAAACTTTCAAATGCAGTCAATCAAAAATGACTGAACAAATATGACTCCCCAGAAAGGCATTTATCCTAATTAATAAAACAAACCAATAGTTAGTCACCTACTCAAATGACAGCTGTAAATCAAAATGAAACCTGCCAATTCTCTCATGGGGTCAGCCTATGACCACCCATGAAAACTGCACACTTTCATCTCCTTCCCAAGTGGAAGGACTGAGAAATGGCCACAGCTGTTCCAGGCAACCACAGCATCCTCAACACTTCGTGCCAGGACTGGCTGCCATCCACTGCTCCAAATGATCAGGCAGTAAATAGGTCTATAAACCTATTAAAACAGCATAAATGTTATAACTTGTAATCTATTAAAATAAAAAATAAACAGGAAAGGATATCTGAGAGTCAGCTTCTTCCAAGCAAAATGTAATGCTAGCTATGAGGTTTTCAAGTACTCTGGCTTTTCTTTTTTTTTTTTTTTTTTGTTTTTTTTGTGCAGGGGAAAGTGGTGGGGCAAAAGACTTAAGGCTGAACTATTAAAAAGCCAGTTGGTGGTACTAAACTCTTGCTGTAGGGTTTATAAGAAGGCAAAAAATTCACTCCAGGCTGAAATTTATTATTCCAGGCCTGGAATAGTTTAAAAAAAAAAAAAAAAAAAGGCAGTCATAAATATAGAAGAAAATAATAAACAAACACAAAACAGTGGTTTCAGATGATTTTTGGCATTCCTTGAATGCAGAAGCAGCTTTTTTTTTTTAATTCATCACTATTAATTACTTTTCTAACTAAAATTGGGAAAAGGGTTATTTTAATAATTAATTCCCAATAAGTGACTATCATTCAACCTCTTTTAAAGCTTTTCAGTATGAAGAGATATCACAGTTTTCAAAGGAATGTCAATGCTCTGACTTACACTCAAAAGCCAGGAGGTTAGGGGTGGAAATTCCATCACTGAGCCACATAGATGTATGAAAGCATTAAAAAAATTAACAACGTATGTTAAGGATGCAGTGCCAGCCGCATTTTTATCCATAACTAGACTTCATTAGTTTTGTGGGTTTAAAATTGACATTTAAAAATAAAAGCAGCTAAGTTTTTGTGACTTAACTGAGTGCTCCTTAAATAAAGAGATATTTCAGTGTTTGGAGACTATCTTTCCAAAGTAAGCTGTGTGCTGGTGCTATTTTGCTCTATTTCCCTATCACCCTAAGGAGCCTTTATTCCTGATGGAAGCCATTTCTTTTGTTAAATCCTGCCTGTGAACTCTTAACAAGACCATTTAAGCCCTACTAAACAAAGTCTCCTGGGAGACACTACTGTTAAAATAAAAACTGGAACAAATTTTTAAAGTGAGCTTTCTGCAATCATTAGAGGATGCAGGTCTTCAGAAGAAGAGAAAACTTGTTACAGGAGAGGGAACAAAAAACCAAATGTAAGCAGAGAGCATATGCCAGCCACCCTGAGGGAACAGAGGGGAGGTATACAAAATTAACTACTGCATTTCTACTTCCCACCAAAACCACAAACGGGCCATTTCAGGGGACTAACACATACAGAGCCTGAGGATAAATACATGTCTACCTCATTACCTGAGAAGAGCCTTAAAGAGCACACTTCTTTGCTGAATATTTCTGCTTCTCTATGAATAATCTCATTTACCAAGAAGAAGGAGGTGCTTACACGTGCACACCCAACATTCAGAGCATCCATGTGTGTCAGGCTGGACACGGCTCAGCTCTGTCTGAGAATGAGGCCCCACAGTCTTTTGGCACAGATTTTTACCATAAAACTTAACAAACATTCTCTGCAGCCAAAACACCTTGAACTGCTTCTTATCAGGTTTCACAAGCTAAGTGTGTTTAAGTCTGGTCAATACATAGATGAGAGATCATTACATGAAATTGCACTTTGCTGAAAATTTATAGCAGTAGCTTAAAACCATCAGGAAGTGGCAAGACATCGCTGAGAGGACATGCACACACGTGGCTGGGATCCAGGCAGCTCTTGGCTTCACCCAAGGCAAGACCAACATACCTGGGGAAGCCAAGATGAGCAGCATACCAAAAGGGAGGACAGAACATGGAAAAGGGGACTCAAAAGATTAGTGTGGTTTTTGCTTTCTACATTGAACAAGAATGGGAAAAAGCCGCACGTGACAGACACTTTTTGCTGAGGAACATGTGTATTTGTGTGCCACCTCACCGGCCTGAAGGGCATGATTCCTCTCTGGCATCTGAAGTGGCAGCACCTTGTGCAGTGACAGTAATGCCAGGCATGCTGCTGAGCCCTCACAAAATATCCAACAACTGAGACAGGAGACAATAAATGGGAAACAGCCATTCTGGAAATTTCATGAATTAATTGGGTCAAAGCAATCCCATTTTATCTTTGACAAAGTATAGGCCTAAAGGAGGATGAGGACAAGGTTTATATTTGGATTGTAACAAATGCAGGACATAAGGCACCCTAAGGGAAAACAGCCTCTTTGTTTTCTCAAGCTACCACAACATACACGTTTACCTGCTTTCAAAGATGAATTAACAAGAGTTTTCTTGGAGTACAAATCAAACAGGACTGCATGGAAGGAATACAGCAATACTCTTCATTCTCACTGGATGCAGTGGAAGGTATGCCTGTAGGGCTTGAAAGCTGTGCAGGCACTGTGAGGCTGAAACGTAGGACAATTTACATACTCTAAATGGTTTCCCTGAAACACATCTTGCCTAACTATCCTCGGTTACATCACCTTGCTAGTCAATTGTCATATATACTTGCCCTTGAGGGAAAAAGATTTGCATTGGCCAATAAAAGACACATGAGCTGCATATCTAAAATGAGTCTGCAACCCCTACTGGGCTGCCTTACCAGGCACTGCACCCATAGAATGAGAAACTCATGCCATGGCATGACTCTGAGCACCTCATCTATCTAAGTTAGAAAAAATTCTACACCAAGTAAACACTAGGAAAAAACCTGTAGTTATCAGAAAAATCTCAGTGCTTACTTTAGGTCCAGAAAAACTTTTAAGATAAGAAAAATGGAAATTCTGGGCTGAGGCTGCTGAAATGCAATGCAGTTAATAGTAAAGTTTAAAAAAAGACTTAAAGAAAGAATCTATTTTTTGCTACTAGGATGTTACAAACCCTAATTTTGGGACAGGGTCCAAAAGGGAACTTGGAACAGAGGGTGCAGAAAGTGGAAGCAGGTATTATTTATAACCTGGCAGGCAGGACTTGGAGAAATGCAGCCATAACAAGCTGATTCTCTTAACTGCAGGTAAAACAACATTCTGACTAACTTTAAAAGTTTGGAAAATATATAAATAATAAAAGTATTTTGGTAGACAGATGCTGGCTTTTTTTCTTTAGTTTTTGATGGAACATGTTTCAAAGAGTACATAACTAGCCAATATTCCTGACAGATGTGCAAACTTATACTACCTGACCACATCATGGATTAGCCTTCTCAGGAGGAGCAGTACAAAAAGTAAACCAAAGAAAGAAGAAACTCCTTGCCATCTGTAGGATGTCAAGGAAATGAATCAGTTTGTTTCAAATAGCAGATAAGGAAATCTAAAATTTTCTGAATTACATTAGAACTTTAGCTTTCCTCAATGTGCTTCCCTTTTTCATGACTAGGGACATACTGACTAACCACTTCATTTTCACCACAACTTGCAGAAAGAACATCACGAGGACTGCTACAACTTTTCCATTAAATCATTAATACTAAGTCATGAAATAGCCTATAAAAAACCCCATGTGGCGTAACAGTTTTTCAAGGCAGTGATGCTCATATGATTTCCTGCTAAGGAGAATATATTGAACCTATTTACTACAGAATAGAATAGCCCTATTATATGCCTTTAGCTCTTCAGAAGAAAATACTGGTCTTTAGTCTGAAGTGTACCAGCATTATCTGACAAGATGTGTACCTAAAGTAAATCAGACTGACTTAGGCCAAGAGATCTGGTTCAGCAAAGCAAGCAATTTTCAGTTACTCTAATAAGTGCAAAGAAATTCTCAGGGCTTTTATATCTTGGAAAACCACTGGAATATTAGCTTTTGAAGAAAATATAGATCCCTTTTAAAATTGATTTCTTTTTGTGAACACAGTTTTCCTAATGAAAGTCATTTCTACATGATGATGGCAGCAGAACATTCCTCCCTGACCACTTACTGATCTACGAATTCCACTTTGCCCTCCACCACAAAAAAAGGCGGGGGGGAAGGGAGGGGAAGATACTGAGACCACTTTTTTTTAATCTTTAGTTGATACTGTACCACAGGCAGAGCTCTCCTATTGATACATAAGGTGTCTTTTGCACATTGGGTGTTTCTGGTAAGGTTAGTTTCTTCATGTAATAATTTCAGTGGCAACATTTAAAGTTCCCTGCTTTAGCAAAGAATTTGGAAAAAAATGTCCAAACACATTTTAGGGAATGCAAACCAAATTTCCAAAGCTCTTCTGTTTTACTTTTTGGGGCACTTCTTCCCCATGCCTCAGTATGTCTCCTGTTCTCCAAATGCCATGTACCAAAACTGCTCCCTTTATTTGGGATGAATCAAAGAGTAGGTGCTTACCTGTAGGAGTACTACTGCGAAATGAAGAGGAGGGAGTGATTGGAGGGGTGACTGGAGGAGTAAGGCTTCCACTGCTGTGGCGAGGTGGAGTAGATACATTCCCACGGGACACTGTACTTGACAAAGTCAAAGAGAGTTTTGGCTGAATCTTTTTCTTCAAAGACTCCTGCTCACGTCGAGCTGCATCAGTCATAAATCTAGAACAAGGACAATCATGAGGATGAGAACTTTGAACCATTTTCCACCAGTAAGCTATAGGTAAAGGTAAAGGGTTTTTTTGCCCTGAGTGACCCAATGGAGTTTCAAACTCAGTCATAACAAGTTCCTCTGCAGCACACAAAGAGTACAACTTCTCCATTAACAACTCTATGTGTTCAAGATCTGGGCCAATTCCTTCTGATTTCAATAAAACTTACATTAGATACTTGCATCATGTGCAAACACACAAGTGTTTTTTAAACTCCAAACAGAGCCCAGCATTACAAACAATAATATAATGATTGCACTCGGTCCTTTACAGTAACTACATTCAATCATTCTGTGAAAAAGTAGCTGAGAAAAATGGTAGCAGCAAATGACATTCAATCTGAAGGTCAAAGGAATAGAATTGTGTAGATACTTAATTTTCACTAGGATGAGGTCTCTCTGTAGAGGCTGCTGAAGGCCTCATGCAATTCAAGGTTCATCTCTGTGGGGTGCTGAGAGGTAATCCCAGCAGCATGATGCAAAGTGGGCACCAGCAGTGCTGTAATTCCAGCACTGCAACTTTTTGCATGGGATAGCTTGTCTGGAATAAAAAGAGCTTTTTTCACTTCTATTCTGATTCCTTTCAAAAAGGCAGAATTGAACTGAAAAAGACCACTTTTATTCCAAGTACATACAAAGAGTTACACCAGAAGACCCGATGCTACTTTGTGCTGACATTCAAAGCATTGCTGCTGGCACCTGTATTAACTCCCACTTGAAAAGGCTGGGGGTGCTCCACAACAGGATCTCTGCAAGTCAGACTTCATGACTTAGCATTCCAGAGACATTTTAATTCTTTGTCTTTCCCCTCCACTATCTGGAAGGATTCATAACACAGGCTAAAGTAAATCACCTTGTCCATACACCCCTCTGTCTTTGAGGGTGAAGTACAAACCACACCTACCAGCAAATAAAAACAATACACACTAGGACATGATACAGAATAAAAAGTTAAGTTACACACAAGCATTTGTCTGACCATAGTCTCAAAACACTGTGGCATAAAATTTTAGGTTCCATTAGAGCAATAAAGATGTGTCCTGTCTGTCCATACCATGAAGGCATTAATAAGTGGATCTTTGCTGTGATAAGTAACATCAACACACAGACATTAATAAACAGGTATGTGACATGACATCTTATCTTCTTTGAACTGAGACAACAATACATCATGTCAAGTCCAGATATGGCATTTTTATGAAGTTAATATTTTAAATGCAGATATCCACAGTAACAGTTGAGTGTTAAATTTCTCTTTTTCAAACAAGAGTGTAGATGATATTGACAAAACAGTCCTCAAATGGAAGCCTAAATTTCATTCAAGAAAAGAAAAGTAAAAGGATCTTAATAAAGTGGGCATTCAGTACATATTTGCTTTCCTCTAATTAGGAAATGTCTAATTCCCTATTTTTGCAATTTGTACTATGATGTATGCTTGCTTCTGGATTGGAAGCCTTATTCCTTAAGAAAATGTTATGGTAACATTATAAATCCTTGAAAACTTGGAAGATAACTTCAACTATGAGACATTAAAAGCAGCACCATGAAAGCTGCTCTTTAGTAAACTCAGCCACAAATAACAATGTTAAAATAATATTGAGTTATAACCACACTGGTTGAAGTCCATAAAAAATCAGGAAAATGTGAACTTATAACTGAAACTTCTCCCTGCCCTCTTAACTCATTCCCATTTGGGCTAAGCATGTAAAGTATATTCCAAAATGTCATTTGTTGTCTACACTGTGAACCTGAGAGAAATGGAAGGCAGAGTCTGTTGAGAAGTTCAGTTTCCAATATCTCACGGATGGAATTAACCTTTTCAGATCCAAATAGTCCCATACAAGTTTGCTGAAGCACTGGCAGTGCTGTGGTTTTGAAAAGGAAACTTGTTTAAACAGATTAAAGGAAAACATCTTTCAGAATTTTAACTGAAATGCAGTACTATACATGTGTCTGACTATGGCAGTGTTCTTCAAAGCTTAAAATATAAGCACTTTAACGATGGATATAGAATGACATTTCCAAGTCTTTAATTTTTATGTTGGAAGTACATTATGGTTGCAACATCAAGTGTTCAGGAAGGAAACATGCTGGAAATTAGGGTTGGATACCGGTCTCTAAATTCCATGACTGAATACAATTTTCCCTGCCTCATTTAAATACACAAGATATCTGGGAAACAGGAAATGAACTGTAACTAAAAAAGGCTGCTGTAAGACCACTTAGGTTAAGTCCCATCTTCTTGATAGTCTGTCTTACCATCTTCAGACCCATCTCTTTGCTGAGTAAAGCTACCTCTGCTTTTTTCAAATTATTATCTACATAACCCTGCCCCTCTAGTTCCACCACTGCACAGATTTCAGTCACCTTCCCTACTGCATCTGATTTTGTTTACACCTCATAAGCCTCTCTCCCTCAAACCAATACTTCACATAGGTGCTCTAGTGCAGTGAAACAAGGAGGATCATTCAGCTCCCAGCCATTCATTGACTCTGTTTTGAAAAGCATAAGGTTTGTGTGCTTTCTTGCCAACAGTTCATAACATCAGGCAGGAGCAAAATCTTTCTAAAGAAATCTCTTCTACACCAATTTTTTCTTTCCTCACCCTTTCAACCTTCCTAATTATTCAACTCCCTGCTCCAAAACACGTTGGTACAGTGATTTCCGAATCAAGTGCTTGCAGCAACTTTAATAAACATGAGCAAAATATAGTTTTTCCCCCTCTTCTTATTCCCTGGAATGGTTCAAGTATTTTTATTGAAACTTTCCCAAGAAATTCAGCCTGAAGGAGACACCCAGCATGGAAAATTTCAGCCCAAACAGATGAATGCTGGCAACATAAGCAACAGAAACAGTCTTATAATGGAAAGTGTTGCACAACCTTTCATATAGGTGGTAATATAATACAAACAGCGTTAGCTCTTGTTACCAACACAGAAAGTCACAAAAAAGCAGAGGTTATGCTCAAGTTAAAAAAAAAAAGCATTTTAAAATCAAACCTTTTCCAGTATTTCTAAGACTTGTCACCTCCAAAAGCGTTGGAGACAAGAATGAACAGAACACACTCTTAGAAATTTCCTGGTGCTATTAGCATGCACTGCTTCGTGATCACGCCCCAGTGTGACTCTATGATGATGTCAGAGATAGTTTATCATAAAAAATGTGCTACACACAATGCTAAGACAGTTTAAGAGATCTGGACTCATACACCCAGACTGAGGATAATGGTTATAAAATGAGCTGCAGGTAAATTGAAAGGAAAAAAAACAAACCTGGGTTGCACTCCAGAATGTATACTCTTAATAGTTCTTATCGGGGCATGAAGTAGCCTTTCCTCCTCTTCCTCACTGCCAAATCTTGCTGATGCAGGAAGTCATCCCTGCTTGGGAAAGCTCTGTTTGCATGCCCACAGACCGTCACACTGAGAGTAAAGAAGGTGCATCACAGCTACTTGGCTGGATTTGAATATTAATTTGCTACATTTAGTTTCTTCATGATCTAGTCTCTAAAACATACACCAACAGAGGACACGCCACAATCACAAGCCTACTGTTCTCCAGTTACTCCGTGCACAGGCAAGAGAAAGGAAGGGGATTATTCTGAGCTTGCATCACAAGCAGATTACACCACACCAAGACTCAACTCCAGGATTGCTCCACAACACGGTCCAGCTGCACACGAGCTGAAAAAAATGTACAGCACTACCTGACAGTAACAAATATACCCTGTCCCATGCCTTACCACTGACAACTAGTACCAGCCCACAACAGGGAAAGATAGCAGAACAGAATTAGTTCTGACCTTTTTCATTATCAGATAATTGTGGAAAAGCATTGATAGTAGCCTTCAGGACACAATCATGTTTGCCTAATTTGGCTAACCTGCTCTGGGAAAGTCTGTCACCTTTATGAGAACACAAAAATGTGCTGAGCTTCCACTTCTTATATTTCAACAGATTGCTCCTTAGCCTGACATCTGCTCAACTTCAAGACTGACTGGAAAGAGAAGAAAAAAAAAAATCCATAGTGCTCCATTACATATTTGTCCTGCCTTCTACTAGTATCATATTTAAATAAAAAGTTGACAGATGGGGCACACACTAGCTTGCTACCTACTAAATTACATACATACATGAAAGCCATGCATTAATTCTCTTGCTACTCTTTACGTCCATACTTGGGGTATCTGTTTTTTCCCCTCAGTCTTTTCCCACTTTTGCCTCAAGATGTTTATGCTATTCTTTGTCAGTCCTGTAGCAAGAGAAATGAGGTGGGGATGGTAATTTTAGCTTTCAGTCTTCCTCATCCCATTAGTAGTGTTTAGGGGAAAAAAAAAGGCTAGGATGGAAAGTACTTCTAGTTGTACATTATTTTAAAACTTTAGGAGATCTCTACATTGAAGAGGGATTAGGAGAATCCACTTCTTGAAAGATGACCATTTCAGCAGGATGGGATTCAGTGGACTCCTCAAGTCAGGAGCAGTCATCCATACCTTTTGCTTTGTCTTTTCTTGTAAAAGCAGCAAAGTGTTTTGATTTAACCAATGCCAGAAGGAAGAGACAATTGTTAAGTTGAACTGCTATTGGGTTAAGGAGAAGTCTGGTGAAATCTAAATGGTGGGAGTTCAGCAATACTTTTTCACAGACAAGTTCACAGACTTGGGCTGTCTTGTGTCCTGGAAAGGATGAAAGGCTTTTCTCAGTTGAACTTGAACAACACTGGGCCAAAATGACAGTCAATACCCAGTAATGTCTTGCCACACCCTTTATGTGATAATGAGGAAAGCAATATGTGAGCAAGTTTTAGACCATCCATTAGCTCAAATAATTTGATGAAGACCCTTGAGCACTTGGACATACCATTCTTTGTAGTGTGGGGAAAACAGAAGTATTCTGCAGCTCTTTACAGACCTTCTGCTTCACAGAAGCTAGCAACAATTTTTTTTCTTTAGAGATCTTTCATTATAGTTTAAAAAAAACCTAAAAAGAAACATCAGTATAAAAAAGCCCCACTAAAACCATGCATAATCCCCCACATGCCTTCACACTCTTTAGATTACAGAATATCTGCATAGTACTAAAGCATATGATTCATACAAAATCCCCTTTGGATTGTCTTGCTTTTTTTCTAATTTCACAAAAACATTCTTAAACAAGTGAGGAATAAACAGCCCCAAATAATAATCTCCTCCCAATTATTCTCTCAAACGTGCATCAGATTTCACAACAGGCACTAACCAGATGAAATAGATCATTAAAGGGCTTTTTTAAGTGTCTGGAAAGAACTCTTCCAGCCCAGTATTGATGGCAGCAACAGCACACATCTGTGTGGACTTCAACATGCTCATTCACTGAAATCAGGTCTTGAAATTCAGTGTTCATTCTCAGTGCCAGTTGTATTCAGCCTCATCTATTGAAAGCTTTTCATATGTCCTAAATAAGGAATATTTATGACAAACTGATGAGTATCTTAGACAGATAGGACAGAATCAGATTTCTTTTTATTATTAGCCTTAGGGATAATTCATTGCCAGTACAAGTCTTTCACTTCCATTATTCAACCAGTTCTCTCAAGATGCAAAACTCACTGCCACAAAATCAGCTAGAGACTAATACATATTTTTCTGAATATTTGCATCTTAAGGCAATGTAGTAGAGATTATCAGGCTGCGTGTGTACCTTAAAAAATTTAAATTGCATTTCTGCCTCATCACTGAAAGACTTGAACACAACATGCAGTCACACTCATTGCTGTCAGTAGACTCAAGGCTGCAACCTTAGGAAGTCTGCTAAATATGAGCAAGAGTTCAGTGGATTTACTTTAGTTGTCTGCTCTTCACACATTCTTAAAAGCTACAATGAGACACAATAAAACATTCACCAAGGAGATATTTTGTTCTTCTAGCATGGAAAATTGATTCAGAAGATTGAGTAATTTCATACCTAAATGTGTAAGTGGAGCTAATGGACAGTGATATGCCAAACAATCTATTACAGAATCTATTACAATCAAACAGAATAAAAATAAACCATTCCAAACCATCTAACTGCCTACAGGAAAGCGTGTGTTTACTCATTGCTAATCAATACAAGGCAGTGTTAAAAGCAATGGAAAGAAATTTAGTATCTCTCTTGTTTTTTGGCAATACACAAAAACATCAGTGTGAATTACACTTCATACTTCGGTTAACAGAAATACCAAAAACTGAACAAAACCCTTATCTTTCCATTTTATAATTATTTACTATTTTATATGTAATATAATAAATGCGTATGATATTAATTACATGAATTTTAATATTTTCTTTTTGGAAAGGAGCTCTTTTCATCTCCTTTTGATCTTTCTTTATTCTGTTTTATTTTGCTTAGACTTGTTTTCCTATATCTACTTTTCAAGAAGCACCAAAATAATATTTAATTTAAAATTAAAACAAAACAAACATAAATCAGTTTTGTATATTCAGCCTATAACAAAAATAGCTGTTTACTTAAAATTCAAATGTAGAGATTTTTTGGTTTTGTTTTTCTTTATTTTTTAAATTACATGGTACTTTTGCCTTTTCTTTCTTGAATTTAGGTAATACAGCAAATGAAAAATTGAGGGCTGCATTTTATATTCTTTTTAAACTGTCAAAAAAAAAAAGCACACTGGATAGATAAAATTAGAACAGTAACATAATCAGGACAGATACAGTCTTATTTCAGATATTTCATTCATAATAAAAATTCATTATTTACTCCCTCACCTGATGACAGGAACTCAAGGAGAAGCCCATGCTGTTTTTCTGACATTGTTAAAATAAACAAATGACATTTCAATGTTTAAAAGGAACAAAATTAGAGCTCACCAAAATTCAAGAGAGCAACAGTAATTTCCAAAACATTAGAAACATACTGCTAGTTTTCTTCCTTTCCCCTCCCCAGTTTTTTCCACCCTATCTTGAAGTAAATGAGTGAGTTTCAGAAAGGAGCTATAATTTAGCTGCATCCTCAAAATTCTGTAATTTCCATGGAGGGAGAGGCAATAGTTGAGCAAAAGAGATACTTGAAAGAGGTAATTTGCAGGAAGGCAGCACCCACTTGATATTGTTTTGCGTGATATTTTCACCTCTTCTACAAATGCACAAGAGTTTAAAAAGTCATCCTAACTCTCACATCTGATGAAAATGCTCACTATGCTGTGTTCTGCCTCGTAATCAACTTACTTCTTATCAAACTCATTCCAGAGTTTTGCCATTGGTGAAAAGGAGCATTTGGACGGTGTGAACCACTTGCTGACTTTCTTGCAGTTGGGACAGATTTTTAAGATGCTGCAGCAAACCTCTGCTTTTAGCCTGATGTAGCAGTTCTCATTTCAGAAATCTTCCCCCCTGCACTCACAAAGTGGCTTGTTGGGACATACATCAGCCTTGGCTTTGCTTGCAGCCACTAACGAACAAACCAGCCCTCACCTGCTGCTAACAACAGATACTTTATGCATTATTGCCTAATTAATCGTGGAATATAACATCATGAATCCTCGCATTTCACTTCATACCCTTGTTAATACACAGGAATAACGTAATGTCACACAGCCATAAAATGTTACAGAGACCGAAATGAGAATCTTAGCAGGCATAAATAATGTGACAGGAAAAACAACTTCTTCATTTAAAGTATTTTTTTAAACCACATAATTTAAAAAATACACCCTGACAGTTTTAAAATTTGCATCATAGAAACAAAACCCCCAAATTAATTTTCTTAGTATGACTGAAGACAATCTCAGATGAAAGAATATTGATAGCATCCTTTCAGTAATATTTTAACCTATCAGTTATTAAATTAAAATATTTTAGATATTGTTACTTCACATTTTATGACTTGCTAGACTCTAAGCTTTCACATGAATGAAACAGATAATTTTTGGAAGCAGAGTAAAATTTTAACTTTTACTTTAGTGAAAGTACAGGGATAATAAATTGTGTTTGCCTTCCTATTTGTAGAAATTATAAACTTTAATAAATTACTAATGTCTTAGGAGAAAATGGAATTAAGCTGCTCATAGAATAAAAAACAAAGGGTTTGTACATCGTAAATTTGACTTGAAACTCAAAATAGTTCTTATGTGGGACTAAGCAGCGTACCAGCCCAGCTCTGGCTCTCTGCACAGGCTCCAGTATTGTCAAATTGCCTAGCTCCAGTACCATGTTTTACGTTCAGATGTGTTTAACGAAAAATATCGTATTTTTTTCCATTACTGGTCCACCCTCCTTCCTTCTTGAAGAGCTTATTGTAACTATTTGTGTAAAAACAATTTCTTTCAGCGAGCCCTACAGAGAAGCAGATCTGTGTACACGACACACACTTTTACAGTCGGACTCGGATTCATTTTATTGATGCCTCAAGGACTTTAAGAAGCAGGGAGCTGAAATGTCGGATATTTTATTCTTGTAATGTTCCATTTAAGTCTGGCTATTCTTGTGTCATTCCATACTGAGTTCTCCTGAGAATTCAACACCCAAAGACAGATTCATGATGCAAGAATTTAGAAAATAGATATTATCACAAAATGTTGCTTATAAACTCTAAGGATGTTTAATATCAATCTGCATAAATAAACCAATCTTCAGTATTTGATACAGTATTAGTCAAACACATTAACCAACACATTTTTCAGTCTTTCAGAAATGTATCACATATACAGTGTCTGCCCTGGCTCCTCCAGGCTGTAAGCAATCCAGAATACCCATTCAATAAAAATATGGCAAAAAGAAACGGGTAGCAAGCTGCAAAATAATTAATTACTAAAACCTATAGATACTGTTTTTCTTTCAGAAACAGACAACACAAAGTCACTCACAAAGCATTCACTGTTTGATTTTATTTTTAAAGAAACTAAATCCATTTGTGAAAACCACTGATACAGAACATGATTCTCCAGTTGAGAAAGAGCACTCAGCTCTTTCTCCCAAACTTAAAATGTAAGTGAAGATTTAGATGGAGAAGCATTTTTTGAAACTGATTTATGAATCTGTATTCAGAGGACTGGGTGGGGTAAAGCTTATAATGGAAAATTGCAGCAATCTTAACATTAGGAATGTGAAATGTCTGGTCTTAATAAACCAAGTTTTCAGGCCTCGTGAGTTGTTTGAAAGGACGATAGCAACTTACAAACAATTGAGCCCCGCTAAAATGGCAAACTGAACATTCCCAATTCTTCAGACTCTGCTGCAATGAGTCACAAGTCGATAAAATAGCTGACATTAAAGATTCCTCCTTGAAGGTAACAAAGTTCCTTATGAACAAAGTTCTATCCTGGTGAAGACAGACAAGGAAAAGTGGAGAAGGAAGAAGATAACCATCACATGTGTGTTTGCTCTTTCATACAAACAGAATAATGAACTCTCATTTCTGTAATTATGTGCTATTTTAAAAAGAATGTACTTTACTACACTTTAAGCTGATTTGACTAACAAAGTTAATGGTTCATTATGTAATCACTGTTTTAGCAGCTTGGGGAGGGGGAAGTACCTAAGAACTAAGAATAACTCCTGAGGTCCCATTATTCAGCTGTGAAGTATAAAAGCAGAACACTGATTTGCATTTTGAAATTTTGACCCTGTTAGTCTGTGGTGTGCTACTGCACCAGACCCAGGCATGTATGGGAATGCAGCAAATCCCCCAGTTTTGCTCAGTCTAACAGGAAACCATTCCCTTGCATCCCTCACCTCCAGCCACCCTCCCACCTCCAGCTCAAGTGATCTGATGAAACCAGCGAAACCCTGCTAGGATGCGGAAGAAAAGGACTGACATCTGAATAACTAACAATGCACTGCCTCTCAGGCAGACAGCAGGGAAGTTCCTCCAGCCCTGTTTGATCTGCTTCGCTGGCATTATTGCAGAAAGCCGGTTTTTCATTAGGTAAGAAAAAAAAAAGCCAACCCCAAAGTTGTGATGCAGCCTAAGTGGGGTTAAAAACGCACCCTAACACAATGAATGAAAATAGATGGTGTAATACAGAAAGGCCCAAGACTTGCAAGTGGAAAAAAGTATAAATTACTATTTTAATTAATTTCCTAATGTAAAACACAGCTGTAGTAATGTTGGCAAATATCACCTGCCTGTTTTAAGTTTGTTAAATGAAATCATGCTCTTTAATTGGGTCTTAATGTACAAAAGTATGTTTTATTTACTTTTTATTACAATATCAGCATTTTAACTTTCAGTTTGCTTGTGCAAAAGCTTTATAAATTACTTGAATCACTTAAATCTGAATACTATAATCTGCAGTTACAATGTACCAGTTTGAGTTTCAACAATTAAATGCCTTTTTTGTGGACTCCCGCTGCTATGTGAACTAGCTGTAGGCTATTAAAATAATGAGTCCGGACTGAGTCATCTGATCTCAGCCTTGGTGCAAAGCCTGAGGAAAAGGACTTAGCCCACAATTCCTAGTCTGTTTACCAGACTAAGACCAGACTGTTGGAAGCGTTACCGCAGCGCTCCCTTCCCCACCCCCCCGCACAAGGCCGGGGGAAACGCGGTGTCACAGAGCCCTCTGCAGGCAGCGGCCACCGCCCGCACCAGCTCACATCCCTTGTCCCGTCCCGCTGCCCCGCACCACACCGCCCATCCCTCATCCCATCCCTCATCCCTGCCTGCTTCCCCTCATCACCGCCCATCCCCATCACCGCCCATCCCTCATTCCACCCTGCTGCCCTGCATCATTGCCCATCCCTCATCCCTGCCCACTGCCCCGCATCACCACCCATCCCTCATCCCATCCCTCATCCCTGCCCGCTGCCCCGCATCACCGCCCATCCCTCATCCCATCCCATATCCCTGCCTGCTGCTCCTCATCACCGCCCATCCCCATCACCTCACATCCCTCATTCCACCCTCCTGCCCTGCATCATTGCCCATCCCTCATCCCTGCCCACTGCCCCGCATCACCGCCCATCCCTCATCCCTGCCTGCTGCCCCGCATCACCACCCATCCCTCATCCCATCCCTCATCCCTACCCGCTGCCCTGCATCACTGCCCATCCCTCATCTCATCCCTGCCCACTGCCCCACATCACTGCCCATCCCTCATCCCAGCCTGCTGTCCTGCATCACCACCCATCCCTCATTCCACCTTGCTGCCCCACATCACTGCACATCCCTCATCCCTGCCTGCTGCCCCTCATAACCACCCATCCCTCACCCCTGCCCATTGCCCTGCATCACTGCCCATCCCCATCACTGCCCATGCCTCATCCCTGCCCATCCCCATCCCAGCTACCTGTCCTGCCCTACCACCCCAAAACAAGTCGCCTACATACTCGCCCCTTTATTAAGCATGGCCTCTACCAGAAGGGCCCAGAAAGGCCTACAGGCCAAGGCAAGGCGGGAGAGTACTCATCACAGGATGGCAGAAAGCCCGCACCAACAGCATCTGCGAATTTAGGGTGCCCTGAAGATCTCACTTTGAAAATGTGTGGATTTATGATGCCAAGTGACACAAGGGAACTAAGTGGACTAGATAGGTTTCCTCAGCTTGTATGCCACAAAACTACCACAGATTTGGCCACACAAAGGATGCTTTAGAAAATTTGGCCTCATGAAACTCCCTAAATGTGAAACTCTCTGTCAGTGACAGTAATGAGGAACAAAACCCTAAAGTCTTCCCCTGCTTCACAGAATGGATGAGGTTGGAAGGGATCATCTGGTCCAATCTCCCTGCTTAAGCAGGGTCATCCTACAGCACAGGATGGTGTCCAGACAGTTTTTGATATCTCCAGTAAGGGAGACTCTGCCACCTGGCAACCTCCCTGGGCAATCTGTTCCAGTGCTCAGTCACAGTAAAGTTCTTCCTTGTATTCAGGTGCCATTTCCTGTACATTAGTTTCTGCCCATTGCACCTTGTCCTAAACCCTCCACCTTCAGAGAAACACCACCTTCAGCACCTGGCACAAAAGGAACAGGAAAACCATCTGACCTCTCACACCCTCCACTGGAATCCAAAAGCACCATCATTCGCTTTTATTTTCAACAACACAAAATGCATCTTCCTACAATGTCAGTGTATAAAGTACACTGACACAGCAGGTGCACATGGTGCTGTCTAAAGCAGCACCTATCTCAGCTTGAACTCCAGCTGGTATCCAGGGACTGCTGTAATCTGCATTTGTTTTAAGTTGGTTTGTGTGCCAAAACATATAATTTATCTATCTCCTTGATCTTTCTGCAGTTTTTGATGCTGCATGAATAGGTGAAGGGAAAATAATTAAATGGAGAACTTTCTCTAATGACTGTCCACAGCTTTTTTAGTAATTTACCATCATCATTTCCACTTATCACTCTGGAAAAGATCTGACCTCTACCTTTTACACTTTTGCTCTTTACACTTCAATCATGTTTATATGTATTGTCAATCTATACTAGAATTTGTGCCTTGTTCTCCAACAACTTTGTTACACCCAAGTGACATGCATATTCTCTGCATTACCAGTGTCATTCCACCACTCATTTTGACTGTGGGTTCTTCTGATCTCAGTTCTCTCTGTTTCATGCCTCTCCAATTTAGGTCTTCTGCCCTGATTAAGAATCCATATTCTGAATTTAAGTAGCACTGTACTGCTGCTTGTACATGTGTTCATCTGTATCTGTACACACACACACACAGATTCATGGATACACTTATACACACGTATCTATTGCATGCATATATATGAATTAAATTTACATTTGTATATTAAATATATATGTGTATTCTTTTTCATTTTAACAGCCAAGTGAAAGCAGTTCTTTTGAGGGCCAAAATAATTAAGTTTAAAAAATGTATGGCCAAGATAATATGACTTTTGGAGAGCTGTTACTCAGGCAGCACATACCTAACAGCATTCAGCACACACAACAGAATTAGCAATTTGTGTGATTCCTGATGGTTCTCCTAGTTAAGCCCTGATGAAAGAATCTGTTTTGAGAAGGGGACCACAGCACTTATACAAAAAGAGAAATTGTTCTGACCTGTCCTGCAATTTTCAATTTTTGAAATATTGTTTAAAGTCTAGATAAGTTTGCAAATACACCTTGAGAATATCTTAAAAGTGCAAAACCCAGAAAGTAAGAATAGAGAAATGTAACTATTAATCAAGATTTGAAATAACCATAATTAAGTGTGGTTGTGTCTGACGTGATTTTTGAATTTCTGAAGTTGTCAATACTGAAGCACGATGCCATGGATGGAAAACATTGACCAGCATCCCTTGCTCGTTCTGAAACTGTTGCTAAACAGAGGGAATGTGGCAGAGAAATTTTAGCAATAGCCTCAAAACACCAGTACCACTGTCTCCATTCTTCAGTCAGTGCCTAAGCCTCTATGCCACAGTATCTTGCAACACATATTCAAATTTCAGACTTATTTCAATAACCTGCAAAAAGCTAGTCTAAGAAAATTCATTAAATGCAAATTTCTGCTCATCCTGTGTAGATCCTAAACAACACCAACAACCTCAGTGCAAATATTAGCCACATTTAATAGCTGGCCTGACCAGCTACAGGGACTTGAAACCCCTGGCCCTCTCAGCACAGTGGTTCCCACAAGTGTATACTTAGTGGTTCCTTGATGGTCTACAAAATTATATTAAACAGCAGTTCATTAGAAGCCAGAGGATAAAATTTGGTGCATTATGGCCTAAGAAAACACTGAGTGTTGACTCTGGTCTGCAAAACTGCCATGCTAGAGAACCACTGTCTGGGCTGAAAGGCACAGGGCCAAGGCTTGTTTCCACTTCTGGCCCGAGCATCAGACATGAACCTGTATGAGGGCATTTCTCAGCTGCTCATCTCACCTAAAATGCTGACCTGGACCAAGTGGCCCCCCCTTGGCAAGGGGCAGTTCTCTAACATCAGCAACACCATGCAGAAAGGGAGAGCTAAAAGGCAGACAATTAAATAACTTTTTGTTGCTTGCTTGTCACAAAAACTTCACAAACTTTCCTTTACATATTAACACAGTACTCTCTTTGGAGATGAGGACTTAAAAAAATCTTTGGCATATTGATTTCCAGATTTAATTTTGCTCACAGGGGCTAAAAATCTATTAAACCTTCCCACTCTCATTTCTGCTCTGTCCACTTTCCAAGTCTGTTTTGGCATATTCCTACCACACACTAACCACCAAATACCGAGGGACTAAAGAGATACATATCCTTTTCTATTTTCCCCAAAACTTATGTCAAGCACCAGAGGAGACACTTTAAAATTTACAGACCTGGGAAAAAAAACCTATGGACTGCTGTTAATATAAGTCAATAATAGCTACCCTTAATGCTTTTCATCTATCAGTCAACATCTGTGGTAAAAACCTTAAACACTTTCAGTATAAGGCACTGACACAAAATACTCTGCTTCTTGCAATTCTTTAAACAAGAGTTTTTAAATTTTGGAATAATTCAATCCTCAAAAATGTTTTAGCTGTTTCTATGGCCAGCTCCTTGAAATAAATTTTTTTCCTTCATTTCTGTATTTATCAATCCAACAAATCCTAAAGGCTGTTTTATAAATAGGATCAAGGCAGATCTCTGATCATGGTTCAGAATGGATTTCCAAAACCCATTTTATATAAATATTATGAAATACAATGATAATAAATATTCCACAAATTTTCCTGGAGCTGACTTCCTAGAAATGCTGAAAGACAGTTCTAATCAGTCCTTCACAGTGGAGGGGAGATAAAGAAACTTTTCACAGGAAGAACAATTTTTTGTTTAACACCTGCAAATGTGAAGGCTGTGTGATGATCTGCCTCCCCTTAATCATTACCCTTTTCCTTCAATGCTACTGTCCTTTACCTATCCAAACTAATTTTATAAAATATTTTTTCATTCATGGAAGAAATTTTTACTCGAACTGTCAATTCTTTATAATAAACTCTCAGCAGGACTAAACAATATAGGAATGGTACTTTGCAACAAATTTTACTCAAGAACTTCTAAGGCTACTAGGATTTTTTGGATGCTCAGGTAAGGCTTGCCCCTTGATGCAGACTGCTTTTGCTGAAGCGAAGAATTCTGAAATTGCCCTTGAATAGCCTTTTTCTCTATGAGTTGCATGCAAACTCTCACATATAATAAACTGAAATACTTAAAACTCCTCTTCCCACCCTGAGTAACTCATGTCTATCATGCTGCATTAATTGAGAGGAAAGAGCGAGAAAACCCTACATGCAGGGTCCCTACCTTTTTTCAATTGTAACGCTCATAAAGGCCTGAATTTTAAAAGACAAAATTTGTATTTAATAAACTTAATAATTTTAATGACAAATATGAAAATGAGAGTAATCAAAGTAATTAACTTAAATGCAAAGAAAAAAAATCACAGTGATTTTGGTATTTGTCTGAAAGCTCCAGTTATCCCTTAAAAACAAACAGATCCAGTCACTTTTCAAAAGCTGTTGAGTAATTACTGCAAAACTGTCAAACACTCGACTCTGGTAACCCTAAATAAGATTTTCAGATTTATCAGAAATTAGGATGGATATTGCTGAATATACTCCTGAGCTGAAGTATTCTTTATCCTAGCAGCATCAAAAGACTAAACAGATACCATATTTTTATTTGCTTTTGCTGCAAATTACTGTAAAGCCTCAAAAAGTAAAAAAAAAAAAAAGAAAAGAAAAAACAAACCACCACTGAGAAATGTGTATTTACAGTAAAAACCACGTGACATTTAGCACCAAAAGTTATCCCTCCCTTGCCCCCAAGTTAACTGCTTCCCCTTGAGGTAATAAACTTCACAGTGATACAGGCTGATCTGTTTGCAGGGGTGACATAGCAGCCACTTGCTGGAGCTGCTCAGCACCATTTTTATCCTCATCTCCAACTGACACTGGAGTAATAGAAAACGCTTGCACGAGGTGCTCAGCAACTTCCAAAATCAAATGCCAATGTCAGCAAGCTTCAGCACTGCTCGTATCCTGCCATGCCGTGAAATGAAACCATCAGGGTCACACCGGCACTTGAGTGGGAGCCAAGGTAAGTGGAATAAGATGGGAGTGCTGCCACAAAAGGGCTCGGTACTGAGGGTGTTCACATTCTTGTCAGCAGCAACTCAAAACAGCGTATGGCAACCTGACGGGACAAGAAGCTGCAAAGATGGATCAGAATGTGCAGACTGGGCAGGATAGAGAAGTTAGGAGGAGTTGAAGTCCTTAAGGACAAAGTCCCATGGTAACGGACAAGGAGGGTTAGTTAAAACTCAGCCACTGCAGGGGAAGCTCAGTGATAAGAAATAAATAGATAAAATGACATTCTGATTCCAAAGAGCTGTCCCCTTATACCTGTTCCTCAATTATCAGGATCAGTAAGGCATTGCCCAAATCTCTAGTTAAAATCTACAGCATGTCCATGTGCACCCATGAATTCAGTGAGAAAGCTCTCTAGACCATGATGACTTGGCTCTCCCAGTACCCTTCCAGCTGGAGGGGGGCATCTCTGATGTGATAGTGCACAACTGAAGGAACATTTTGGTACCCCTGTGTGCCTCAGTGTACCAGACTGCTAAGGGAATGGCAGCTGGCCAAGAGCTGGCTCAGCATGTGGGGCTGCAGTCTACAGACTGCTCCCCCAGACTCACAGGCTTATTGCTGCAAATTCTTATGCTCCAGAGTGTAATTTCAACAACATCAATGCTTTCCTAATTTAGAACACAGGAGAGGACAGGTGATAAGGATTAAGAGAAAATAACATTTGAGTATTTTCAGCCCAGCAAGGAAAGCCACACCACAGTCTCACAATTTAATGGCAGAAACATGAACATGAAAAGCACAAAATTTAAAGAAAACTCTGAGAGAAAAGAACCAAACCCCCTGAACACCAGCCCTCCTGTCCCTCAGCCCACAAAACTGATGTAAGAGCGGAGGAGGGAAGCTACTCACAGTAATATTGGCAGTGATGAGCAGGCAAGAGCTAATGGAAGAAACAGAACACTTCAATCAGCCATGACATCAGACTGTCAAAAACAATCAGGTTGTTATCACATTAAAAATCCATTCAAGTAAACCAACCAAAAATAAAGATCAGAACAGAAAACTCACTCAGTTTACCAATGGAATAATGACTATAATTAGCTGGGAACACTCTAAAAAACCAATCTATGCAAGCTAAAACAGTTTTATCCATAATAATTGGTTCACTACTGAGAATGCTGCCTCTCTGCCAAAATCTAGTGCTAAACCAGATAGACATGTTCTGTTCATTTTCCTTCCAAGAGTTAATTCAGTGGTTGACTTCTCTTCTAAAGCCTTTGGCTATCACAGCAAATTAGAAACTGGAAAGTAACTCTTCATAATTTTTACCCATTAAAAAAAGGAGTCTTCTCCAGAGCACACGAACACCACAACAGCCACAAAAACTCTTAAATTTTCAAAGAGTAAATTAATGATCGCTGTGGATTATAAACATACATAAAGGCCCTTGAATTTAAATAAACAGGGGGATAACATTATCCAATGGATGGGAATTGGAAACATTCTGGCTTCAAATTAAAAAACCCAACACCTAGTTAACAATAAGGAAGATTTACCAACTGAAATTAAGTCTTTCATTTGGCTTCAGACCAATATTAGATGTTTTTCTAGAATATACTCATTACACCAACTCACACATTACAGAGTTCAGGCTATACTCGCTTCTGCTGCAAAAGAGTACAATTCCTTTGCAGACATGGTGAGGGCACTTCCTTGTGTTTTCCTATGTGTAGGTAACCATAAGGATCCATTCTGTACTATCAAAAACTCTGTAAAGCTTGATACAGATATAATTGGTTAGGAACCCGTTCACAGCTTTTAAATTTGTGTATCTCTCTCATCAGCCATTTGAGAAAGCTGATACTCCATGAGGTGAGCAGGAAAGAACTACTGCATGTTTGGGAAGAAGTGCCTTCCATTAGCTATTGAGATCAAGTTAATCTCTTCAAGTCCCAAGTCATCTGCATGCAATACACATAAACGTCCTCATCTACCTCTCCAGCCCACTGTACCTCACTCACCTAATCCCGCTGGTTTACTGCACTGATATTGCCCTGATGTAGAGAGAAGGGATTAATTTGACTCGTCTGAACTAGCTCCTTGAGAAGTACCTCTGTCCTTCACTGATTAAAGAGGGAGGCAGTTCAGCCTTCCCTGGGCAGTCTAATCCCTATTTTCTGTGAACACCTTCTCAGTATCAACTACCAGATACTTATCAACAAGATACCACGGACCAGACTAGCAATCTTTCACATCATGGTTCATTTTATTCTTTACATTAGCAGGCCCTTCCACATCCCCTCCAATTTTTACTACAAAATTTTGAGTCAATCTGCCAGGGAAATTACACAGCAGAGTTAAGAAAAGGAAACCTGAATTCCACAAATAATTTTTCAGGTAAAGTATACAGAGGACAAGCAGCATGTGTCACCACTCTTAAGAATCCACAGAGTTGGCCTCTCAGGTATCTGCTGCTGGAACACAGCTTATCCCACTAGACCAAAAGTAAAAACCACCTTCCTTCTACCAGATACTTAGGGAAAAGTACTTATGTAACTCTACAAGATAAGGCCACATGTCTGTGCTTCAGGCAAATTTCAGAGAGCTTCCCTTAGCACAGAAGACATACAGTGAGAATTTTTGTTCCAATTTGCTAAATAGAAGACCATAAAAGGTGTATAATATCAATTATCAGTTGTCTTCATATGGTGGTTCTATGCTGTCATCAAAAGACTCTGCTGACATTGAAAGAACTAAATTTAATAATTAGGCAGTGGAAAAGTTTTTAGGTGCAAACCCCAGCCTTTTATGAAACAAAGAATAGTTGCTTCTGTGGTGGTTTTGTTCCACTTTTCTTTTTCTTTAAATTGAAAACTTGGGGATAATCAAGAGAAACAGCTCAAAATACCATAAAGTTTTATCTCTCTTTATGTCCGATTTATTTCCACTCTGGAATAAAGTGCTTTCAAATATTCTGCCTATTTCACCACGTTGTTCTGAGTTTTGCAATTCTTAGTCAAGGAAATTAACATCACTAAGAAACTAGTAACTACATGTGGGAATAAACAGCTGAATCACAACGTACTTTTTCCCACTCCTCTGTCATCATCGTCCAGGAACTGATGAAACAGCCCACAATTGGTTTCTCTGTTGGGATAATCATCACTTCTGGGTCTATAAGATATGATCTCATTGTACTCTTTAAAAAAAAAAAAAAAAAAAAATTAAAACCAGGACACGCAGAACTCTCATGAGTGCAGGGAGGGGGGGGGGACAAATTTGAAATTTGGTATGAAGGTCAAGCTGAATTGGGGAAATTCTGAGTTTCTTCTCACATACACTAGTGAAACACGGGCACACCTCTTACAGTGTGAGAGATGCTGGTGCAGAGAAAGAAGCAACTAACTTCATGTTCACTGGAGGAAACCTCTGCTAATATCTCAAACAAAACTAGTTTCTATTTTATTTACTTGCGTGTGAGACTGCAATACAAGAATGTGTCTAAATCTCTCTTCTTGTTGAACTTAAGGAGGGAATTCTCTTTCCAATGTTAATGGGATTATTTATATATTTAATGGTTAAATAGACTTTCCTCAGGTTTTTCCTAAGTTTAAGGCTCTCTGTTTTCACTTTAAGAACAGACTTCTGCCAATATTTTTGGTACATTTGCAACTGCTAAACAATGATGTGAAAATGTAATTGCTCACATGCCTTAAGACTAGAATAAATACGTGATTAATATTATTTTATTTAGGTATAGTCATATTTTTCTCAACATTTACAGAAATCTTGAATCATGGCATATTAATGAATTTTATTAGATTTCACAAGTTGCAGAAGATGTCTTCCATCAAACTAAGTCCAAATTTATTGCTGACAATCCTTTGCAATTTATGCTCCGATGAGAAATAAAACAATTCTAACGCAGGCTGCTCTAAGTACATTTTTGCCTAATCCACTACATCATATTTTATTTGGCTCTCAAGTTTTAAGCTTTTACACTTTCAGGACTTGATTATTCTCATATGTTATAAATTGCATCTGGAGCTAGGCAACGGTATATCCGTTTTCAGATCCCAAGTTCCTTCTCCAGTTGTCCATGTGGTCCTCCACTTAGCCAAAAACATTGCAGGGCCCTCGCCATTGCCTGAATAATTGGGCTGGCTAAACCAAAATCCATTTCAAAAAAAACCCAAACCATTCATTGTTAAGGATTCCCTGAGTGCTTTTAAGAAAAATAAGAAACAGCTTTACATGGGGAATGTATAACTTGTAAACTCTCTCACCCAGCGCACATAGGAAAACAACAAAGGAAAGGTAAGAACACACTCTCTGGCTGTCTCTGTCCTCTCCATTTTCATCTCTCAAGAGCATCCTAAAACCATGTAACGACACCTCAACTCTCAAATAGTTCTAAACAGCCTCTGTGCAATTTCAGGTGAAAATCTGAAAAAAAACATAATAAAATCAAGCTACTTTTATGCACTTTATATTAGTTTTACTGGTTTTTTTATCCTTCAGCATCTTTTTTATTGGCCATAGCCCTGTGATAACTGGCACTCCGCTTTGCAAATGAGACAAGCTGAACGCTTGCAAAACTCACTAAAGAGCTGGAAACAAGGTATATGGTTCTGTAGCCATTCTTACATTTTTTCACTTTGCCAGTCCAAAAGAAAACTGCAAAATTACATGCTGTTATAAGCTATTCTTGCACTGTAATGCTGTGTTTGCGTAAGGTTGAATTGTGGAAATTTAAAATTTTACTAATGCTGCCCATTGCATGGACCTGTTATTTCTTCATAATGAAGCAGCCCAAATAAACGACATTTTAAATGTCAGGTCCTAAAGTCAGTCCCTGCAGATGCAGTGTCAGTACCATGGGGCTATTCTTTTGAAAAGCATCAGGCTACAAGAAGCTTCCCCCAGGTGTGGACAGACTCCAGAATCCAGTGGTTGCCTCACCAGTAACTCGTGTGTTACGAGGAGTGGAAGACAGATGTCCACACCATGTCCCGGTGCCTCACATGGATGTGGAAATACAGAATATGTAACACTAACCAAATTATGTGTATCTGCTAGCATAGCTTTGCTGCAATTCAGTAGTTATATTTAGCTTGGTGACATTACAAAACACAGAAAACTTCTCCATTGATGTGTTTGGGATTCCAAATATGATGAAGCTAAGTCTGCTTTTGCCTGCATTTCAATGCTGAAATTTTAATCTGTTTTTGGTTTCCAAAAAATCAGGCTCATTGTCGAGTATGCTTTGGATCCAGCTAAGAGATAATACTTGAAGATAATACTTACTTTTCATGGACATCACCTTTTTCAATCTACTTCTATCTCAGTGAAAACTAACAGAAGCCTCTGCTCTTCTGGTAGGCCTAAATGGAAAATCCAAGTGTCTCTTTTCCAGATCCCACACACCCCTTGGCACTGTGCCTTATGCAAGGCGCTCAGCTGCCCAGGCAGGGAAATATCTTTTTAGTAAAGTGCAATGGTTCTATATCTTATAAGGGTGCAGTAAAGGGATCCAGTAAAAGAGAAAAAAGAGAGAGAGGAGAGGAAAATAAAATACCCAGCATTATGTTATCAATATTAAGTGTCAGAAGTCAATAACACTATTACTGAATAACTACTGAAAAATAATTATTGACATATAAATACTTTCCGTGTCACAACATGTTGTTTTAATGGTTCTGAGAAATCCTTCAAAACATTATTGTTGATTGTCCCTCTTTAGCAGCTCTCCCTGGATGCAGCCTGTGACTCTCCTGCCATCCCTGCAGAGGTGATGGTTTTGCAATCCCCTGCCTGGCCCAACTCCTCGCAAGGCAAATGGTTCCACCTTTCATTCCACACCAGCCTGCCTGTTCTCACCACTGTCTCTTTGCAGCAGAAGTGTTTGTGTGCTTGTGGGCAAGCTGGAACATGGACTTGGTCCAAGTGAAAGCTAACCCAACCAAAACCACGTCAGAACCACAAAGTCAGCACACAAAGGAAACAGGCAGCCTGAACAGGGAGAGGCAATCATCCCTTTCTCCAGCAGCACCAAGTTATGCCAAATGAAAGTGTTGACAAGTTTAGACTGACTTGCCTCATCACAGACACTTTCCACATATTCCTCAAATTAATTTTTTTGCATGACAAGTCTTTCCATTGCCTGTTCCCATTTACTAATTCAGACACTGGGCTGGACGTACACCATGGCAGCAACTTCTGAGATGTATCTGAGAAAAGGAAAGAACTTCAAGTGTGCAAAAACCGAAATGCTATTTGTCACCATGTCATTTCCCAATTGTGAGTCCACTACCCATCTAGCTTAAATTAAAAAATTCTGTAAAGAACAGAACTAATGAAGCTGGATTTCCTAAGGACATACAAACCACTTCCTTCAACTTCCTACTGCAATAAACACCAGCTCCTCCTGTGTCTTCTGTAATTCCTTCCTCTCGTCTTCATTTTCCTGTGACCCACTTCCCTCCACATTTAGACCCAGATCTTCTTTCATAGTGTTTATAGTTGTTTCAACCACAACTGTAACCTCAGACAAATGTCTAAATATTCATTGTAACCCGCTGACTTTCAATAGCTACAAAGTTCCCTGAAAATGAGGCCCATGCAAAGGCATATATACAGTTGGGTCCTTCAACCCTCTAGTCACTTAGGAATCCTTACATGAACTCCTGACTCCTGGTATTGAACCCACCAACCTCAGCCAGTACCCCTGGGAAACCTTCTGAGGATAGGCTGGAGGTTGCACTCAAGCCAGACCATGGCAGCATGCAGGGAAAAGTTTAAACCTGTGCAACTTTCCGTTGGAACTGGAGCAGGACCCTACCCAGGAGAAATGGTTAAAGTGTACCATGCCTGAATCCCCCACCATGTTCCCCACCTCTATAATGGAAAAAATCAAAAGTTTGGGCAGGACAGAAAAGTCCAACCAGATTTTTTCTTTGAAGAAGCTGACCTTGAAGCCAAGCAGACACTTAAGATGACCGAGCACGCACTGTCCCTTAGCAGGTCACACGTGTCACTCCTCAGAACCATGCAGTTTACACGTGGTGGAAAATGGAGGCACCAGGGGACATAGAGAAGACAGTGGCTTAGCCACACCATACCACACACACCTACACATCATCTTGGAGAACACTGTACTTTTCTCTGCCTTTCAGGTGCTTCTAAAGTGGTATTAGATAACCAAATCCGATAAGTTTAATGGTATATTGTTATTCACATGTAGGTGTAGAATTCTTACATTGAGAGTTAACAAAGCAATAAATCCCTCCCCCAACTTTTCTACCAAATTGTTATTTAAAAAGACATTTCCATAGTTAAAAAAAAAATACATTACTGTTACACTTCAGTACTTATTATCTAACATGCAATTTCAAGGGCAAATTTTTTTAACGGAGCATTTAAGATGCTTTCTTAGGAAGTCTGGGTTTTGATGTTAAATTTATGATCAGTCACTGCTTGACAATTGTAATTAATATGCTAGGTGATTTTCTGACTTGCTGTTCTCCAAGAGACGTTATTATTTGTAGTCTGTCAGTGTAACACATAAATTATGAGCTATGTTCACCTGTAATAGACTGAAATGAAACTTCAAAAATGACATTTATGAAGAAAAATGACAAAGTCCTTTTCACCATGAGAATGGGCATATCACACAGTCTGAAATAGACTCCGAATAGAAAAAAGTTTAAGTTATGTATTTTGAAATACCTGCCTGCCAAAAATAATTACAGGCTTAAGAATAGATTACTCTTTAGTTGCAAGGTCTCATAAGCTGGGCAATGTCATGCACGATCAAGGAGGAATTTAACACACACTGTAATTTTCTTTTGCCTGCTGAATGCTACCATGCAGTCATTCTTCAAGACAGTGAAGCATATTAGTACATCAAGAAAGATTTTCTAAAGGAATGAAAAAAATTACTTCCCTGAAACAGAGCATGAACTATTCAAAAGAAAATGCCTATGCACATAAGAGGTTTCATCTTCTTCTGAACAAAATTTTAAAAAATCAATTTAGCCTTGTCTTTTCATTAGAAAGCTATACTGAAGCTTAATTTTTGGATAATGTATAATACGAAATTTCAAATTAGAATGAATCAAGGCAAAACCAGAACCTATTTAAACCAAACACTTGCCAACCATGCACCTTGATGATCTAGACAGGAAAAGCATTGTGTGGAAGAACATGCCCAAACTTTTACTAGGTATTAATCTGCAAGTCTAAACCAGCCAAACATTTTTCAAAGCTGTTGTCCATTATGTTTACAAAAAAAAGGTGTGCACATGCTAGGCAAATGCATTTAGAAATCCTACACCTTCAAGGGCTTTTACATAATAATGCAAGTAAATGGAGAATAGGCAATATGTACTTTGCCAGGTAATAAACAAAGAGCTTTCATTATTTTTTTTTTTTTTAAAAAGCCATCAAACCAAAAAACCAAATGAATGCCTGAAGGAAGTGCCATGAATCTATATTACTGGAAACAGCTAGGTATGCTAAGTATCCCCATATTCCACCACCTTCAAGTGACAATGCAGAGGAAGTAATTGCAGCTCTTCCTCTGCAGAGCACTCCTGCTAGTGAGGGAAGTGCTCTGGCACCTGGGTGTCCCCAGCCCTAACACACTGCAAGGACAGAGGAGAGAAACAGAACCAGCTATGCTAGGCCTATACTAGCAGATATACACATGGAGAAAGGCATCCTTTAAAGCAAAGGGTGAATCCTGTTTTCCCCCACCCGTGTGGGGTCATCCACAGGTGACCTGTGTGGATCAGCAGTTTTGCTCGAGCTGAAGTGTGGAAGTACTCAATCACTGTGTGCACCTTTAGGTGCAATGTAACAGAGTGGTGTTTTAAATATCCAAGTTAAAAAAAAAAAAAAAATCTGTAACAGGGATTGGGAAAATACCCACGGTTTTAAGCAGATCTAGGCAATTCAGAACACCTTTAACTTAAATAAGTACTCAAACCGTGACAGCTAAAAAAGCCTAAACCACAAACCTAAACTGAAAAGACCAAAATGAAAACTAAACCAAATTTTGTCCTTCCCATATTTCAGCCTGAAATAAGCAAAACCACCAAAAGTATAGCTTAAGTTTTCTGCCAATTATTTGGTTTGCTCCCATGAGAAAACCTAACTTTAATTCTTCCAAGTTTTAAACTAATCAGAACATTTTGACAATTTTAGTTTGGAAAATATGAAGCATACACAATTACAGGGAATAACCTTGTAGGGCTTTTTGTTTTGTTTACATTATGCAACCAACTTTGCCTCATTCATTTACGTCCGAGCAAGGGAGTCTGTCACTGCTATCCCTCACTGTCCATACATTACTCTTTCCCTTGCACCTCATGTGCAACCCACAGGGCATAGGTACAAAACAAAAATACCCATCTCAAAGGAAGTTCTGGGGAAACTGCAGGCTGAACCCACAGCATCTCTATTCCTAATTCTTGTACTGTTCTTTTCTAGCCCACAATCTTGGGGTTACATTATTTGCCCAGGTTATGGAGACTAAAATAGGAGTGATAAAACCCCTGAAGTTACAAATGCCAAAAGAATTACTGTAAATACTAGGGTAGTAAAAGTTTAACCAAAGAGTCTCAGATTAACAAATACGTCTGCAGCTTTCCTACTACTGATAGCATTATTGGTACTGTAACTATATAATTATTTTTTCTTGGTTTTAAAAGGTTTAGACTTTGAATTAGCACAGCCAATGCATTCAGCCTACAAAAACATATCTGTCCAGATTGAGGATATTTTTTGCACACTTGTGGACAAGATGTTGGCTTCATTTTACAACCAACATCTTGTCCACATCAGGGGAGCGTTCTCACACAGACATGCATACCATGTGGGCTACCTGCTGAGTTTTGGCAAGCTTGGCAGGCTGCAGAGCATAAAGGGTAGGCAGTTGTAGTGGAAAAAACCTTCATGGGAATTTTTTTTTTTTTATGTTGTGAAAAAAGAAATAGGAAAAAAAAGCAAACTGTTTCCCAATGAACCACACTGTGAGCTGGCATAAGGAAGATAAGGGCAGGAAATTGGATGTAAAACTAGTGCATAGGTCCTTTAACAGAGGAGGAACTCTGCAAGTTGCCAATGTGACATACACATTTCTTTTCAAAAATTCAGCCACTTTTTTCTTTTTAATTAGCCATATGGAAAGTTGAAAGACTTGTGAACTTACAGCATCAATCCCACATGTTGAACTTAATTTTGGAGAGGTTTTACTCGATCTTGTGTCTTTAATTTATTTTTATACTCACATTTATACACCATTAGACAAAATAACACACGTAGAGCAAGACACGCCTTATGCTTAGCTCTTATATAAAAGTGCTAAAGTGTTTCAAATTAGGAAATGAAGTGCACCCTACAAGTGGTTATGTTTTAGTGTTCCACCTAGGTAAATTTTACAAATATTGGTGTAGCCAACTATTCTCAGTTTTCTGGTTAGATCTAGAAAGCAAAGCAGAATAAAAACGATTGAAGCACTAAAAACAGACACTGCCAAAAGAAAAAATGCAACAGCACCACCTAAGGCCCATCTAAGACAGTGCAAAAAGTCATGGAGGTGTTACAGATCCCTTATTCATATTTATACAGCTGTAACATGCATTACAAAATTGTAGCATGGTATTTCTTCATGCCTTGAGTGTTGGCTAACCAACTCCTTATAACTATTTATTCACATTTGGATTTCCATACAGTTCACAGTACTGTGTGAATCAAAGGTTGAACTGTTAAATATATTTATACTCCTCATTTTTCCACTCTGAAATTAAGTGATATTGTATTTCAATAATACATCATGGGAAAGAAAATTCTTAAACCATTTTAATCTATTGTGACAAATCATCTAGCCTAGTTGCCACTGGCGAAGTTTTGAAGCACACAACTGCCCCCTAGTGCAGAATTTTTATTTTCTACAGTACCTGAAGCATCAAGGTGGCTACAACTTCAAGTGAAGAACTTTCTTCCAGCTTCCAAAGATCCATGAACAAATTTATAAACATTTGTTCTGCTAGCTATGTGATTCTTTACTTTGGATAGTTCCCTTCTCTGCTTGTTTGCTCTTCATACAACATTTATGAAAGCCAAATTGTTCTCTCCTAGCCTTGGCTAGGCTCTAAAGGAGAGACAACCTTCTCTGACACAACTTTATTCCCTTCACTATACACCCTTTGCTGCCCTACACCCCATCCCAAACAAGTCACAATGCTCACTGCCCCAGCACTGCTCTCATCTCCACTGGAAGTAGCTTTTCCAACACAATCCTATTTGGCCTCTTATGACTATCCCATTTACATCAGTTGCTATACTATGGGATGGCTGAACAGTGTTCAGTAATACGATTAAAGTCTGTACCTAGCATGCTCAAGTTGCTTTTTATTTTGCTCTCCTATTATTTTATAAGGAATTAATTCATCATAACCTATGGTACTATATAAGTTTAAGACTTTGTCAATTAATCAGCGAGATCACTACAGAAGACAGACAAATGTTATCTCTTCCTCTGACCTGTTTCTTCCCTTTTGTCTAAATTAACACAACATTTCCAAACTAAGTGACCTTTCTTACAAACATGCATGTAAATGATATAACCATTTTCAGAGAGTTCTGCTAACATACGAGCTGCATTATTAGTAGACAATCACAGCGGAAAGGAAGGCTGACACTGCATTTTCTGCCTATATTTGTACAGAAAAGATTATGTATGTCACTCAGCTTGTCAGCTGTGGAACCTGATGTGGTCAGAAAGAGCACTTAGAGGGGAGATGGCTGTATGCAGAAAGCAAAGTCACTGAGGGCATCTCTCCACACCTCTGCTGAGGTAGGTGCACGTAAATCACTGCCACAGGAGTTACAGGCCCCTGGTCACAGACCACAGTTCTAGGAGCTGTTGGAGGGGGAGAGAGGGTGCCTTAAAAAGATGCCAACAGAAAGCATTTAGATCAAGCAAGTTTGATCTATTACACTTTCTTCATTGCTCAGGCACTCAGCAACCCTTTCTGCCTGCTCTCCTTTATCCTTACCTGACAGATCCAGACCTAGGAAATAGCAGCCCAGAAGCTTTTGCAGGGTTCAGAGCTGCCAGGCTTCCAGGGAGTGGCCTCCCTTCTTTTTCCTATTTTATTCCAGGCACAAATCCAGCTACTGTCCCTTGTAGTTGGACTGTGAAAGAAGCTGTTTGAAAGTAAATTCCTAAATAATACCCTCTGAGCAGATGTGATTCCCAACCTGCCTGCAAACACAGCTCTTTCACTGTGCAGAATTTAGGCTCACACCTCCCCAGGATTGGTTTATGTTATTAACACAAAATTAATAATACATTAACAATGTTAATTGGACAACTCTACCCCAGACTTGGGCAGGGTAATCCACTGGGTCCATAAAAGCTGTATCTTAACTTAGTAGTCCTCAGCACACACTGCACTTGGACAAGAGTGAGGAACTATTTCCATGCTGCAGTCAACCCAGTGCTCTGCTCTCCTGGCTGGCCTTCAATTTGAGCTTTAATATCCTGTGGCCCCAGCATTACAGTCTCTCACACTGTGTGTTGTTCCTCCCCAGCAAGGTTGAATGCTACAGTAATACACACTTCTGCCCCCTGCTACTTAAGTGAGCTAGCAGGACAATTCATTACTGAGAAAATTAATGATGATGATAATAATAGTAGTAGCAGCAGTAGTAACCATAATGAAATTCATACAAGTAACACAAAAGGGTTCAATTTTTCATTGGTTACAATCAGATACTTCAAAAGATTAAAGACTAAAGCTTTCATCAGGTATACCATAAAAAACAGTGTCATGGAAGTTTCATTTCCAGTGCCTGCTATGAGAGACCTGCTAGATAAAAGAGAGATTCGAATGCTTTGTTCCCCCAAAACAAGATGCTTCATTATTGATGCATCTACCAAAATTAATCATTTTCATGATTTCAACAGGAAACATTTTCTAACTCTGTCTTAGAGTCAATACTGAGGAATTTTGCAGTTTCTGAGCCTATGAAACAGGCAGAAAATCTCTTGAAAATCACAGTCATGCATATTTGTTTAGAAAACAATCTATACTCAAAGGTTACTAAAGAATCTAAAGAATTTTAGTTATTGAAAATTATCTACTTACATTCTGGAAATGAAATAACACCTCAAAATATGTTAATTTTTTACAGTTACAATTAAAAAGTATATATTCCTAAGATTTTGTAACATATTACTTTTTAAAGTATCTTTCATCCATGTTTCATTCTCTCAATTTCAATTGAACAAATTTCACAGTAATTGCTCTCCTTAGGCAGATGTACTAGAGTCCTGTCATTATAAAAAAGGACTGCAAACTCTATTTCCAGAACCAAAATAATGAGTTAACCACAAAAAAGAGAAAAGTGGAGACATCTCTACATGAAATCCCAGTCTACATGAAGTATTCAATGGCAGAAACCAAATCAAAAAATAACTTTAAAATGCAAGGTTGCTAATATCTCAAAGCTGTCATTCTTTCAGCTAAGACTTCACAGTATTCAGTTGTAGATATTTCAGTAATAACCATCTACTTATTTAAAGTTCTTACAGGGATAAACAGTAAGCTATGGTCTTGTAGAAGAAAAGGAAAGCAACATAACCAACACGCCACCTAAACATGGCTGCTAAAGGTGCTTTGTATTGCTAAAGAGATACAGGATGTCTAACTCAGAAAGTGTATTCTAAAGGTAGCTACTGCATTTCAGCATCTCTTGAAATTTCTTTTTGAATACAACACACATCTATTAATTATTCCTCTTCACAGTAGCTTTTTTTTCAAGGAAAAAAAATGTGTGCATAAATGCTATGTTCTCATTTGATTTTGTATCCTTAAAAAACCATAGGTGAATATGGAAGTGCTGCATCCATAACATACTAGTTTGAAAATGGCTTTCAAAAACCATTTTCAAAGTTCCATATGTAAATAAATAGGTTTCTTTAATTAAATGAAAGTGCCATAAACTGTCCCTCTGTGAATCAAAAGCAAGAGCTGTGTTAAATTAAAAATGCAGTATCTTAGTAATTCTAACAATTAGGACTGCCTTCAGGATAGAGTACTTTGTCCTTTAACATATCAAATTATTATGGTGGTGACAGGAATGGAACAATCATGCTAAACCAGCATTTCAGAATTAGTATTTCCTTCCAATCAATTTGAAATTTAAACTTTAAACAGATCCTAAGTACAGATACTCCTACACAGCATTACCACCTTCTATAAAAAAGCTCATTTTAGAGATATGATGTTTTGCCAATATCACACGAAATTAGCATGGGAAGTATTGGAAGAAAACATTTCTTATGTACAACTTGGCCTGTAATTTTTTTTTTTTTTTTTTTTTTGGTAGGGCTGCACTTAATCTTTATTCTTCCATAATCAGTATTTATTGTGTGACCCTGACAGCTTGCTACTGCTGTGATAAATTATCTGACTCAAGTCAGATTAAAAAAGCAACCCTGAATTCTAATTATCTTGGCAGATCCGCTTAGTAATGGCGTTTCTTGTCAATTCTGGAATCACAGCATGGGTGTCAATTGCAACAAACACCCCAGCCCCTCTCTGAAGCAGGCTCCCCAGAACGCTTTCGTATCTGCCATATGTAAATCTCAGATGCTCTGTACCCTTGGTGACCTTTTATTAGCAAACTGACAAAATGATAAAGCTAGTCATGGCAAAACTCCCACTACTGCACAATTATCTGCTACAGTTCCAGTCCGTGGGAGATCAACAACACATTGTTAATTGTGATGCATTTCATTGACTTTCCCTGCTAACAGACCCTACAGGTCACCCAAACCGATTGGGTTAGGCTTTTATTTTTCACATCAGAAGGGGATGGCAATGTAATTTTGACCCACAGGAGAGTTTCCAGCCTTTGTTTTTCCTCTTCAGTAAGATGCCTATCATTGGTTTTTAGAAAGACTCATGAAATTATTTATATATATTTTTAACACACACAGACACATATATATGTATGTATTTAAAAAAAAAAAGTTTTCGAAAAGAATGATCTTATTCAAGAACTTACAAAACTGACATACCCCCCACAAAGGAGCATCAGTGTGAAACCAGAGAGAACTCCCTCCCATTGCCTCACAAGGCTGCAAATCTTTATCAGAACTTAAACCTTGCAGGTAAGGACTGGATTCACACTCCAGGACATCCATCTTTGGCAACTTACTGAGGCACACAAAAATAACATAGGTAGATTCCAAAAGCATGAAAAACAAATTATCCAATGGAGTTAGGATTCCACAAAACAATTCTGTCTGTACATGCAGGTATTTTGTAAATAAATACAGTTCACTCTTGAGAATCTTCCTGCAAACTTATGACATCTTGAAGTGACCCCATTAAAAATTTATACACATGTAACACTAACAAGTAAGGTAGAGAGAGAAAGAAGCAGAAAATTATTCTGCATGGTTCAACCTTCCTGCTGTCTCAGAGCCTTCTAGGGACCCCTATATCAGAATATGATCCAAAAAGTTTACAACACACCCTCCTAGGTTGCACTAGAGATTTAAACCTGGAAAAGCCTGCTGTGATTTTGGCAGTAGTCACTCCATTCCAGCTACCTTCTGGCTGGCTCTAGTTGATAAAAGCATCAGGCTCTCCAGGACACAGTATCAGTCAAAACCCTGTCACTTATGAAACTGCTGCGTACCTGCCTTGCAATGCGGTTTATTTCTCAAAGCACAACTCAGCCACTAAAATGACTTGGGATTTTCTCAATTGCACACAAGCTATTTGGACAGTGCATGCAGAGCTACAACTCTCGTTGTAGTCTTACTACCAAGGTTGTTTGACCAGTATGAGAAAGAACTACACTGTGATGATGTGGGGCATGTGGGGAAGATATTCTTGTCTGACTGACAACTGGTACTCCTGTGTCATCAGCTCCTGCAAAAGAGGTGTGTGCACCACGGAGAAGAGAAAAATAAAAAAAAAAAAATCAGTTCAATCAATTCTCATGATGTACTTCCTAATCTAAACTGAATAAAATTAATGTATTCTTGAAGAAAGGGAAAGACTAATGAATTCTTTGAACTGATTTCCAAGTGAATGATAAAGAGGTAGACCATGATATCCTTTTCTACCCTAAACAGAAGCAAGTGAGAAAAAAGGTTTACAGGGCAGGCAGGAAACCTACTAAACACAAGAAAAGAATCCAAAATTTGGATACAGAATACTTCACTCAAGGTGTGGAATTCAGAAAAGATCCTGGCCCTTTACTACAGTTTTGTCTGCAGTCGTATTTGGAACAGTCACTGTGTCCAATGTAATTCTCATCTTGGTAACTGTGCTCTCTCTGCCTGGGTTGTTCTTTCCTTGTTTAATTTTGAGCTCACAAACCAGTTATGGCACCAGCAACTCTAGTATTGAACACCATAATGGACTGACAACCAACAGTGACACTTGTGGAGGACAGACACTCATGAAGCAAACCTAAAATACCACCCAGTCTTGCAAATTATTTTACACTTAAGTTCCTTGCTTGGATGAATGATTCCAAGTGCTGTGAAACAAGTCCATCTTACTATATATGAAAAACTTGCAAAGATTTTATCAGTTTATAAATCAAGAAGATGGAACAAATTCAAATGTCTATATCAAGTTGCATTACATTCTTCCAATAACATATCCTCTCAAACAGTCCCACAGAAGAGAGGAATATTTGGTTCAGATGCGACAGCTCTCTGAAGTGAAATAAGAAATTGGCAATTCCTGCTGCAACTGGGATGAACTAACTCAAAAAAATATAGGAAAAAAAGTACAAAAAGCTTTGAAAGAAAGTATTTCAGCATGCCATTATTTCTTCTTTCTTAAGTGGGTTCAGTGCAATGACCCGATCTTTGTGCCAACAGTTTGTCAAAATAGTACAACAAACACTGAAATCAAGTTTTTCACAAGTTGCACACGGCCTGATTTTCTTTCAGGTTGCACTTTAACCTTTAGCAATCACCCTTTAAGCGTATTCTTTGTTTCCTTTTAAATAAAATGTTCTTGATTGCTCTTTAATGGTTGTCTAATGGCTTCCTTTGCTGAATTACAAGTTGTTTTCTGTAGCTTTAGAGGCTGAATACCACCTGGGAGATTCACAGCATTTTGGCTTCTGACTTTAATCTGGAATTTCTCTTTTTTCTTTGGAAGCTGATCTAGTTACTGTGGAAATTTTACCATTCACTCCGGTATAGCTGACCCAAGAATATTAGATACTAAAAAACCATTCAGTACAAAAAAACCCCCAAAACCTCAAAATCATATAACTAGTCATTGAAATTATATGAGTCTGGAAGTTTAGCACCACAGATCTGACTAAACATACTATGCTGTTCCCATTTCTCTTGTGCTTACACACATTTCAAAGAAATAATGAAAATGCTTTTGATTCACATCCACACACAGCGAAGACAAAAATTTGTGCAGCAAACTGTAGTTGCATCAATTAAAATATTTCTACCGTCAGGCCACGCTCAAATAAGGTTTCAATTTGTAATCCCTTAAATATGAGATTCCTGTAACCATGTTTGGCATCCAGAAGTGCAGATCTGTCCAGAAAATACCATGCTGTTCCCCTCGCTGCTTGTTTTATTTTTCATAAACAATATGCTGTATACATCCAACATGGTTTGTATTCCACAAAATGCATCTCAGGCAACAAAATCTACAGTGTCGGCTCTGCAGGGCAAGTTCTTCATTTAGACTTCAACCCTATTAGCACAGCTCCACTGGCTCTCCAACACAGCATCTGTGCTCTTACACGAGAAGCAGAGAAGGGAGGGGGATTCCTCAGCTGCAGAAGTGAGAGCCAAAAGAGCCAGTACTGAAGGAAGGCAGTCCTTTCTGGTTTACTGCTTCCTTTCCCCTCGGTAGCACAGCACATATATAAAAGTTTGCCTTTGACCCAACTCCTCCCATGCTGCTGTAAGACCACACACCCTCGCCTGTAGCTTGTGGATGGAATCCCAGTTCTGCCAAGGGATGGGGTGGCTACATAGCAAAGTTAGAAAAAAAAAAAAAGTTTTATAGCAAAATACTGCATTTGTTAAGCTCCCATGCCTGGGAGAACATATGGCTCTTAATCCTTCATGTTTTTTTAAACTATTAGTGATATAGTTATTAAAATACTTAGTGGTCACATCTGTAATTGAGACGAATTTCACTGAAGGGATAACCTGACCTGGTTACGTGAGCTGCTGTTACAGCAAACTCTCAGAGGCACTACCCCAAGAACATTTCTCATGTGAACCTGGGTTGGTTGCAACTGAGTGTTGGGTGACTGATACTCCAACTTCTGGTGTTTAAGTCAGACACACATTGACAGACAACTAGTCTGCACACCTGTCTGTAGCTTATTTTTTTCTTTTTTTTGGGGGGCTTTTTTTTTGTTATTTAGGTACTGCACTGCTACAACAGATCATTGTGACGACTGAGGGTTTAGGAAATGCTACATTCTAGAAAAGAACTGTTAATGGAAAAAAAAACATCTTAGCCCAGAGCAAGCAACACATCAGAGCAGCAAGAGCCTGTGCTGCATTTAATAGGATGGCAGGCAGCAGGTTGAGTGAATACATTAAACCCATCTACACAGCACTCGTGAGGACAGATCTGGAAGAGTATGTCCACTTCTGCAACCCCAGCAAAGAGGGTCAGCGATAGATCGTCAGCAGCGAAGCACTAAGATGGCTGCACCATGCAAGATCTGAAGAAGCTGAGCAAGCGGGCTGATTTAGTCTAGCTTGGTTGAACCAGGCTCTCCTCAGAGATGTGTACACATCAAAAGGGCAAAAGTCAATGGGTAAAAAGTTTTTTAGCATAGAAAGAAATCTCAATTTTATATAAACAAAAAAAGTTTCACAAGAGCACCTTGGCACTGGAAAAGGCTGCCTAAAGAGACAAGCTCCCTAATTAACCTCATCTAACTTTGAGGTTAAACCTATTTAGAGCCAGGGGCTGAATGACAAAACCTCTTGGGATCCTTTCCAACCTACATTATGCAGTGTCTACAAGAAGGCAGAAATGCATCCTTCCCTAGATGAAAAAGACCTTATCTTTGCATCTCCCTTCCAATAACAACATTTATTTATTCAATAGTGTATCTCATCTTAAAACCAAGATACTAGAACTCAAGTGCCTAAAATACAGATCAGTGATTAAAGAATAGTCCTAGAAAATACTACTTTAAAACTTCCACTGTATTCTTCAGCATGTCAAGAGCCCCAGCTTCCTGCTAATGTTTGTGCAATAGGATTACCCAGACTCTATCAATTACTCTATCAAAACAGAGCTCCTCTTTGATGTTAAGTACTTTAAGATCCCCATATGGAAGGCAAAAAAAAGCTTAGCTCACTCTGCTAATGTAAAATGTTACCTAGTGAGAGAGACAAGTGCACATTATTTTCTTAGCACTGTACTCCTCCTCTGTGGTTTCATTATGTGACATTTTCATTCATTCCAATATAAAGCTAGTTTCAGAGTATTCGGAGTTGTAACACACAGACACATTAATCACCAGCCTGTCCTGTGTAGTAGCTTTATTATCTTTCAAAGCAGAGCTGTAAAAACAGAGAAACTGTGATCTTTTATGCTATCCTTTAATAAAGTTATTTTAAAATGCTATAAAAATTGTTTCAGTTTTTTTTTTTCCAAGCTACAGCTTAATGCAACTAACTCTTGTACATCCAAAACAGTAAAGTCTGAATAAGTAGTTTTAAAAGTCCCTGTGGACTTGTAATTTAGCAAGAGTGAAGAACTCTAACCACTAGAGACAGAAATGGGAAGGAATCCTGAGTTTCAAGTTACAGAATATGCCTGTTCTTTTGTCATTCTGACTGGGCACCGCCTTGCAAAGCACTCTCACTTCTGTGATAAATTTTAAATGTCTATTCCTGTATGCCAATATTTACATATTTACAGCAAGGGTGGCTTCATTTTTTCCCCTTCTTCTTCAGGCCCAGTATCAGCCTACCTCCTGATCCACTTAAATTAGTATTTTTCAATCACCAAGATTGTGTAAATGTAACATAGCTTTAGTAGACCTGTGCCCCCTTTGATACAAGGTGTGAAATGGACCAGCCACTGAGAGCAAAGTAACTTGTCCTCTGCCGAGACAAATAGCAGGGACTCAAATGCCACAGCACCTTGCCCTTCATGGAGGGAATGTGCTTCCAACAACACAGGCTGACACCATTCCCTTCACTCCCTGCTCATCCTTCTGCAGATGAATGAGGATACATTCACATATTTCTGGCTTTCAAAAATACCACTTTTCAAAGACAGACCCGAAACTTCAACTCAGATTGGAACAAAGCCAAAGCGCTATAAAAAATCTGTGTCTGTAATAAGAACAAATTGATGGCGGGCTTCAACATTGTCTGGTCATTATATGCCACTGTCGCCTCTGTGGTCTCCTCGAGTGGTGGCAATGCACACTAATTGAAGAGAAAATAGTATATTTCAGCTATGTGCAACTTTTACACCAATGCCTCAGGCAAGCCAACACTACTGGGCAGAAATCTGCAAGAACCATGCAATTCCCCTGGTGGGAAACACAGATGCGATAATTGCATGAACTAAAGTCAGGCTTGAAAAAAAAGTGTTTCTAAATAAAAAAAGATGATTCATTGGCATGAACCCAGTACTATTGCAACAGATTGTTACCAATCCAGCAGGAGAACCACTCCTCAGCTCTGTATGAAACAACCACCCACCCACTCCATCTGCTGCAGGGTAGGGCTCTGACCAGCACACTGGTGGGCTTTGTGTGGCTACTAACCCAAAGCTGGAGATGCTTCTGCCATTTTCTGAATGCTCTCAATATTTCTCAGCTTTTTAACCCCAGTGGAAACTAAAATTAGAATGGTGAATCACAGAATAAAACTTGCACCTCATCAAGTATAATTTTAAATCAGTGAGTCTCTCTCTCTCAGTATCCCTAGGCTCAAGAAGTTTCCTTAAGAAGATCCAATAGGAAACTACAGGCTTTTGTAGTAAGTTAGGGTTTGGGCAAAACCAAGGTCTTTGCAAAAAAACTGAGGGAGGTGAAAAACATTTATAATCTTTCTCAGGGAAGACAAGGGCACACAGTACTCTGGAGCAGTACAAGGTTCTTGGCCTGAATTAACCACTTGGAGGTATTTTGAGACAGATGTGATCAGCACCCTACCAACAGCCTGTGACCAAAGCTGTCTCAATGGTGGCCAAGTGGAGATGATGGCTGTTTTCTTATAGTAATGCACTACAAAAAACAAGTGTTCCTCTGAAATCACGAAGAAGCTGAGGCTGTTAGGCATTCTCTGGAAAGCAGCAGTTTCATGTTATTGCCATTCATGAGGCAGATCCCCTTGTCCCCCTTCTCTCTACTTCCATCTTCCTTTTTTTTTGTTTGTTTTTTTCTTTTTGTTTTGGTTTTTTTTTTTTAAAGATCAGAGCTATTCTGAACTTTTGTAAATGAAAACCATTTATTAAAACAAGGACAAAACTTTAACTCATACTTTATTGAACCCTTTAATTGGCGGGAAAAAGATAAATTAGTTCACTTCTATTTTTACATCTGGTAAAAAGTATGGAATTTAGGTATTCTTTGCCAAGTTTTGATGAGAAATGATTTTTTCACATCCAAGTAATAGATGACTAGGGAAATGGAGTGGCTTAAAATGCAAATGTGGAGATATTAATTATTGTTGTTATTGGGACATTTACAAGAATAGCGTGGCACTCGTTTAGAACTAGTAATGTCTAATCTTTTAAAACTACTGTAACAAAAATAGAATTAGAATAAAACCAAGCATTAAAATGTGAATTCCCATAATGTTTTAGTTTGTTTTGTCTGAAAATTTATTTGATGTCTGGAAATGCCTGGTGCACGTATTCAATATTTTATAACTTAATTTGTTCAACAAGAAAGGCAGTATTTTAACAAGGTGAAACAATTTCACGATTAAAGCACTGCCTGCTTCATCAGTAGTAAAGAGCTCACAGAAAAATATCTCATCTTTATAAGGCAGAGACTCATAATTTAACTGCCGAGAACAAATGAAGAGTCTAATTCTTATTTTGCTGCTTTAGTGGTAGCATGTGGTGATAGCAAAGTATTAGCATAAGCCAGAACTTGCTCCCACTTTTCTTTCCAGGCATGTAACAAATATCTGATGGCTATGCAAATTTCACCCAAAGCAACGTTGTCCCAGCTGGCAAGCCATACATTAAAAGGTAAATTACACAAAGCTGAGGCCATCTGGACTAAAATATTCTCCTGTCAATAGTGTTTTAAGCTCGCCAACTCCACACAATGAAGGACAATATATTTTGTATGTATTTGAGGTGTGGGCTTTTTACCAAGCACTATTTAAAAAAACCCAGAAGTTAAAAGATAAGAATGGACCACAAACTAATTTTGATATTTTCTTGGAATGTAATTTTTAAAGCTTATACAGCTTAATTTTGTTTGTATTATATATGTGCATTTAAGTTCATAAATGCTTATTTTCTGACAAATGGCATGTCCAGGAAGCCAACAGATCCAACCTATTACATACAAGCAAAAAGAATTTGAAATTTGAAAGAAGTCTACCAGCATCTATGCTTTCACAAAGCTGCCAGCACTGCATGTTTCCATGCAGAATTTTACTTGAAAGTAGCCCTTGATGGAGCACCTTGATAGTCTTGTTTCTTGTTTGGTTAAACCAGAATTTTAAAGCACAAGACGTGTAGGAAAATGAACAGTTGAGGGCAGAAAAACTAACCAAACCTTTCTAAACTACAGCACAGTCATCACTTACATTAGTGAAAATTTCTGCATTTAGTTCACATTAAATTGCTCATCTTGTCCAGTCTTGAAAAACTAATCTCTATGTTATACATTATGGAATTTAAAGTAACATCTGTGTCTTTGAAATTAAATTAACATACTTCTATTTGATTAGCTTATTAACTGTAATTCTCAATATGCTGTAGGAACAGACACCAACTAGAGAGATGCAGCTGACACCACCACCTGTCTGATATAAAGTACTTTTTATCATAGACATGGAGAGATCTGTCAGCAGTCAGCCAAAGCATCAGACAGATTAGGAAGTGACACAGGGGCAGAAAAATTACTTGCCTCAGATCGCAAAGCAGATAATGGATGGGATGGGGAACAGAACCTGTGCATTTTGGCTCACAGCTTCATACCTTTGCTAATGGCTTTCCCAAAAAATCAAATGGTGCAAGGAAAGAGCAGTTTGTAACTTGTACTACATTTAATACAGACAATATTTGAGGAAAAATACATTTAAGTATTTTACATGTTATTGGTAACATTTATTATACTCATTCTCTAATTTTCACGGAAAACTTTTCCTGTTTCATCTCTACACAGGATAATAAGATCTGAAAGTGTATGTTCATACTTAGTCTCAAGGTTATAATGCATGAACAAAGGTAAAGAATGAATATGGCCTTCTCGTAGATTCCATTCTCACTCTTTCTTTCCTACCTGGCGAGATCCTCTGCTCTTCTTCATAGCCATGAGTCCTTGATATCCCATCACCACCTTTTAACCTACATGGCACCTCTTAAATCACAAAGCTTCTGACCACATCAAATATAAGTCTTTAGCTCTGTCACTATTGCTTCAATGCACTGAGAAATAGAAATGCTCTTAAGTTACTCAGGGAAAAATAAAGCCACCACAGAAGCATAGTCTGAGCTGCATTAATTTAATCTTCACAGGAAATCAGAGGGTTGTGGTGGTGGGAGGGGTGGAGAAGAAAGAGTACAAATATGCAGTCAGGAGCTGTAAGGGTATTTGTGGCCAGTTCTTACAACTCTGAGCTGCTTTGACTGAATTGCTCCTCAGGGATTACCTGGCTTTGTTCTCAAAGCTGCATCACAAACATAACAATGAAATGATACTTTCTGTGAACTGTTGCTCTTATGTAAAAGCCTTGCCAGTGTGTTTTCTCTATGTACAGTTTTTAGGAAAGTAAATGCTAATGTAATTATCTAGCCAAGTCTTCAGCATCTGTCGCTTGAAAACTGGGGTTATAGTTCAGATACTGTGGCTAATTATAGAAAGTTAGCAGAAAAATTTTGGCTACAAAGGAAACCGGCACACAGACCCAACCTAAAGACCCACTGTCCAGTAATGACAACATCCACCCCTTGAGATATTGTTCTCTGTCATGACTCCCACGGACCCTCAGTCCCAATCTCAGCTCCACAGACTTTGCCTGCCTTGCCTGCATCACACAGTACCATCAGGAAAACGGGTGCCAAAGAGACATAACAGGAAGATTTAATCTGGGAGGTTTCTTGGATATCTGGCTGGTAGTTCTTATTCTAAAGTTCCTCCTAAAACTTCTTCTACCTTACATTGCTCTTTACATTTCCCATTGATCCAAAACCAGCATTACAGCAAAGCATTTAATTTCTCATAGGTATTTACTGAATTCCCCAAGGACAAACCAGGAGTTCTGGGAAGTACTGTGAGAAATATTAGAGCGCCAAACACAAGGCCATAGGGAGTTTTCCATTAGATGCTATGGACAGAAAACAAATTGCCAATCACCAGCAAAAGTAATGGAAACCTGCTTCCTCTAAACTCTTGCGTGCTAAGGCAGAGCTCCACTGCCAGACAGCATTTAGCACCTGAATCCTTTCCCTCAGTACCCAGAGCATTAATTTGGGTCTTTCTTGCCTGCCCAGACAAAAATTTATCAGATGAAGATTAGATTAATTTATCTAACTTCTAAGACCTCTACCCTACTGCTAAGCTTAGTAAAAAATGGCAGGCGTGTTCCATAACTCTGATTGGCAGGAAGTATGGTGGAATCCCAGAAACCATGCTTCCCGCATGTGTCTTGGGAGATCGCTTTTTATTTATCATTGGATTTTCTTTTGCCAAATGTATTTCTACATTGGAACTAAATCCAAAGTTCAGCAACTTCAAGTGCTAGCTAATTTATTTCAGCATTGTTGACAGAGAAATAAAAAGGGATCTGTTTGTTAGTGGCATTACCTCAGAAGAATGATATCAAGTCCTATGCAAATATGCATCCATCAAACCTCTCCTGTGGTACAGTGCTCACAAGATAGAGCTGCAAGCACCAGTATCAGCAGTTATCTTCTAAGGATTAGCAAACAAACCTTTTAAGTGACCCCTGGATGATTTTATTTACCAGGGACGATTCAAAGTAGAAAGCTTTCCTTTCACCTCTACTCATCAGGATCCAGTAATAACCCTTCAATAACCCTTCTCTAACTACTGAATGACATACTGGCCCACCCCCATCACACTGAAGAACCCTTCCTGGACTTGGTTTGTGTATTGTGTCCCTTGAATTCTCCTTTTTTTATATGTTGCAGTCATCCTACAACTAAGCTGACCCTGTTTTTTACTCCCCTCAAATACTTCTATGCCACAATTAAAATTTTTCCCTTGTGTTTCCTTGGCTAAAAGAAATCCTCCACAAAACTCCCACGCTTGTACCCACAAGGTGAAGCCATCCTCACTTTTGCTTACTTGGCCCACCCTTGTCCACTCTTCACTGTCAACAAAAGACCCACCATGCAAGCACAGTCCAATTTTGTCACTTGTACTGTAGCTCAATAATGACCAAGTGGGAGTTTCTCAAGTGTGATGGAAGATCCTGCCTACATCTGCATTTTTCCTTTGTGCTTTTGAGAGCACAAAAATCTCTTGCTTTCTGTCTCATTCACTTCATGGTAGTGTCAAACCACTTACTACACTTGACCTTTTACATCACTTGACATGGGCCTCAGTTCCCTTTCACTGAGGTAAGAGCAAGCAACAACCATCTTTTTCTGAAGTCACCAGCAGTATGAAGTGACTGAAGGCTGAAACCAGATGAAACCAATACATTTCTTGTGGTTCTTTCAATGCACAGTAAGTGAGCACAGATTGGCTGCAAATTCAACCCAGACTTAGAAACCTCAGCAAACGTTCCTGTGAACTTGATCCAGCCTTCAGGTTTGTTTCATCCAGTTTCAGGTTTCATCGTGAAAGTTTCACTGTGCCCTACATGCTGCCCCAATAAACCATGCCTCAAACAAAATAAGGACATCAGCAAAAATGAAGAACTCGTAAGATAGCAATGTTTTAGTTTTATACCATATGTAAGAACATGCACTGACAAGCAGTATGTATACAATTACTGCTCTTGCAAATCAAAAATTGTTCATGGTAATGGACTTCTACTTTACTACAATTTTTGCCAAGAAAGTATTTTCAAGAAATGTGGATGGAATACCTCTGGTGCCACAGTTCTTCTCTTTCCCCATCACAACAATTTACTAAGAAACTAAGCCTTTTCATCCCAACTTGTACACAAAACCTCCAGCATGCTCATTAAACATTCAGGATGTGAAATAATGAAGTCCAAACATTACCGAACCAGTATTTCCTATCTGCATTTACCATCACGAAGGCAGCAGTGGGAAAGAAAAAATAATTACGAAGAAACTGAACATCTTCTATGGATCACATGAATACAAAGCCAAAATGCATTTAATTGCCCAGCTCATTGAAGGGACAGCATCTTTTCCTATAAAGCTTGTACTACTGGCAATGTTCTCTCACTTCTCAATCATACTAAACCAATAATTAAAATAAAATTTGAAAAAGTCTAGACTTGCTGTACCTTAAGGAAGGAATGTAGATTGTAATTTTATATTGCATTTCATGTAAGCAGAATTTTAAAAATTTCTTAGTCTGAAATTAAAGCAAAATCTATGTTACAGTAAATTTTGGGAATTATTTAATTTCTCCACAAAAATACTGTTAAAGGAAAAAAGATTCATAGTAATAAATCAGGTAGGAAGATAGTAAACTTTGAGATCTCACAAGCAACTAAGTCACTCCTCATTTATACACATGTGATTTGCAAAAGTATTCAATTAGAAACCATGACAGGTAATTTCCTATAACAGCTTTCGAGTCAATGTAGTAGTCAAGGACTCTTACTGGACTGAACCTAATTCTAAAGTAAAATTCCTACTAACTGAAAGGGATGCAGGTTGGTTTCCAGTAGAGCAGTGGTGCTGTCTACAATCCCCAGCCTAGCTGGGCTGAGTTACACTGTTCTAACTGAGCCAGATGGGTGGAATCAAAACTACCAGCAAGATTAAAACATATGATGCAAATGAACAATTATGTGCACAAGACCTTAGGTGCCAATAAGAATAAATCAGGTTGCACTACATGGAGCATGGAAGAAAAATTAGAAGTTCTTCACCTATTGATTGTATGTTTTTTTACTAGCACCAAGAAGAGTACATTGATTTTACATAACTGCACTACAGGTTTCCACAAATCTTTTTCCAGCTTTTTGCATTAAATGGCAAAAAACAGAAGCCAACAACAAAGGAGCATAATGACAAACAACTGGGAAAGAGAAATCAGTAGAAAAAATTGTAAAAAATTAAGGGAATATACTTTACATGGGAAAATTAATGGGAACAGGAAATCCAAGTACTCCCCTGAGTGTTCTTGAAAGCCCTCGCAAAATGTCATTTTTCAGTATATTTAGGAGATTATGAGAATTACATTTAGCAAGAGGTATTTTCTCATTATTTTAAATGGTAACACTCTTGATTTTCTTTTTATTAAAGAGCTGCTACATTGCACTGAGGGTAAATTCAGGACATCTCTACAATCTCAACATTTGTAACAGACAGTTGTTGGTCAGATCCCAAAGATCACATTAAAAGCATAAGCTCAAAGTTTTTGTGCTGGAAATACTCAAACCAGGCTTTTACACCCAAGCTCTGTGGTTAAAAAGTCAGCATCAGCGCTGGTAATCCTGTACATGGAGGACAGGAACTATTCAGCTACCTCTTGCAAACAGCACTGCCCAACTAACCCAGTTTAAATTGCTTCACAACTTCTGGTAATTACTGACCTTTAAAAATGGCAGGTGAGCAAATGAAGTAAGAAATAGTAGAGACGGAAGTCACACATAAATGCCTCGACTCAGCTCGAACAGGGATGTTTTGGGCTTGGTTTTTTAACACTTTATTAAGCATGTGTCATGTTGGAAGCTACTGTAGGGAAGTAAACCACTTTCAACAAATACTCAAGTTTTGTTGATTTACATTGTGTGTAGCAGCAGTGGAACGTACTATCACAAACTGTTACCAACACCACAGGAGTTAAAGGTGAACTGGATGTTAAGGGGAAGGTCCTGCTATCTACACTATAAAAGCAAGTAACAAATCCAACCTATTCCCAACTCAAAAGCTCTTGTAAAAGGTTCATTTGAGGCACATGGTCAGTCCCTAACCACCAACGGTGGCAGATATGAAATGTTACTTACATGCAGCTATGGAACAAGTCACCTTTTTTGCACGTCCTTCCAGAATCCACAACCCACAACTACATCCCTCTCTGTTACAGTGTCTTTCTCATACATTACAAAAGCTACTCTAATTAGAAATTACTAGATATTAAACAGTCATGCAAGGCAAACTCACAGCAATTCCTCCATAAATCAAGGACATATAAGCAGTGTCTACCCTTTGGCCCATCTATACCTGTAGATGGAATTATTCCTGTAATTATTTCCATCTCTGCCAGTATCCTCATATATCACTTGGGGAAAAACATGTGCCTGATTTAAAATAAAACGAAAACTCCAGCAAAACAAACCCCCAACAGTAACAATGAAAGAAAACCTTTCTCAGTTCTCTGAAAAATTGGAACAAGAAATCCAGTGTCTGCAAAACTGTATTGCTTTGGGGAAACCAAGACTCAGAAAGTACTTAATCAACTTGACTAATTGTACTATAACTGAGCCAAATTAATTAAATAAAGCCTGCCTTTAACAGCATTTGTTCCCCAAGCCAAGGAAGCCTTTTGAGTGTTTCAGGTCACTGGAATCCAACATAAATTACTTAAACAATGTGTAACATGTAACATACACAGCTATTGTTAAAGAGCTTTGAATTAGACTTCAGATTTTCAGAGGTCAAAGATATACAACTGTCCACCTCTATTCCCAAACACATTCAGCAGCTGCACATCAGAAAAAAAAGCCATGTCTTTGCACCAGTTTCAGGGTTTTACTTCTGCTTCGTCATGCAAATTCTCGCTTTTACAGCCTTGTAAATTGTCTTCACTGTTTGAGTTGAGGACAAGAAGTTTCAGAAAAATTCAAGGGCAAGATCAGAGCACTCTCCTCTGTTTTCACATTCGTTTAAAAAATCCAGTAAGCCCCATGGTTTTGCCTATGCCTTTACACTGTCAAAAATGATTTTCTGATTATGTGACACCATACTATCTTGGCAAAATAAGGTAGATTAAAACACAGATGATGTGCCAGTGCTTCCTACTCTCAGCACTTTACAAGTTTGTGAGAACAGCCCCAGAGGAAAACCAAAAGCCAAACTTCACTAATTCCTTATCATAACATATATCCTCCTGGCTCTCTTTCATGCTTGTGTTTCATATTGACCAGTAGCTTTCAGATTTAACCTTCATTTTGTTCTAGCATGAAGCCTAGTCAGGATTCTAGTGCACAACATGGGTTCCTTTCAGCTCTGTACTGAAGGTGCTTAAAGACTGCTATAACCTGTGCTATTCCAGCCATAGACCTAGGAGAGTCATCTTCCAAAAGTATTTTTCTGGTGGACTCCAAAATTCCCTTGCTGGCCTGCTAAATGCACCCTCGGCCTCAGAAAGAGAAGAAACCAACTCTGTCACGCTCTCCACCTGGTCTCCATTTCTTGGGACACTGGAGAATTACAGAGGAAGTGGTGGGATAAGGAATGCATCTTTGCAGGATATAAAATTTTCTCTCTGGCTCAGAATCAAATTGAGAGGTCAACCCAACCGCAAACGTATTTAATGAAAATTAAGGCTGAGACTAACCCTTCAGAGTAGGTTTTAAGTAGCAGAAGATGACATCAATGTTCTTTCCTCACGAGCCAAGTTTTCCAGCACTAAGAATATTATCTCATCTGCACTTAATCTCTAGTCTAGGATACAGGCTGTCCTAAAGCATGACTTGGACAGCCTTGGTATGCAACCTCCAAATTGCGGCCCTACTTCTGAGTGTCTACAAGAACATCCAAACTTTCTGCTGCAACTCCATTTGCTTCACGGCCTTTATGTTTATAGGCCCCGTCTCTCACTGAACACTAGCAAGACTTTGCAAATGACATGCATGAGCCCTTACCTGGAAGTGTTATATGCAAAAATGAGAACAAAGGAGAAGGGAGGGAAACATCAAGCATCTATAGACACCTTAGGAATTATGGATGTAGTTTCTTGCATTTTAATAAATTATTGGGATGAACCTAAGAATACACAATGTGCTCACATAACTAAAAGCTAATATAGGGGAAAAAAAGTAATTTTGTAATTTAAAAAGAAAGAATTTGCATTTTGAACTACAAAATTTATTTGAAAATCTAATTTTAAGTCTTTCTGTAGATTAATCCTATGCATGCTTTTTTGCAACAAATCTAAGTAGGCAGCTTTACAATGCAATATTGTTACTTTTTAAAAATCAGTGAAATTAGGCAAAGAAGTACAATTACTTTTGTACAGAAGGTCAGTGGTAAGTAAACTTTAGTTTCATAAAAAAATCAGGCCACAGTCAATAAAAATTATCAGCAGCTGGTCTGAGCTGCCTTAGGATTCCAAGGATGGCAAGTTTGCCAATCTGCAAGTCATCACATGTAGCTAAGATTGTCACAACAAGCTTTCAGCAAAACATTGGACAGTGTGAACCTTTCCTAACAAGTTATCTACTCAGTCTGTAATTTTCTCTTGTGCATGTAATGTTTTGTTGCTGATGGTGATTTAAAGAAAATAAGTTCATCAGGATAGGAGGTAACTAGCTGTATATGTCAGCCATTTTTCTAAATCATAAAGTCAGGAAGAACAGCCACTCCTTTCAGCCATTTTAACTCAGATTGTACTTGAAAACTGATCACAACTGTAAAATGTTTGCTCATTCTTCACTTGTAAATCAAAGCATAATAGTTTCTACAAGTTCTTATTTCTGCAGAGGATCTGAAGCTGGCACATTAACGTGTTTTCCAAATAGCTCTGCAAATATGTTAAGTAACGGCAATATAAAGAATGAACATATGTTATTACCGGAGTCTAGTAAGTATTAGGACCTTATTGTGGTATGACACAGAGAAATAGATACTGAGAGCCTTATTAGCCCACACAGGTGACAGCAAAATACCTGAATATGGTTTTTTTGTACAGCCAACTCACAGTCCTTCTGAGAACATCACTACTGCTTAGGATCAGATTTAAACATCACAGAAGTGAAATGCCCTCCTTTTTAAAGCAAGAGAAACAAAAGTATTTCTCCTTCCCCTTCCCTAAATGCAGTGACTTGTGCAAGAGACCTATGCAGAAAGCTGGGAATTGAAACAGAACTGGCCAAGACAAAAAACAGTGCCAGGAAGACAAAATGTTTTTTTCATCAATTTTGGCATGCCACATAGACAAAAGATGAAGAAATACCAATAGAGACAAGAATCCTGAAAATCTTGGGGACTTACACTGAAGGCTCTAGTGCTTGATAACTAAACTACACACAAAGGTGTGCACACAGTCATTTGCAAGGACTTGGCAATGCTTCTTTCGCTTGAGATCCACAGGATGGAAATTCTTCAGTCCCTGAGTCTTCCACAGAAAAATTACCATAAGAAACCTAATTCCTTCTCAATTAAAACAAAAAAATCAACCTTGCAACTAAGACACATTTTTTTCAGTGTCCTACATTTAAATTCACCATGCAATTTTTATTTCAGGGCATGGCATTAAGGCTTTTCCTTAAAATGCCAATCTGCTTTTTGATCTTTACTGCTGACATGAAATAGAAGAGCTGTACATTATATAAATCTTGAAGCTTTGCTTAGCTTGAAACTGGTAAAGAAAGAAAGAAAGAGAAAACAAAGCCATCTGCATAAATCCTTCCAAACCAAAAGGCATCCCCCTTACCCTAGCTATCATTCATTTCTGCACATCTTGTTTCAATTACCATCTGAAGTTTGTCTTGTTCCATCTCCAGAACAAGTCAAATAGCAGAGCATAAAGATATGGCTACATGAATAAAACCATATGATCTACTTGGTCACTGTTAACTTAAAAATAGGCTTACACAGAAAAATATTATCTGGCAATTGACATGTTACTTTGATCCCTTTCTTTCTGTATCCTGTCACATGCATTCAATTCAGCAGCTACTGGAAGCATTAGCATGCACCTTCAATGTGATGAGAACCAACAATCCAAGGGAATTGCTGCACTTTTACAAAGTTGTGATATTCAATTCAAATGAGACAGTATCACGTTACAGGAAGGAAAAGTTAAATTTTAAGACAAAGAGGAAGAACTGTGGTACTAGGCACTATAAAATATAGTATGTCTGAACAGGTGGTACAGCAATAGTTTAACAGATTCAGGGGCTCAGATGTTACTGTGCAGAAAAACTGATCTACAGTAGAATTCCTGAAATGGAAAAGTCTCCCTTGTCTCTACCCTTCTGTTTCTGAATCATGACATGAAATTTAAAACAGCGTATGATATACAAAAAAAAAAAAGTTAAGATGGCTCTTCATTACCTTTTCTTAAATTTCACCTTTTTTCATGCAAAAAGTAAAATTAACTATTTTGAGATCAATGATCAATTTTAAGGGGTTTTTATATGTTTATTGGTAGCATGTCTCAATTAATCTATTATGTACCACCAATAATACAACTTCAAAGTGGAGATATTGGGCCTGAATTAATTAGAAAGAATTGAAGTCTGATCTACTACTTATCAGGTGAATGATGCAGGGAATTTTAGAGAAAGATGCTCACCGTTTCAGAATGGTTTCACTTTGCATATGCCTTCTGCAAAAGTATTTATTATGAAGGCAAACAAGGAGAAACAAACATACTTCTCTCCTGCCTCATGACTTTCATTCTAAACTGTACCCCAACAGCCATTGCAGTGATGGTACACAGACATCAGAAGGCAAGAAGGAGAAATGTCGGGAAGAGAAGCTAATCAAGGATAGAAACACTCTTAGGGAATCAAAGGGGAGAAAACTGAATCTTGGTCTTCCACAAATTACTCAAACAACTTAATGCTCGTGCTCATAGAAAAAAAGGAAGCAAGAGGATTTTCACTGCAGCTGAGAAAATGCTTGACAGAGCACTTTGGGGGCACATCCAGTCACAGGGTATGACCTCTGAGAGGCTACAGCCATTCACCAGCTTCTTGTTCAACTACTGCTGATAGGTTACCCCAGGAAAATCTTTTAGAGAAAAACCACAGGAAAAGTGCAATGTGTTGCAGTACCACGTGGTTTGTATCCTCTGCTAAGAAACTGATGCCTCAAGATTTTTAGCTTTTTCATATATTTGCAGCTTTGTAGATTTTTAATATATAGCTATATAGTTTTTAGCACTCTCTCACCCTGTCTCACACTTTGGAACAATAGCTAACCCCTTCTAACACATTCTTGAAATTCTGTTTAGTCTTATTCTCAAGAAGAGAATTTCAAACACGGACAATTTATTTTACACTGGCACCTGAGAGATGTAACAAGATATAGGGCAAAGAACCCCCTGGAACAACTCTAAGGGGCAGACCCAAGGGTAGGTTTCTAGGGAACCTGGTCCCTTATTGGATGTACCTGGTAGATATACTAATTAATTAACTGTACAAAAATAATAGAAATCCTCTTTGATGTGTGCACATTCCTATATTTTGCGCACCTGAAAGCTTTCATTAAAGAACTACTTTTTATATTACCACTTCAATATTGTTTGCACGAGTTTTTCTTCTGATTCCAGGCAACAAAACCCCGCGGATGTAGTCAAAGTGCTCTGCCTCAAATCCAAAACATCCTTCCTGTTACTGCATAAATAACATAGTGCATACTAAACATATCACTACCTAAAAATTTGCCTCTTTTTGAAATAACTTTCAAATGATCATTAAATCCTATGATGTTGGCTGTTTGTTTTACTCCTGGAAAAGACAGGTAATAGCAGTAGAGCCAGAATTAGTGAGCTGGACAAGACACAGGGACAGTTTGCGGTGGCCAGAACTTTACATGCAATTAATTTCTTTCACAAATGTATATGCTCACAGAAATGATTGATTTTACTTCTCATGGCATTAAAAAATAGAAGGCAGAGAAAGGAAATTTTTTCTTGAGAAGAGAATGACAGTTGAAATGAAAGGAAAGTGGGGGGAGAAATGATGCCTGAAGCCTATAGGAATTTATAACGATAACAATGAGGCAAAATGTTGCTAGTTAAAACTAAAATCTGGAGGGAGGAGTGAAAATGTAAGATAAATTCAGAGATTTGTAAGGATAATTTTGGGCTCTTTGTCTAAGAAAGCCATCCAGTTTTGATCACAGGTTTCACTTGTGCTCCCAGTTGTGCATGAAAATGAATTTTAGAGACAAACAGCCTCATTCAACAGACTGCCCAGAGGCAACACCTAAAACCTTCACACCAGTGTGCTTTAACTGCTTGCAGGATCAATGCTTAAAACATATTATATAACCTTTCTCCTATGACCTCAATTATGAATAGAAAAACTCTATTATAAAGAACCTGTGTTTAACATAATTAAAGTATTTTGGTAGATTTTAAAAGATTTTAAGATTACAACAGTCTTTATTTTCAAAAATTCCCTAATATAGCCATTATGCAATTTGCAGTAGAAATAGTAGATAATTATGACTGCTTAGTTTCAGTTGTAGGTGCACACCAGGTTTCTTTTTTCCCCATCAGGATGAAATTTCTTTAAGCAAAGCAATTACTGTATCTAAGAGAAATGTATTTCATGGAAACTGTGTTAAATACAGAATCAATTGTCCTTTTTATGGTATGTGCTCCCAATAATACAAGTTACTATGGCACTTCCCACCCTTCATATTCAAGGTGAAAGGAATTGACTCCAGTAACTTAAGCTTTTTTCCTATTTCTGGTACTTAAAATCTCTAAGTTGAAGTACCCCCACTAAAACTTAATTGTAAAGAATTTTTCATTCACTAAGTTGGGAATAAAAGCTTTTTTATTATGAACATGTTTTAATATTACCTTTTCAGATGAAGGAATTATTTGTATGCCTCTGCTGTCTTCTCACTTGTGCTAGTAATATTGGTATGTTTGTTTTGCTGTCTTTTAGAAAGCCCCAGCATTCCCACAACAGCTGCTTTCCTCAGTAAAAGGTAACCAGCAGTATCCACATTCAACAAACTTTCAAATAGGAGAATACTGAGAAGTCACTCTCCATTAGACTGCATCAGTCCAAAAGCCTTGGCTGTACGCTGCAAGGCCAGGTAAACACAGCAACCCCGAGAGTCATCACCTCCAAAGACCCAGACTAACACACTCAGAGGCACAAACAATGCTATGCAGTTTCCAGTAAACTCCAAGTAAAATCCAGTCATGTTTATTAACTTAAAGCTACAAAAGCTGAATCTAAGTAGCAGTATAAGCAATATTAATCACTGTGGCTAACCACTGCATTTCAATGCAATACAAAATATAAAGGTGTCTTGACCTTGACTACAAAGGAAATACCTCCAGAAAGTACTGGAGGACGTTGGCCCAAGTGCTCATTTGCAACTACTCCTAACAGATCAGTATTCCATTCTTGCAGTAGCACCAGTGAACTCCTTGCAGACAAACCTCTCCTGTATTTATAGGACGGAAACAGATTAACAGATTAACTGCATCTGCTTTGGCTGTACTGTGTCTTTTATTGATTCCAATTCTGACTTCTAAGAAACCACACCAGAAGAAAGCAGGGAACAGCCATCAATACTGGGGACTGCACTAAGGCTACACTAAACTTTGTCTGAGAAAGGGATTTGTGGCAATTCACTCAGTGTCTGATGGAAGTGTTTGATGTAGAAGTAACAAACCATTATGACCCATAATTTATATTTTGTCCACCAGTTTTAAAAGGAACGTTATCTGTCTACATGAGGATCACACACTATGGAAGCAGCATCTGTGTGTAGTTACTGAAAGCTGTAATGGCAGTAAATCTCCAGCAGAGAAAGAGATGGAGCCTTACAGATTTAGACATCCACAATCTGAGGGCTGTCTCAGAACTTTAGAGCTCAAAGAGTATTGCCATAATAATATGCCTGAGAAAATAACCAGGGATAGAAGGGAAATGGAAACAAGAGTATGTTTTAAGTTGTAAACAGAGACTCCAGTATCCTTCTCTCTCTACTATCTGTTTTACTGATACTTTATCCTCCCAGCTTTTAAGCCAGACAACCCAGATTTATGTTTTGTTTTAGCTCATAATAGCCACCATGTAACAGGGCAATGGGCAGACCATAAAGCACACCCATTTAATCTTTCTACCACAACATATATTTAGTGTACATCTTATCATCTGATTCTGGCAGTCCCTGAGAATCGGATGTCCCTATTTTCCCAGGCTCCATGAGACTGTATGGCCCACACAGAACATATTGAATATACAAACTTGCAGAGAAAGATTGCTTTAAGGTCTATAATTCACAGCAGGAACTGAACTAAGTTCAGTTCCACTTGGAAGCCATAAAAGCATGGGTTTAAAAAAAGTGCAGCAGTATCTGGTGTTTGATATCTAACAGTATGCAACATGTTTATGACATGTATTAGGCTACAAAATCTGAGTTCATAGTCTGGGACAACAAAGCAGAACTCAGCTCTGGCATATGTAGTGGGAAATAGAAAGGCATGTCTTGTAGTGTAATTGTAATGGATATTGCTGCTCCCTCAAGAGCTTGAGTTGCATAGAGCAGGTGGTTCAATGAAAGATACCAGCACTTTGGAAAAAAATTAAAATGCACTTTAAAGAGCAACTAAATAGCAGCTGGTTCAAGCACAAGTCAATTCAGATTCAGTTTTCCCATAAAAACAACACAGTTCAGTTCTCCAAAATTATTTTCCAGAAATGACAGGTAAGAAAGTTTGGAGAAAATATGTAGTAAATAAAACTGTCTCAGTCACACAGAACTCAGTTTAAAGGGTACCAAAATAATGAAATCTAGATGAGGTATCATTTTCAAACTACTTTAAAAGTAGTCTGATTCCAAACTGGATGATCAAGTCCCATTGTCTTAAAACAACTCCCATGGTCAAGTATGTGGTCTTAAAACAGCTTTTCCCTAACTGAAAAAAAAACCCCAAAACCTTTCCCCTCTCTCACATTAAGTAGAGTAACCACAGAAGCAAGAAGAGAAAACGCCCAAGTATATGATGGAAAGAGGGAAACATACCAACATGCACAACAGCATACCAAGTCTACATAGTGGAAAATAAAAAAATTTACACATTAAATGAGATCAACAGAACTAAGTGTTAAAAAGGGTCATGGCTAATTTTGAAACATGCTTTGAAGAGTTGGACTGTCTCCAGGAAGAACAAGAGTTACTTGCCAAATAGGAAATCATGTCAATACTGGCTATTCTTAATCATCATGGTTTCATGTAGTGGAGAAAATGTAGTCATTTCACCAAATGAACACCTCTTCTTGCTTTCATACTTCGAAGTATTCTTCCCCCACAGGTCCACTGACACTTTTTTGCTACAACAAACATTATAGGAAGTCAATCTCTGGACTCTGTAGTTTTAAAAGTTTGTTGGCTTTTGCTTTTGTTTTGCTTTTCCCCATTTTTAAAATGAAGTAGAACTAGAAAGAAAAACTTTGCATGACCCATGAGAGAGTGGGAATCAACTCAGTCTAACCTGAAATAAATCTTGCGTTAATCTTCCAGGGTTATGAGTTTGTATCTCATCCTCTAGACAGCAAAAATAAAAAAGCAAACTGGTATTCCATGTATAAAAAGCAATAATCCCGTAACAAGTATTTTCCAAGGAGTGCATTTCTAAAACACAACTAACTGGAACTTTAAACCTCAGTATAACTGATCAAAAAACCCATCATGATGTAAAATAAGGCAAAATAAGCCCAGAACAGCAGCATGTTGATTTACCTAGAACAGGAAAAAGGGTTTCAAATGAAGAATTACACTGCTTGCACAGTGCTCATTTAGAATGAGAAGACAGCCTGGCAAACAGCCTGAAAAAGGGGCACTGCAACTGCACAAAACCTCACCACCTTTCCCTTCCGAGCAGCCTGCTCCATAGGTCACCGTCCTCACAGAGGAAAAGTAACCTGAGCTGCCTTCACTGAATTCTTCTAAGTGCTTAGGTGAGTGGGAAAATAACAAGCACCTCTCAGGCTGCTCTTTACCATAACACAGCCTGAGACACCAGCAGCCATTCCATTCCTCCATGGTGGAGGACCCTGGGGCTTTCAGCACCGCCATCAGTCAATAACTGAAAAGTTGAGGCTCTGTTACTCAGAAAAGTACTTTAAAAATGTTTTAATTTCTTAATTGCCTTCAAGTTTTAGGTTATACAGGGCTGGTAAGCAAGATTTTTAAAGATATATATTGAGGTTGAAAAACTTTTGAAGTTCTGTAAAAAATCAGCTCATATATTGAACTATTATCAGATAGAACTTTTTTCAATCAAAAGTGAAATCTTTCTCCATTCACTTGTGAGAAGTACAATAAAATAGAAAACTAAGCCAAGATAAATTATCTTGTTTTGCATGAGATTTAGCTAAAACATAAAAAGCTAAAACTTCATTCCCTAAGAATTTGAGCAGTGCAGCTGAAGGGCTGCTTGTGCCCTATGCAAAAGTGATTAAAAGTTTAGTTAAATTTTAATTCAACTGTTTTTCCAAAACAAGTGTTATGATAGTATCATATCCCACGAAGCAAAACAGAGTGCATCCATAAGCATGCCATTTTGGTAGAATATATATTGTGCAAACCAAGATCAGTTGTACCTAAAAAATAACCACACTTACCTGTTAATGTAACTTAGAGCAACATAGGTTGGCTGCTGAAGTTCTTGTTTCTCTAATACACGTGGGTCTGTATCTGGAATAAAAAAATACATACACAGAATTAAGCTTTCTGTATTTACACTGAAATTAGGAGACTGAATGCTGCAAAGTAACATAAGTGGATACAAGAGATACGAAATAGCTCAACCCAGTTCATCCATAGAGTACACTTAGCAAAGCTCAAGCACTTGCTCATTCATTCATAAACACAGTATTGCATTACTTTACATAAGAATTTGAAACATCAACAGTGATGTAATTTCCAACTGTCACACAAGCTTTCACAATCCCCCTAATAAATATTAGTTTTCACTGCTTTCCATGATTTATAGTGTTAAATGGATCAAACTTTCTTCTTTTTTTAATGTAGCTATTTCTAAATATGGTTGACACATTTTATGATGTTCCAAGAGTGATTAGATCTCTTCTGGGCCTTGAGACTTTTCTTCTGCATCTCTGAGTTTTGTTCTCTCCCTTCTCTACGGCTTATTTTCTGAAGCTCTGAATCGTCATACAAAAATGCTCTTGAAGCAAAATACTTGCCAAGCGGAGCATTTCCCACCAAAAGCCCTGAAGTATACACATCCAAATTCCCTTGAGTGCTTTCTCACTCAAATGAAAAAATATGTTTTCAATCATTGTTTCCATTGTCCTTTGCAGTTAAGTTGTGCTTTCATCTAACAATGGAGTTTTGGTTTAAATTTCTGAAATCAAAGCCAAGGGAGTATGTCCATAGTTTAGACAGTTTTCTTATACCAAACCCCAGGATTACAGTGACGTTTCAAATACAACTTTCTCCTGCATAGTTGAGAGGCACCTTTAGGAGCTGAGCATAAACAGTCTTCAAAAGTTCCCAATGGAAAGTGTGCATCCTGCCTGTGTAGATTACTACGTAGTCATTAACAACGTTTTATGCATTACTTTAAAAGCAATTCTGGGTGTAACTTCTGCATTTTAACTATCAAGAATAACTGATGCTATCCATCTTTTATTTCTGAGAACCATCTACTTTGTGTTTGACAAAGAGGGGAGGGCATGGGGCACTCCAAGAAAACCCCATATTTTGGACGGTTCTTGCTTCTTCCTACAGCTTTAAGCAGTTAAAGTTTAAAACCTCATTATCTTGATAAGCAAATTAGTTTGACTCTATCAGTCACTTTTGGTGGTTTTTGTGGGGTGTAAAACACGATACAATTATTTTAAAATCTGTCTCTACTGCCATGCTTTAAGGAAGATTTTTAACTGAACTGAATAGGGACTGTGTTCAAGGATTGGTGCATTTGTCACACCATAGCTGAAGCAGATAATGTCTTTATTCAGAGAGATGAGAATCCCCTGTCTGCCTCTCAAAGCTCGGACTCATCTTAATCTTTCTCCTTCTGTTTGCTCCTGCACACCTTAGGCTGCAGGATTTGCTAATATGCCTTTACCAATATGTCCCTAAAGAGACAACTCTAAGGAAGTTCAGAGAAGACTAAAAGTGCAAGTGCCAATCCAGTCAACAACTCCAAGCCTGCTATTTTTAAGAGGAACAGATCTTACTGGTGCCTGGGGAAATTCTGCAGTAATTGCCAGCACATCACACTTCATTTGAAGCTAACCAGAGAGCAAAGCATCAGCTACCCTCCATGCTAATTCACTTCTCTGAGGAAGTTAGGTTCACACAACACAAAGATCTTTTACTTGCCTTTGTTTCTATAAACCCACCATCATTTAGCAGGCCAAGCATACAACTACTGTCACAGTGAGCTCTCTTAGATTTACACCTCGGTGGTGCGTGGCCTGCCATGAAGCTGTCTTGATCTAGAATGTCTCCAGGGCATTAATCCCAGCCAGGACTATCTGAGAACTGCCTCAACCCAAGTTCAAGCATCTGTAGTTAAATGACTATGTCTTTGCTAATCCAGTTCTTAAACGGGATTAACCTCCACCTATTAACAACAGTTTCTGTGACTGAAGGAGACAAAATCGGGGCTGGTTTACATCAGAGTGCTGCACATTATCTGTGGGAGAAGACAAGGAATAGAGAGCCCACCACCCCTTTGCAGTTCACCAGCAGCTCACCATAACACCAGTTGAGGATGAAAACACAAAGACAAAACCCAAAAGCCCTGTAACTTTTGCAGGAATGTGTTATCAAAGCACAGAGCAATTTGCCTGCTGGCACCTGGAGAAAGCAGACTCCTGTCTCTCAGTAGGTGCTGCCTGACACATGAGGAACACAAGGCAGATTCTATTAAATCTATCTATCCCTTCCCCCTCCACATATCAGACTTCACATGTTTTTTCAAGTCAATTATGCTGTATATACCAATTTTACAAAATAATCCAAGCCATGGTAAAAAATCTTGTATGAATTTAGCACTCAACATGCTTGACACATTTTTATTCCTCTTGCAACCAGCTGCTGGGTTGCCAGTCATGAGAATGCTGCATTCACTTCTGCACCGCAGCAGGAACTACACCGAACACTGCTGGGTATTATTTCTCTTCCTCAGCTATAATATAAAAAAACCCACAGAAACTTGTTCTGGGGCCACGGCAAGGCCCTCAGGGAAAAGCAGAAAAGAGGACAAACCAGACCAGCTGTGCCACAGGTGGCAGCAGCCATGGGGCCCTGGCACAGTCCTTCCCCAACTGGAAGGGGCGTGAAGGCCACACTGGCAGCCCCCTCTGCATCCACCTAAAACCTGCACGGCTGTGCCATCCACACACATGCACATTTGGCCCACCACTGCCAGCTTTTTACTCACTCTAAAAATGCCACCATTCCATTCCTTTCTGCCTCTTTTCCTTCTTCCTCTGCCTAGCCTCAGACAGTGCATTTCCTCACTCCTGCCCCTACCGAACTCTCGTTCTTCCTATACATCCTGTGGTCCGTTGCTTTCTCCTTTTCTCCTGCTCTCACTGTTATGCTCTCCTCTCAAAATGTCCCAACATAAGAACAAGCTAAAACTTACATGGAGATGTCTATAGTCACTTGTTCTCTTGTACCACAGGACTAAACATAGATGCAATTCATTCCCTGGACTGCCCTCTTCCCTTCAGCCCCTGCCTGCCCCCCCTCCCTGCCTCCCCATTCCTGATTTTACTTAGCACACTTTTGAGCACAAAGTGAACATACATTAACTACTACACAGCCCTCTTAGACTTCATACAAAAAAAGCCAGTAATAAGCATTTTTTTCTTCCTTTTTTAAGGAATAGCAAGTTCAGCTACAGTGAGATTAAGCAGCAGTATTAACTACTTAATACTGCTGAATTAAGCAGTATTCAGCAGTACTGAATACTGATGCTGAATACTTTCTGATGCTGAACTTTCAAGCCTGGACTTCCAGCACTCTCTTTTCTCACGCTTAAACACATTCATACAGACACCAGGGATGTTTTCTAATACCACTCATGCTGCCCAAAACATGTCTTTGAACACATGCTGCCTCACTGACCAGGATGTTATGCATCAGCCAATGCTCTCACTTAATCTGACTCGGGAACTAGGAGGAGGGGAAACCAAAATCTGTTGTCAATCTCACAAAAATGGCCCTGCATAACATTGAAGAAACATTGACTAAACATGTAAACTCGCATAGACTGATCAAAGTCAGCCAAAAGTAGCCTAAATAGTTTCCAAACATACACCTATAATGGAATAAACACTCACAGATGACAAATTTTTTCTTCAAAATATTTAAACAATATAACCTAGGGCTGATCTGAGTTCCCTTTCTTGTAAGAAAAATACCCAGCACACATTCAAAAATGACTCCAGAACTTGAGGGGACTGGTAGATTAACATTACTTTAACTAGTTACTCTCAGTTCTTGAATTAACAAGGGCTACCCAAGATTCACAACTTCATTGGTTTTGCAGTAACACTTTAAATCTGGTGGAACAAATTGCCACCCGCTGTACATTAGCTGCCTTCATTACTTGTCTCTTCTTATAAACATTATGTGCCACTGATTTCATTCCACAGTGGGAAGAATTAATTTCTGTAATGCCGTGAGCATATTTTTAGCTATGTCCTCCTCATTTACTATGGTGCAAGATTTTGAAAACCCTCCTTTTTTTTTTCTTTTATGAAATTTTATTGAAATAAAATTTTTATCTTATACGAACTACCTCAGAATCTTGTTCTGCGTCGCACCACCTCACTACTAAAAGACTGAACTGTGGATACTAACATCCATAAGAGAGAGTTACTCAGTCATCTGCTGGATTAGACCCCTCCAATTTTCTCACATCCACAACCTGTTTCATACTGGACAACTAGACAAGTAGTATGAGCGTAATTAAGGTCGAGAGATCATAAATTGCACTGCATCATCTTTGAACTGTTCACACAAACCCAGGCATTTTCTGTGGAGTATGTTCCAACAAAATAAATCACTGCCTACTGAAGCATGCTACAATTACTAAATCACCTCACTACACAGCTTGAAAGCACTGCAAAATCCTAACCTGGCAAAGTATTTTAAAGAGAGCAAGTAATAAAAAAAGGCATACACATCCTGTATAAGCACCATCTTCAATTATGTAACTTGGTTCTACATTAATATTTCTGCACAATACATGCCACATCTTCACTGTATATAATAGAGCAATGTTTTATCCTACAAAATACAAGAAAGTTATCAGAAGCAACTTCTCTTTCATAAGAGCCCTGATTTTAAATCACTGTGAAAGATCACTTTTCATCTTACAAAATGCTAACAAATTCCAGCGGCGTTATTTTACAACCACAAGCTCTATTCTTATGGGGACCAGGAAAGGTCACTACTAATAGGAAAGTGGTAAAGACAGTCTCCGAAGAAAAATAATGACCTGAAGGAGGTAAAAATTATACTGGCTCTTCAACATCTTGAATATGAACTGGCCAGTGCTGTTTTTACCCCACCCTATAACCATTTAACAAGCAGAGGTTGGGGTCCAGATTGACAGAGGTCCAGGTGCCTAGACAGGGACACATGAATCCCGGCTCACTTACAAATACAGTGACTGGATTGTCAAAATTTTTTGGCAGCTGTAATCCTCCAGCAGATTTCACAGACTAGCAACTTGAGTAGCTTCTTTGTGGCTGATGATTATCCTTTTTATCTTTCTTTTGCATAGGGAGTATTATGCTAATTGAGCGTGGGGGCATCTATTAGGGAATGAATTTCAGTCCAACAAACAAGGTGAGCGCCAGTGAGCCTCTAGTGAGGTGACACATGCACTGATGTTGCAGATACACTTTTTGAAGGGAATGATTTAGAGATGTCCATGTCTTAAAAAGACTTAGGCTTGAAAAACAGGTCTTCTGTAAGCCATACCAATCTTACACCAAATAGTTACAGGAAAGAAAAAAAGGCAAAACTTCTCTTGACAATCCAAGGGTGTTATTTCCATTTCTGTTTAATCTCTAAAAGAGTAACAAAATGTCTTTAATGTTATGAAAATAATGCCCTTGCAAAGGATTTTAGAAGTATTAAAGTACATATTTGCAAGGACCAAGGACTTACAATAGGATCTCTCTCCCAAGTCACTTGGATATGTTTATAATCTCACCTCTTTGTGCAAGATCACACTGGGGTCACCTGCCAAAACAGAGGTCCCCTTGACTCAAACCTGACTTTGCCAGAACATCCATACATACATTCCGCTCGCCCACCAGCAGGTTTGTAGAGTGCCTGTCTTGTATTTCACTTGGCCTTGAAACTGGCTGATATAAGTCAGCTCAGCTAGTTAATTAAAACCTACATTTCCCTTGAAACTAGCTCTCTTCACTAATGATGCCAAGGCAAATATTTCTGTTGGCTTCCTCAAAAGTCTGCAATTGTTCCTATGGGGACATAGCTTAAAAATCCAGAAATAGATAAATTCAATGTTACTGGAAATTGCTCCCCATCTAAAACCTCCATGACAAGGAAAACATTATGAATTTCACAGTATCAGTTCCAAATGCAGTGTTATTTGGGTCTTCTTACAAAAAAAAAAAAAAAAGGAAAAAAAAATCACAGACAACTGTGGTTTTACAGATATTAACACAGTGCCTTAATTATGTCTTTTATAGAAAAAAAGGAATCCTCATCTTCAAAAAGGAGATTATGCTTTTCACTTCAAAGACAGAACACTGGAGGATAAATACCATTCTACAAGAGTTTTAAATCTAGAATTCAAAAACATCTTTAATATTTAAGCCCAAGTTCTTTCCAAGATGAAGGTGTTGAATGCTGCAGAGATGGACTTACCAAAATGTGTGAAACAGATCAGACACCAAACTTTCCTATTTCCACAATAAGCTCTCATAGATGACTTAGCTCTCTAAATAGATGACTGAGAAGGATACATTCAGGCAAGTACAAACAAGAAAACACTCTACTTGTGTCAACTTTCACAGTTTCACTGAACGCCAGAGGTTCCAGAATACATTTTAGTACAAAATTCTGCCTGCTTGGTCTATCCCAGAGTTGCAAAAATTTTTCAGTTAGCTGCAAACAGTTTATTTCCCCCATAAAACTGTACTTAAGTGCATGAAGCTATGAAAAAACAAACACTTAAAGACACAGGTCATGTCAGCATTACAAGGAGGTCATGAAACTGCGACATTTTTGGCCTTCTGGGGGACAGCTCTGTCAGCCTGGCACTCTGCTGCTGCTCAAACCAGGTCTGTGGACTTCCCAGACAGCAACTGAGTGATTGCAATTGCTGCATTACAGCAGGAGAATAACACAGTCCAAAGACAAGGGAGAACATGAGAAGTCACAGTCCAAAAGCTAAACTACTGTGGACTTCTCCTAAAGCCTTCAAGCACAAAAAGGTTATCATTAATCTTAATAACTGCAAGTTACATATCATGCATGTAGACAAGTGGTTAGCAAAAGGAAATGTCAAACAGAAGGTTTATTTAAATGGAGGCTGCCCCCATAAAAAAACCCAAAACTAACAAGTATAAATTGGGAATGAACACACAGGCAGCTGCAAGGCAAGCAGCAGCTGCTGACTTAACAGCCTGGATTAGCACACACTGGCTTCTTCATGTTGGTGCACCTCCCAAGGAAGTGAGGCAGTCCTTGTGGAGTTCCCAAGGATTTGGAGAAATAGTGATTTGTAAAAACTGCCTCTTCACTGGAAAGACACCATGATCCCAGGGACAGCACTCCAGCATTTTAGCTTCACTGAGGCTTAATGAATGCAGAACCTCTAAGATGCAATCAGAGGAAATCACTACAAGAGGGACCATATAAAGAGGGGGGTCAGAGAAGTTTAGAAGCAGAAAATAGTTGAAAACTAAAGCACAAAAACCTCCAAGAACACCATAACCAACAGCATCCATTCACTAACTCAGACTAACAAATGAAATTCCATTTTGCAACACAACCTCAGAGACACAAGAACTCAGAGCTTTGTCATTTGATAAAATGGTATCTTGCTGGGTGATAAAATATGGTATTTCAGATAACCTACACAGAAACAATTCTGTGCTTTGATCGTACAGCAGAACAGAACTTTTAATATAACAGTATTTTGGAGCAATCCTGTTTCATCCTTGCAAGCTGCCACTATTTAATTCAGACTGTTAATTTTTAAAAGTAATGGCCATCCCTTATCTTGTTCAGCCAAACAGGGTTCTGATTACAGCTTCACATGTACTAATTTAATGCACAGTTACTAAAAATATTTTAGCAACACAACTGAGATGATCACTTGACATTTTCCATTTTTAATTTAAAAAACAAATAGCCAAGTAAAGAAACAGAAGGACTTGCAAACCTGAGAAGTATCTTTCATTGAAAAAACCAATTGTAATATAACCATATACAAGAAAAGATTATTTCAGATATGGACAACAGAAAATAAAGAAGGTGTGGAGTCCAGTCAAGGATCCTGAATCTTTAAAATATTCTGATTTTTGCAATTAAATTAATTATTGCACAATAGTAAGTGACCACAGTGGTCCTCAGTTGCTGAAAGCAATCTTTGGATCTGTCATGCTGTCTTCAAATAGGCAACTAAAGTGAAAAATGAGAGTGTGCATAACTTTCCAGTACTATATATGTTACATACAAATAACACACAAATAAGAACTGAAGTTCTTATACCAAATACTTGATCATCTTAGTCATGTCTCTATCTGTTTATTTGAACATGTCTTACTTTGCTACTCTTGAAATCCTTATTATAGACAATCTACTGCCTTAAGAAGAGTTTTCCCCTACCATAAATTAATTAAACTTTCCATTTCTCTGTCCCCAAAATAGTTTGCATTAACTGAAGCTGACTAGTATAAAACATTCTAGCTGTGGGCTTTCCTAGTTCCTTTTAAAGTGGTGCTGACTGGAGATACAGCCCATGAGGGCCCTTTCAGACCTTTAGCACACCTGAACAACAGGCTGGCACCCACAGTCTGCAGCTGCCTCTGGCAAAAGGAATAGCACGCAATCAACCTATTTTTAAGTCATCTCCTGCTATCACCTTCACCTCTAAAAACCCAACCTAATCTCCAGCAGCAACTACAAGACAGAGAGCTGTGTACAAGGGTACAACTATAACTCTTTCAGAAAATATTATTGTGCACTGTGATTAAAGACACCCTCAATCTCAGTAGCTCATGTGTCAGCATAAAAAGAGTAATGCTGTGGATAAACTACTTAATTTCTATTCAAACAGAACATAATTGCTGGTAACTGGCTGAAAAGCAACAAATGCCAAAAAGACGTCTTTATGATCTTTCAGATTTATTGAACTGCATGCACACTTCAGGTGCCATGATGCTTTTCCACTTATTATGTTAATTCATTTGTATTTGAAACACACAATTATTGCTGTAACCAAATGCAATCATTATTGCATTTATTTGATAGGCAAAATATTAATGAACCAAATCAACAGGAAATAAGCAGTACTGGAAAGGTCCCTTGGAGAAGGGAAAAAACCTCCAAGACTGCTGCTATTTAATTTTACTTTTTAAATATTCAGTTTTTAAGCATTTGAAATGTTAACATCTTGCTTGCAATTTCTAAGTGCAAATATACTTAATGAAGCTTGACGTAGAGAAAAATTAGAATGCCATTTTCACAGAACTTAACAACATTTAATTCAAGTCAAATAACCTCATGATATATCACTAGAGAGTAAATAAAGGTCCATTTGCACTTAACAGTCAAGGACACAAGACATAACATTTATCATTAGTAATCTCTAAAATTATCCCATTTCAGTAATTAAATGAGCATTTTTATTCCTCACCACACTATGATGTCTCTTTCGGCTGAGAGCTTTATAAACTCATGTGCTGTGGAAAGGCATTCACCCAGATTGTGGACGGTCCCCAAAATCAATTAAAAGAAAACTTAATTCATGATTTAAGGATATTATTCTACACCGAGGCAATGATCAAACCCCTTTCATGACCTGCAGCACTCCCCCCAAAGGCACACACCAGCACAGTGGTCTCTTTAATCACTGCTGTGGACCCCAACAACGCTTGGTGCTCTCTGCACTAACTGGAACAGCACGGCTACAGAGGAAGAGCCCCCCCAGCCAGGACACAGCAGGAGCATGAAAGGGACTTCTCTGGCTGGTGGAGCTGTATTGCCTCCACAGGTGACTCCTGATGCCAACAAAACCCCTCTGCCTGCATGGCTGTAACTCCCTGGTACTGGGCTGCCTGTTGGGGGAAAGCGTTTGTCATTCCCTGCGCTGTCAGACTGGGGAGAGTGGAGGAAAAGGGGTGGAGGGTGCTTTCCAAGGCAAACCCAGCCCTGCATGCAGAATTTCTAGGTATTCTGTCAAAACCCTCCACTTCCAGCATGCATACACTTTTCCCCTCTCTAAGGTCATACACATCATACACCAGTACATCTGGAAGTGACAAAAAAAAAAAAAAAAAAAAGACTGAGGAGCATTCATCTTGCACTTAGCATTTTGCCAAAATTTTGAGGAAATAAATTTTTAGAGTTCATAATTGATTGATTAGGGATTGAATTCTGTGGGTTTCTATGAGAACCAAGGCCTGGTTTGGGCAAATCCATTGGGAAATTTGGCCTTTTTTGGGCAAAACTTGGTAAGTAATAGTAGAAGAACAATCTTTACATAAACCATAAGGCTCTGCTTTTTCAATGTCAGCTGAGTACATGCTTAAGACTATATTTTAGGATAAACAGTTTAGAATAAAGGAAGCAGTTATTTCAAAACAGCTAGTTTTCCTACTAAGAAAATGTGTTTCTCCTTCATATTAATATGACTCAAATACTCAAACCCTTGTTCTCATCTAGTTTTAATAATGAAAAACCGGCTAAACATTCAAAAATAAATAAAACCTAGTATTACTTTAAATAAAACTTTAAAATACATATATATCTTGACAGTTCTGATGCTTGAGGGTTTTATTTCCCAAAGTAGTAATGATCTCCAGGAGTTAAAATAATATGATTATATCTCAACTCCATGACCAGCTAAACCACAACTGAACTCCAGTGGCACATATTTCATTTGCAATGTCAGAGGATCTCCATTTCAGACTATCAACACAGCACTAAATTTCCAAGTGTCACTGGAAACAGGCCACCTCTAATTTTGGTTGGAAATGTTAAAATGAACCGCCATAAGCAGCACAGCTAGTATTTTGCCAGTTCAACCTCTTCATCTTTACCAGGAATGAAAAAGGAAAGCTTTTTACTCTCAGTTACATACTGTGCTCCTCTGCAAACAGTTGTTCAGGGATTTTTTGGTTTATTTTAAGGTAAGACTGTATGAAAAGGAAACAAAACATTTTTTGTGTGAGTCACTAAAATTATAATAAGCAGCTTATCTTCTGGGCTACTACTTTGCAGTCTTGTAAGAGATAGGATTCCTCATCTCCACTTTATGCTGATAGGGAAAGGGAATGCACAAAACCAAGCCCTTTCTTGTAAGGAAGAAGGAAATGGCATAATTATCAAGCATTACTCAAAAGAAGCTCCAGACGACAGCAACCATGCCAGGTGGAGCATGGACGGGAACCAGATGTGTTAGAAAGCCACGTGCTCACCTAACCTTTATTTCCTGAAATGTTTTTTTCCAAAATTCATTTGGACATACTCTGTCTTACACAATTTTATTATTTTATTTCACCAGGAATAATTTCACCACCAATATGCCTCATCCAAGACTATGAACAACTCCAGATTTTTCACCAGAGCTACACATGAAACATCCAGCAACAAGCCTACCCTGCAGGTAGAAACACACAAAAACACACATCACAGTATTTCCCAAAGGGAGTGAAGGTATGGTGCAGAGGTGCTCTCCCTAACAGGAAGATATGAGCACTGAAAATAGTGTACAAATGCGAACCAGCAAAAAAGCCCCCCAAAAGCCCCCCAAAACCAAACCAAACAAACCCCCCCAAAAAATCCCCACCCAAACCAAAACGAAAAAAATTTCCTGGTGTGAACACATAGGAAATACAGGAAGTTACCAATTCCTACAAAATTCTTACACTACATTTGCCCTCACACAGAATTTGAAAATATAATTATTAATCAAATTCTCACACCAGTGAATACAAAGTTAGCATATCCTAATTAAAAGTCTTTACAATTATGACAACGGGAAGACTATTCACTATAAAATCTCACAAAAAATTATGCACCATTCTTTGGCTTCCACAGTTTTGCCTGACATTCATGTAAGCTAAAGTGTCCTTAATGTTTGATGTGATAGAAAGCAACAGAAGGGCACTGCACTCTCTGCAGGTGAAAGTGATGCTCCACATTCACACAAGCCAATCTCAGGCAGGCTTTCTCAGCAAAGAAAGCTCATTTTATGCTCAAAAACATCTAAGGGGATCAAGCAATCTAATGAATGCACTGGTATGTCAGAAATCAGTTTTAATTACATAAAGGTAGGCAAAAAGATATGAAAGAGAAAATTTCCTACAAGCAGTAAAATTTCTCCTTGCATTGAATTATGTACAAAAAAAAAAGTATCTGTTCACTCATTTTTGCATGTGGGTTTGAAATGTTGTTTATTTCTGATGTAGTAGATGCAGACAAGCAGTGCCTCACTCCTAGCTCAGGGTAACTTTGAAAGGTAGTACAACTCTGTTGCAAAACAGTGTTAAGTTTATTGTATTTACAATTCTGTGGTCATATGAAAAACTGATTATTCAGAATTTCCAGCGCATCAGTTATTCTGCTGTTCTTATGTATTATAAGTAATTAGAATCAGGAAGAACTTAGAAACAAGTAAAGAGGAAAGGAGGGGAGGACATTCAAGCAAGTCCTTCTCAGGTCATACTAAAATATCTACTGGATATATGTACACATTTCAGAGTAACTCAAAAAAGGATGCACATTCTTCTAAACAATCCAGCTGCTAATTTCCTAATTAGCTGCTGAGAATCTTCCTAAAGTGATGGTATAATACCTTCTAAATTCTACTGTTTTTACTACTAAATAGCAATTAATTAACCATTAGGAGTTGATAGCATTACCCATTATTACAGCAATAAATCTTAATACGGTTTTTATTCTGTAATGTTCCTCCTCTGATCAACACTGATCAACAAAAAGCACAGCATACATTTACCAAAATTAAGGGATATGATACAAGGCAGACAGTAAAGGTTCTGATGCTGAATTTAAGGACAATTTAAACTCTGATTAATTTGTCTCAATATTTATTCAGCTATGCTGTTACTTACACAGTTGGAGTTATTTTTAAACAAAATTTTGTAAAATTCTCTAAAGAATATTAAATAATTTGGCCCCAAAATATTTTCAGTCTATAGAAAAAGACAGTTTCAACTTTTAAACCCCCCATATTTCAATAATGACCTTGTAAGTGAAATTGTATATAACATCAGAAAAATAACATCACTCTTCCAAGTATGTTACTACTGCAACGGCAGGTGCTTCCTATTTTTAGTCTGTTTTGCTCTTCTCAAGAAATGGTTTTAGAAGTTTAACAAAACCCTTTAAAACATTTCCATTGAAGGCTCATTTAAAAAGGTGTGGCCTGTTAAAGGGTATTTGTTCAGAGGAAGAGCTGCTTTGGTTTGCTGTTTCTAAACAAACTAATAAAAACCCAAATGGCAACAAAATACTTCTCCAGGTTCAATGGACACCTGCATGCAAGCATCAGGATAATGTAACTGCATTCCTGCCAGGATTAGTTCACAATATTTAACTAAAACTGCTTTGAACTCTTTTTATATTCAGGACTAACATGGTGTGCAAGTATGGTGGTTGGCCTACAAGAGAAATTAATCCCACCAGCAATAATGCTCCCCTCCTTCAAAGCATTTTCCCTGTGTCTCCAATAAGCATCTTCTATTCCCTACTCCTGTCTCTACTACAGCTATGTGAATTATCTCCCCCTCCATTCAGTTTGGATTTCAGCAAGTTCTAATATTCATTCCTTAATGCAGTGTCAGCATGCTCACCCCTTGCTCTACAGAGTGGTGTTGATTTGCAGTGAGAAGCAGAGAAATGCCTTGTAACTCCTCCATAATTTATTCTAGCTCTAAAGTTTTCCACTGCAGCTAGCAGACTACCTAATAGCCTAGTCAAAATGAAGACAAACATCTTCTATGACAGAAAACCATGGGGAAGGTGGCATGAATTAAAGAGTATGAAAATAAACACCTTAAACAAACCACCTCAGCAGGAGACTGAGATTGTCTGGCAATGAACTGCAGACAAAATGCTTAGAAAAGCCCCATAACAAAGAAAAAGCTGCATATTGTTCAAGAGTTCCCATGTCAGCACCATCCCTGAAGCCAGAAACATTAATGACTGCTCTTTTGTTTTTATTCTTTCTGGGGAGGAGAAGGGAGTTGAAATCAAAACAAACAAATAAAAGTATACAAAGATGATTTCTCTCACTGCTAGTTGAATTTTGCCCATGCCAAGTACTAATGTGCAGTCCTGGGGTTGAAAGTTTCTTGTTTTTATTTTGAAAGGGGCAGTGGAGTCCTACAATTTGGCTGAATCATAAAAAGCTTAAGACACTCCTTCCCAGAGGCTGTCCACTGCATCATCTCAGCAGCCAAACTTACCAGTTTGATGAGGTAATTGCTTACATCCTTTCCTAACTTGATTTACCTTTTTCTTCCTTACACACTAAGAAAAAACTTTAATAAATTATCAATGAAATGTACCAGACTGACAGCTGTCAAAAATGCTCTCTGCATTGCCTTGATAAGCAGAAATTTGCTATGAAGAGTCAAAATGTAAGGTTTTTTACAGTTGTATCACTGGGATAAAGACTAACTTCCCAGTGTGAAAATACAGGCATATTTTTCCAATTCAGGATGAGACCCAAGTACTCTGACAACCCTTTGCAATCTGACTTCAATGGAAAGAAATCCAGTGGACTGTGGAAGGAAGGTGCAGGAAGGTACAACATGCTCTAACATCCATCAGTATAAACCATCAGTGGACCGGGACAGGGATGGATGGCAGGAGGCAGACTGCCCTACAGTCATGTTGCAGCCTGAGGTAGCGTCTGCTGGAAACACAAAACCCCATTCTCCATGTCCATGCAACAAATGGCCTTCTCTCCACAGCTACCAGTTAAGATTATAAATCAGTATGTTTTGCAACATTAAAAGCCACTCCAGCTGCAAAGGAACCAAGGTCATAAATTCCTTTCAATGCACTTTTGAACAGCTTCAGACAGTAGCGAGGCTTTCCTGGGAACACTAGACAACTGTAAAATAGCTGCTTCAAATTTAGGTTCTTTTATAGGAGATGGAAAAGGTCTGTATGAACTATTTAATTAACAGATCAAGTCACCAAGACCCACAAGGAAAAAGATTCAGCTCTTAACAAAAGGTTTTAACTGCTTCTTGAACCCCTATGCAGTGTTTTTAAATTGTCAGAAATCTGAGTCAAAGAACATCTCCAGACCTCATCTCCCTATTGCTATTAATGCATGTCAAGTTAACAGTGGGGTTAGAGCTTGAGGTATTTGTCAAAAGCATGAACATGCTAACTAGAGTTCTGGGGAACCCACACACTAGCTCTTCTGCAAATAGACATGAAAAAAGGTCTTTGCTAATCAGTTTTTTATCTCATATGAAATCAATGGCTCTTCATCTCCAGTTGATCACTTAATTAAAGAAAAAGGAAATCAGACTATTTTTTCCATTACCTCTCTGCTGTTAATCAGACCTGGTTATTTGAGGGCATGTTTGGAGTAGAAGGGGAAGGAGACACTCTAGTATCTCCCATGACCAGTAAAGGAACTTAAGGATTCTCTGGCAAACGATGATCAGTAGCTGCTCAGTGGTTTCACTGCTTGGGCTCTGCACGTGAGAGGAAGAGCGTGTTATGAGATCTGAAGGAACGCCGTTGGCAAAAACCCACTGCTCTTTAAATCCAGGTATGTCCAGCGTGAACAAAGAAGGGAGCCTACCAGCTAGCACCCTGTCTGGAATGGTGGCCATGGAGACAGTAATGAGCTATGCCATGTTTCTGCAAGACAGGACCCTTGAAGAAGTCAAGCAGGGCCAGGAGTCAGACTGGATGATCCTAACAGGTCCCTTCCATCGCGGCATATTCTATGATTCTATCCTGTTCTGCTTCTTACAGTCAGTTTGGACACAATCCTGGTCTCCAGCACAAGCAGTGTGTCCTAGGTCTTGTTTTCTGTCCAGGTATAAAAGGATTATCTTCTTTCCTCCACATTTAAAGCAAATATGAAAAAGAACCACTACAAAGCAACTTGAAAAAGCATTGCATAGTAAGTATTTTTAGCCCACTATCAATAACGGTAAAGCTTATCTTAAAGAAAATTATGGAGTACCAAAGTTAATTTTGGTCCCAGTTTTAAATAAGAGAGTGAATATTCTACACTGGCTAGGATCAAAGGCCTCAAAGTCAATGTCCAGCTCAGTCACAGAATGTTTAAAAGTCCTGACACTCATTTAATTTCTCAATTCACATTTATTTTTACTTTTTTGCACTTCAAACCTTCTTCTGCTTGTTGTGCATAAAATTAAAGAGGATTCCTTAGGCTACATTGTATTTCTGGTGCAAGTACCTAAAGACAGTTAGGTGTGAGCATAACTATACTTCAAAATCTTCCCATAAACACACTTTCTTTTCCCCACAGTTCCAAGAGAAACAAACTGCCATTTGCTTTCATTATTACCAGTAGCTGCAATGAGGTCTCCCTGGAGCTTCCTCTTCTCCAGGCTGAGAGAATGGCTGTGCCATTCAGCTTCATGTCAACTGCAAACTTGCTGAGGGTGTGCTTGATTACACACTCTGTCACTGATATATATTAAAGAACACCAGTTCCAGGACAGAGCCCTAAGGGACACCACCCATCAGCAGCCTCAAACTGGACATAGAGACATTGACCACAGCTCTCTGGCTGCATCAGTGTACTAAATAAACTAAGGACTCAGGCTGTAAGGGATACAACACTGAGGAGAAAACACAAGAGAATGTATATAACTCTAGTCACTGCATGAATCCAAATATTCAATCACTCACAAGTGCTTGGAGCCACTAAAACAGAGTGATCAGGGTGGGTGGGGAGGATGACACCCAAAACCACCACTACCACCCTGAAAATAAGAAAGAAACACTCAGTTTGAGTCCACTGTCATATTCCTGGCAAAATGTCTGCTGAAGCACTGCAGAGAATTTTACAGGCCTGGAGGAGACACTGAAGAAATACAAACATATCAATGAATACCAGCAGTGAGAGATAAACAGTTTCAAATGCTTCGCACAACTAGAATCACTTTGCAGCCAGATTCATTGCCAAGATGAAGATTTGGAAGGCTTCTGTCAGACTATTTCCAATTACAGTGTTTTATGAAAACACTGGGGATACAGTACGCCTTGATGAGAAAAAACAGTGTATATATAGGCTCATCATCCTCAAGCAGAAAGCACTGAGGTAAGTACTAGTTGTTATGGATACGTCTGCATAAGTAATGGATGTTATTGCATCTAACCTTAGGCTTTCATTTATTTTATATTGGAGGGTGTGGGTGTGTGTACAGAGATTTACCGTTTATGTTATAAACTCTCATCTGCCAAAAAATCCTAAAGTGTTCTTACACTGACTGAAAAAAATACCTTCAAGCAATGAGTTTAATGTAAATTCAGAGGAATCAAGTATCTTTAGAAGACTTTGAAAAATGCACTGCTGATTGTTCTTTTAGTCAGCTTGTGTATTGCTCAGAAAGTCTTTGCTAAACAATCCTTCTCACTGAGTATGCACAATTAAATGTGAACAGATTTCATGACAAAACAGATGCACAAATCATTTGTGTTTTCCTTGTGTCAACTGACCTCTCAGTCTAAGAGCTGTTTTTCTGATGACTGATGCTATGGGGGGGGGGAACCCCACCCAACCATCTTGGATGACCTTATAGTTCCTACATGAGGCACATACAGGGTAAAAATACCATCATATTCTATACCTTTTCCTTTCTATGCATACAAGACAGAAGGAAAGATTCTAAGGACCCAAAAAATCAACTACCAGACAGAATTCTAAATCAGTTTTGGCATTTATACCTAGTAAAATAAAATGAACATTTGAAACCAGGTTTAGAGTTTTTTGTTTGTGTTGGGTTTTTAAAAATAAATTTTGATTTCCGTTAGAAAACACAGTGCTACTCATCAGAGACAGTCTGTGTTCTAAGCCCTTCTGTAGGTAAACCTAATAAAAAAAAGTTAGTTCATCTGTTTTGCATTTTTAAATGAAAAATTCTTTCTTTGTCCTACTTAGGTACTACTAATAAAAAACATATAATTATACATACATACATGTATATGTACACACACACACACACATATATATAATATTTACACACCCCCGTTTGATGGATATGGAAATCAATTAGAAAAACAGTCCTAAATTTTTCAGCCAACTCCACAAGTTGCACCTATCAAGACTGCAAAGATTTTGGAAGCTATGAGCCTACAAATCTCATAGACCATGACTTGAAAAGCAGTATACTGAATTCAAACCTTGGCCTTTTGGCTTGGACCTCTGTTCTCCTTTAAACCCAGTCTTGGAAAGCTTTGCCTCCTCTCCTTCTCACCTGTCAGCAGTCCCTAAACACAGTTTGTGCTCACTCTCATTTTTGGTCAGAGAAGCAAGAAAGCTTTCAGGTCTCCCTCCCAAGAGCCTTCCGCAGCCTACCAAAAGAGTTGCAAGGAAGTCATCTTTCAAACTCCTTAACAAACAGCCTTTGACAAACTCAAAGAATTCTTAGAAACTTTTGCTTCTTTACACTCTCATTACAAACATCTACTATGCTAAAATAATGAACAATTTCCAGAGATTGCAACCTTGCCAAATCTGAACAGTTTTCACTAAAAAGAATTCACTTTCTCCTCTTTTAAGTTCTAAAACTTGCTCCAAAACAGAGATATGGATCATCTGAATGAAATGGGTATAATTTCTTTAGGCTATCTTTTAAGTAGGTAAACATATTTTTTCCCAATCTTCTTTAAAAAACACACGAAACTTTTTATTAAAAATCACAAAGAATGTGTTCAAAAGCTGACATTGAGCACAAAAAAATGCCTCTTCAAATGGTTTACATGTGGAAAGGATATAATTAAAAACACTTTTGAAATAGAAAATGGAAGTTCATTGAGAGGTCTTAGCACAATTTCTTTACAGATCTTGATAGTTTCCTGGTTTAAGTTGTCTGCTGAACAAGTACAGAAGAAGGAACTATCATAAACAAAAAGCCTTAATGACAAAACAAGAGCATCTTGACAACATAAACACAGAAGAAGATACTATCTAGCATAACCTTTCTTTCTTCTGCTCTTCTAAGCATTTCTTTAACCCCTTTCCTTTACTTTGAAACAAGAGTGGAGAGAATAACCTGCCAGGTAACTTTGCATCTTATCTATTTCATCAATGCCAACCTCTAAAAGGGAAAACTAAATCCTTCCCAGATCAGAATTTTCCAGCTTCGTGGGCGTCAGCCTCTGGTACCATCAGCATTTATTTCATATTCCATTTTTCCAAATTTCCTTCAACTTTTTGATTGCTCCTTAAGTTTGTTTTTTGCAAGACCCACAATTTCAGCTACCTCCATACACACCATTGGACACATTCTTTGAAGCACAAAGTTAACAAATTGCATCAGTTCAGATCAAAAGGACAGCCAGTTCTTACAGGCACATATTTTCTGATCTCATCTCGTGACTACTTTGTCATCACAATCAGCTGCACTATTACTTCTGCAATATCAGGATCAGCTGAACTCCTTTTAATATAAGTCCTGCTGTTTTTAAAGCTTTAATGATGTTCCCAAATAATTTGCCACAGAACAGAATTTACCATGATCTGCCTACATATAGAAAGAATGACTGAAATGAAATAATGGAAGAACACAGGGAAAAAAAATCAAACTAATATGTAAGTTATTTGAATGGGATTTTTAGCTGCATAAAGATATTTAGTTAGGGACTATACTATGTCTGTAATTCCAAAATTATGGCACGTTCTTCAGAGAAGAACTCAACTTCAGCATATCACTGAAATCAGCCAGTCAAATCTGTAGCAAAGAAAGATTTTTATTTTCCAAAACTCATTGCTATAGTTAATAAAGAAGGCTTTTAACAACTAGTTTAGCTGTATCTTTTAACAACTTATTTTTAAATCATCTTTAAAATGCTCCTAAAACTAGCTCAAGAGCGTGAAGAAATTTTAAGTTAGGGATGCCAGCCCACTGAAACAAATAGAACTACTGGAAATACCAGTTTTTTCAAAAAACTTGCATTTTCCAAGTGGCAGTGAATTCTTCAACTCTTCTCATGGTGACTAACATGGAGGTTTCCCACATTCTCAGCAATACCAGGCCACACCATACAGAACTTTTTATTTCACTGGATAAGCAGCAGCATTTCTTCCCCCTCCCCCCCACATCTCACAACTGCTTCTGAGAGAAATCCCAGTTTCAGGAATCGGTACATTCAACGTGACTGCTGCACTCTCACTATGCCTGAACTTCATGGACCCCATGAGCTACTGGCATTTGGCTCCAAGCTCAACCAGAAAATACTGCTGTATGTGAGAACTGCTATAACTCTTGTTTATTTTGCCTATCCTGGCATGTTCTCTGTCCCATTCTCCCTGCTCCAACCTGCTTCTAACAGCTATGCAGCAATTTAACTTCAGAGAAAATCTGAAGATCACAAAAAATCATCTCAAATAACAAAATTCAGGTCTGTATTTGACCTGCCAAACAAACAGGTTCTTTCACCAAAAGACAAGCCAGACATTTGAACTCTCAAGCAGTGCCAAGACAGAGAGCAGCTTGCCAGTTCAGATGAGCAGCCAGCCTCTTGAGACCGTAGAGATAAACCAGACAAAATGTGAGACAGGAACAAAACGTACAGTAACAGTATACAAAAGCTGGAGTCTAGGTAAGAACACAAGTGGAGGGGAAATAATTTTGCAAAGCCAAGTTTAACTCATAAAACTAAATTTGAAGCATAAGATTTTATCCTTTACTCTTTGTCCCTTCTGGGAATCTCAGAGTACACCATACCAATTCAAGACTACAGAACAAATAATGGAAAAATACTGTTTGTACACTTTGATACTTTCCCCATCACCAGTTTGGAACAAAAGTATTATGCAAATTTGATTTCTAGCACACTATAAAAAGGAGTAAATTTCTGCTTGTCAGACAGTCTCCATCTTTGTTGCAGTTTCCTACCTAGTATGTGAGAGAGTAAGCAATACTACTAAAACCAAAATGAACTCAGAAAATAAGAGATATAAGAAAGGCACAGGTATCTACAAAACAATTTTCCAGGTAATTTAGACAGTTATTAAGATTGATTTGTTTTATATGCCGTAGCCTCTGGCATAAGCTTAGAAGAACAAATGGCTTGATCTTGCAACCTTTCTTCACACAGCTAAATCTTACTGCCTTTGAGGAGTAATGTACATGATAAGAGGGCAAACAATGGAGAAACCGAGATCAAACAACTTAGATTAACAGATACCAAAGTGAAAATAGTGTTAGAAGAACTAAGTCTATCTGATTAAGACCTAGGTGCAAATAGGACTCTCAATATTTATTTTAAAAATTCTTGTAATGCATTACACTCATCTTTTGGGCTGTTAGGCCATGATGATGGTGCTGGCAGCAGAACACAGAAGATGAAGTTAGAGAACACTCTTTATCAGATGCTCCCACTCTGAAATAATCACAGCAGCAGTGGCAGACATAGAGAGCCCTGGGAAATCAGGCACTGCCTTCCACTACCTTCAAGCCTGGTGACACTGCAGCACATTTCCAACAGCGTAGTAAAAGTTCAACTCCTGAAATAGCTGCCACAGTGGAAAATAGGTAGGCTGCACTGGGCCACAATTACAGAAACAGAGCAGAGATTTTACTTTTCAAAATACTACTGCTGTCACGCAAAAAATGACTCTGGGGTCAGAACTCTCCAGCAAAGTAGTCAAAAATGAAAGCAATTAATTTGTCATTACTGAGTTTATCAGCCAGAATGAAATGAAGTGTGCAAGAACTGTACCTTATGAAGCCTCAGATAAATGGTAATTTGCTCTGTGAAAAGTTCATGAGGCAAAAACAAGACCTTTGATACACAATACAGCGTGGCTAAGAGAGGACAAGGGTGGCAGTGCCTGTGAGAACAAGCTTCCTTCTGTGTCAGAATTCAAAGTTTCAACTAAGATGAAAGTGAAATTTTTTATGTCTGCTTATGTTTGTACTAAGTGAAAGGTGATGCAGATGAAAACTTGCAAGAAAATGGCAGCATGACATTATTAAAGAACAGGAAACCAGGAGCCCAAAAAATAACATCAAGAAAATGATCATGCGAGACAACAGTGGGCTAATGCAAGCCCTGGGATATATGAGTATGGCCATGTATCTTGTGAGCTCATCAGTTATCATGGCCTTAATTTTTGCACAAAGTGTTAAGTTTTGTTCCATTTTCATACTTTCCACTAATTTTCCACTTCCTATATATTCAACAGAACTACTTCTTTGGAATTGAGTCCATATATTCCCTCCACGTGGTTGATAGCATGTCACAGCTGCCTCAACTCCTGGCATGGCCTTACACCTTTCAGTACAGGATTATGACATCTTTCAGCAAAGCATTTTTGAGTTTAAATGGCTCTCAGTAGGGAACTGCGGGGTTTCATGAATCACTGCAAAGATGGAAATACCTGCTGTCAACAAACAATCAGATCGCAACTGTTTCACATAAAACCAGAGGACAGATGTATCCGGAATGGTCCCACTTTGCATTGCTTTACCAGTGGCTCAGAAAAAAACCAGCTGTGGGGAAGTCACAAGACCACACACCCTGGATGAATAAAGTGTTTTCACTATGATTGCTTCTCATAAAGTTCACTTCGGTTTTCATTGTTAGGGCCATTGATCTGATTTCCATTAGACAACTTGCTATGTCCTGCTCCACATCCACATGACAGGCCTAACTTCCACATAGCCAAAATATGCCATATAAACAATTGCTCATTCCAGCTTGTTTCTTTTCATTGTGAAGATAGCTGCAATTGGGTATGTTCCACCAATCTCTGCACTGGACATTGTCTGAGAGACTGGAAAGCACCAAAGCAAAGGAACTGCCCAGAGACTACAAGCAAGGATGTCTCCATGGTGACAGCATGTTTTAGATGTGTTAAACATGATTACTGCGTATTGTTTTAGAAGGATGAAGACAAAGACACCACCAAGATAAGGAGACAGCAATGAGGTATTTCAATAATTTTTAATACCTTTAAAAATACACACTAATTTGACTGCTCTAAGACTCAACAGAAATGCAACTGATGGAACACCAGAAAAAAGGCACATCCAGTTTTCACAGGACTAGCAATGGAAACTAGTGATGATGTTTTGACAACATAAGCACTTAGGTGATTTGTTAATCAGCTTTTGAAACATTAATTTTAATACTTTGGACAAAAAAAATTGTTTTAATGAACTCAGCAATGAGAGATGAAGACTGTTCACATGATTACCCATTTTTCTGTTACATTTCAAAAAGCATTTATATGATATAGACCTAGGGATGGCTAGAGAATGTCCCAGAGGTAACTTCTTCATAAAAACATCTTTCAGGGAATAAGTGACAACATTCTGTGTTGCATTAGCAGAGAATGGCAAATACTAGTCTATGCAACTGGTGATTTTTTTTTCTGGATTTTTTTTTTCCATGCTCTTTCTTCTCCTTCTCCCTTTATATTTCTAGATTTATTTTCTTTTACAGTTCACATGCCAAGGTCCTACATAAGTCTCAAAACTGTAGCCAAAACTTTGAATTCCAGAGTATGCAAAAGACTGGGAAAAAAAGTTTTCTTTGTAGTTCTTCCATAACTTATATATATATACATATTTAGTAAGTTTCAAGTATGAAAGAACTTTATTAACCTTTCTCCAAAGTCATGCAAAGGTAATATTACATGAAATAGTTTTCCTCCTTTATATGGGGTTTCTTTTAAAATAAATACCTCAAATACCTGAAGTGGAGACTTCAGCAATGAACAAACACAACCAGTTCTACAAACACCATCTGTTCTCCTTCTTAGGACTAAGAAAACCTTTCAGGGTGCTCAACGAACTTCATTTTTAAGAATCATGATGAAGCGATAACCCACTGTCAGTACAGGGTATTCTTAGGAGGAGATGAAATCTCTGTTCTACAGAGATTACACAGAAATGCACATTATAAACCACAGAGCTGTAATTTAATGGAACTAGGAGCCACATCACAGACACATTCTCACTGTGTGTATAAAGGAACTGGTTTCATCTCTAAGAAAATAATATAAATATTACATAAATACATTATATGGTACCCAAGGTTAAAACAATCTCCATTTCCAAAGTAGGACATTCTCAAACAAAGCATTACAACTTTCTTGCCAGCATTTCTTTCTAAAACATTGCTCTACTTTAGAGCTCAAGACTCCATATTGAATCAGGGCAGACAGTTCTTTAAAGGACACAAGGTCAGACAGCTAGACAGTTGCAGTACAAGCCACAGAAGAAAACAACAGCAAAAACTAGTCTTTCACTCACAGGTCCTTGTTCACTCCCCTATCCTCATCCACTAGCATTACAACTTCACATTTTCAGGCTGAGTTGTAATGGACTCAAGACAACTATTATAGTATTAAAGTAAATTTATAGCTTTTATTCTGTTGTATTATACAACACAGGACAGAATAATACAAACATTTATTTCCTGGAGATGATGTTACAGAAGTGAAGCTATGGTAACAAATGAGTAAGGTCTTTCTTTCCAGTTTAAGTAATCCCATGCCTGCTACTTTTACACACAAAAATTCCAGCAAGCCCATCACCTAGAAAATGAACTGTCCCCCAGAAGTCTGGTTTGAAATACAAAAGTCAGCAAGTGCTTTTTTATCAGCTTGGGATCATGCCTCAGGAGACTTTTATAGCTATTAAGTCTCTCTTCAGGTGCCCAAGGAAGTTAGAAATTCAAATGGCTTTTCAAGAAGAACAAACACATACTCCAAACCTATTAAAACAATTTAGTGAGCCCTAAATACAGTAATTCCCTGTTGCAATTATATTAATGATGGTGCAAGGGAACTTCACATCGAGAAGTCTCAGAAAAGTCTAATAGTAGTTAAATACGGTGGAAGGCTACAAAAGGCAATCTGCATTAATTTTATTTAAACCAGCTGCATAAAAGTTCTGAAGGAATAAGATATAGTTATTACCATAAGTAATACTAGAAGTTGCTCAGATTCAATTTGTAGCCATTTTAAACTGAAACATTTGCACTCAAGAGCTGAATAGAAGATGCAATTATCACAGCTTAGTTTTATTTATTTATTTAGAGTCATCCAGCATTCCGGTGAAAGTTAATATTTTTAAAGAGATCATTCTCAAGTAAAACATGAATGTATTTTTCCCTTAAGAGTAAAACAATCAGCACAGCAGGTTTTAATCAAGTGGTTTACAGTCCCCTACCCAGAACTCTCCAACTATAAGCGTCACAAATAATCTCTCTTTTCAGATATCAACAGGCTAAGAAATGCCAGTTGTAATTACAAACTTTATGAAGTCAACAAACGCATTCATAGTAACAACCACTCCTTACCCCCATTAACGGACATAAACCCAGGCTAAACCTAATGGCTTCAGCTCTTCTGTAACCATACTCCAGCAGCTGTCAAGAGGCAGTTGTGGAAATTCTTTTTAGAAAACTAATTAAACAGCATCATTCTAGCAAGTAATTGCAATCTACTGATTCTACAATAACTTAAATGAGGGAAGTGTAAATTGAAAAGAGATAGCTCTATTATCAAATTAAGAAATACCATAACCAGCAATCCCACTTTGCAGACCTCCAGCAATTATATAGGAAGAACCATGATTTGTTTCCAAGTTCTGTGTCAAATGTGGGGCAGCATAGTTGTATCCCTCAATAACAGAATTTCATAGCCCTTGAAATTCACTAAACACCAAGTTGCATATTCATTCATTCATCACCTCTCAAAACAACATCCTCAGTACTTACAGAATGGTCTTTCTAGATTAAAACTTATCTGGCCTGAACCCACAGCCTGATCATCTAAGCTGAGTTTTGGGTTAGACTGTTTTATGTGCACAATGACAAGTCAAAACAATTTCCATTAGATTTGCTATATATCACTTACACCTTCTGTCTCCAGTGTTTCCCAGTTCTACCTCTGCTGTCCTCAGACTCTTCCCTGCCAGTGCCAATGAGAGGGCTGTAAATCCCTTGTACGCTATCCTTGGTTTTCACACATATCCCAGGACATCACATTGCTTTAAATATGCAACCCTGTGCTTGTTACTGGCCCAGCAGAAACAGCCTTGTTCGAGCTCCAGCCACATCAACCAACTGCGAAATAAAGGGAAACTCCACAGTTCTGCCTCTCACTTACTCTGCAGAGGCAATAATCCCCCCAGTCCCAAAAGCTGCATAAAGTTTCTGGAAATCTATTATCCCTGAGATTTTAACTCCATAGTGGAACCGTACCATGGATCTGCCAACACATTCAAAAGCTATTAGAAGAAGATACAGTGGTATTCAAACTTTGTTCTGAGCAAACCTAAGAAAATAATCAAATTCTGTCATCTTCCAGGAAGGGCTGGGTAAGAGTTACTGTAAGCACTTGGGTGCCTACATTTAAAAAAAATATAAAAAAATTGTTAAGCATGTTGCTACCTCCACGGTGTATTAATTCCTCTAGCCATAACCTTTGTAGAGAATGAAGAAGCAATGGTCATTTGACCTGAGGTGGCTTCCTCTCTTCTACTCCTCCATAACCCATTGCAGCATAATTGTGAAGACAAAAGCGGCAACACTCAAAACCTTAAAACCAGCAATAGCCTGCTCTGGCAGCCTCTGCTTTCCTAAGCATGTTTGCAGCAGCATGACTGCCATCCTGGGAAGGATTTTCCATATGTCCGCTGTACTGTGGAAGCCTCCCTACCTAGCAGTGCACACGCAGTAGCATTCTATTTTTTACCATGTTATAGATGCAGCACTCTTCCTTTTTCAAGCAAACAGGACAGAATGTTCAGTGACACTAAAATTGAGAAATTGTTCCAATTATTATCTGGTTTGAGTCATATTCTCTCACTGTCGTAATATACCTGCTTCACTCCTGTAACCACACAACAAAGCTCTAATGACAAGAAATGCTACTTGGTTGCAAATCACTTGTAATAATTCAGCCTCTTGGTGCTGGGATGTGAAACTGCTGATCGGGGACAAACACTCATGATGCACATGCCAAACTTACAAAGCTGCACATGATTCCAACAGCCCTGGTATGCTTCCAGCTGTGCTGGGTTACAGAATGACATGGGAAGCCACCAGATTGTTACTGAGACACCAAAGAGAGTGCCATTTCAAAATAGAACTGGGGAAAGGGTGGAAGCTGAACACCTAATCTATGTCAAGGGTTATAGGGTATTTATGCTGCAAGCCGTAGCAGGATTTTTCCATTTTGAAGCAATACAGTAAGAAAAAATACCAAGCTCTTTTTCATAACCTTAAATAAGCGATAGAAGCTGAGAGACAAGACGGATCATGATTCAAGTTTTAAAATTCAGGTCTTGCCTGTTGTATCAAGACCACAGCGACAAAGAACTAGTGAAAAAACGAAATTGCATTATGAAGAAACAGCAGAGTGACCTACAATTAAATTCTGTTTCACTGCTTTCTTCTTCTTTCTGAATCTAATTCGTAATCAACATTTTGGGAAAGCAATCTGTGTTAACAGTTCAAAAATTTAGATCCTAAGGTGAAGAACAAGATCTTGCAGTCAGAATTTGAGTCTTATAACAGGCTCTCCATTAGGACTCTACCTAATATCATCCCACCAGCACTATATGAGGCAGCAAAAGGCATTACATTTAAAGTAAGACACCTGGAAGACTAATTATTCCACCTAACTCTCAAGGCAAACTCCTTTATGTTCTCAATTAAGAACTTGAGGCAGAGAACACTTAAAACTATGTTCAGTCGTTTCTTTAACGTTCAATGCTTCAAGATCTACGATATATACTACAGTTTAAAAACTGAAATTGAACCGAATAGTTCATAAAATTAAACATTCAGAACAAACCAGGGTTTCTTTCATCTTCTGGTGGTTTGCTATATACTGATTCTGGCAACACTGTTCAATAGCAAAGTGCTGATAAAAAGACTGTTGCAGAGAATCACTCTACCCTGCAGTACACATGAACGAACCCTCTATTGTTACCATTTGAAATCTGATTAAAACTCTTAATTTTGATGATTTATTACATTCCTTCATGGATTTTTCTGGACAGAACTACTGATGAGCAGTTGTTTGCCAGCACTGAAGCATTCAGTTAGTTCAACAGATATGCTTCACCTACTTCTAACAAACTCATTCTTACAGTGTCAACCTTTATTGTTTTAGCTACTGACAAACAAAATTCAGCCTTGTGGTCTAGGTAAGTTTGTTTAGAACACAGACCAATGGCTATTTCCATGTCTGGTCAATTAAACTGTTCTGAGTCTGGAAACAACAACATGTAGAGAGTAAAGTCTCTTAGCTGAGGTGAAATAGTCTTTTATAACTCATATGATGTAACCCTCATCATTATCTTCTCTCAGCAGACTGCAAAACAAAGATGTCAACATGATAGAAAGCACAGGAGAGTACAAAGAAGGTAAGAAAAAGATTTTCCAGTGAGACATGATTCCTAGAAATTAGAAAACCATGGTTCAATCCTCATATGCCTATTCTAAACATCTAGGACAAACTTCTTGTATTTGCCCTGCTTCAAAAATCTCCTAAATGACAGCTATCCCATTCAGAACACTCTGAATTTATGAGAGGATGGATGGAGAGCATATTATACAAGAAGCTGCTCTTAGAAGACAAATATGTCAGTTCTACTTTTATCAACTTTTGGCACTATTGGCTGTATCTTCAGAGCATAGTTTTTACACATATACCACGCTCACACTTTCCTTCCGAAAAAGGAAGAACAGCAGGACACAGCAAAGATGCTGAATAGAGAAAATGGGAGGAGTTGAGAGATTAAATGAAGTTTCCTCATACTGCCCTCTAATCTGCTCTGACAGACAATTGGCTTGCTTTTTCCCTTTCAAATAAAGGTAAATCTGGAGATATTCAAAAGAAAATGCAATGTCAGTTTCAGCATCAGCAGCACTCAAATACCAAATTTCCCCTTTAGTTCTAAAAGATATCTTCTGATAAAGGTTACAAGCCAACAGCCAGAGAAGGACAAAGCTCTGTTTATTATTGCAATGAAAATATATTAACTCTGCGTGTCATACTGCAGTAATGGGCACTGAAACACTGTTCTGCTACCTAAAAAAAAGCGTTCTCTTGTAGCACTACTAACAGCAATCATACAGCAAGAGAAAACCCTGCAGCCTTGTCACCACTTAGCTCACACACCACCAAAGTAATCTTTATCGATTTGGATACATTCTCCCAAACTGCTGTCAGAGGTTACTCTGTTTAATACATGAGAAGTAGTGAGATATTTATAATGTACAGCCTACATAGTCTATTTCTGCTTTTTTTGTACTGGACTTCTGCTACCAATGGTACTCACATTGGAAACCCAGCATCAAAATCACAATGTTTACAATCTGATTTATTCTCAGGCAGTGCATAGAAACTCCTCAAAGAGAGTTTGGTGAGGATTTCATTTGAAGCAGCTGCTCAAAAGATACTGCTCATGCTAGAGCTGTAACAGCAGCCATGAGAAATATCCAAACACAAAGCTCAAGGTTTTTTGTGAACATTGTAAGTTTAAAAAAATCCTCCTTTTTTCTATTAATTTAAAATGCAACATAAGAAATTATGTAACTCTGATATTTCTGCTTTGAATTGGGATTGGTTGAAACCAGCCAGTGTATTTAAAATTTGGAAGTGGAAGGAGAAAAAGAACAGGAGAAAACATGTGATTTGCCTTCCTTCCTAGAAACCAGAAAACAAGAAACATAAGAGAACGCTAAGAGTCAGTTAATGTCATCCTGGCCAAAACAGGGAGAAAAGGCTGAAACAGGCTTCTCAGAAGTACCGCAAAAAATAACTAAGATGAGAAAATTCTGTTCTTGTACAGCCATAAATTAGCTAAACCCAAATTAGTTCATGTTTTTCTAACTTCAAACTGTTGAGCTGCATCTTTCCAAGAGGAGAAGAGGATCATCTTGTTCCCAGAGATGAGTTCCTGATGTTATCATCCCTCAGCAAGGAAGGCAAATTTACACTAGTTACAACACCCTAGTTCAAGTGCTGAAGCTTTCACAAGATCTGCCTTATATGCCTGAAAGTCTGGGATTCAAAAGTTGTATGGAGCAGACATGGCAAAACAACCTAACGAACTGTCATGCTTTCCTATCTTAAATTCTTTCAAAAAGGGCAGATCAACTTTACAAAAGTGGTCTTTTTGACCTGCTAGTGAAAATAATTAGAACAAACCACTGGTTCTGGACTTCTACATCTATGGTAATCTTAGAGCCAGCAGCATCAAGGTGGTCATGAACTACCCTGTGGGTTAAATCTAATTTACTTTATTCCACATTTCTGCCCGCTGTGCCCTGCCACATGCTGACTTGGGCAGGCTGCTGTATGCACTCGAGCTGAGCCCAACTAAAGCCACCTCAAACTTCATTACACCCTACCATACCTGCACTGTAGCAAACTCGATTCCTCCTTCTCAATCACCACTTCCCAGCCTTGTTGCCTTGTTAGTTCAGCAACAGCTTCATGGCAGGGATGGGACATCTTAGGGTAAAACTCACTTATCTTCACAGGATGACAGTCGTTATAGGGGGGACATGAGGTTTCTTTGCACCTCACTTTGTACAGGGTACAACTCCTCCCACTGTAACAGCAACAAGAAGGTGCAAGGGTAGAAATACTGCAACTGGGATTACACCAAGTGTTACTCTGGGACAAAATTCACAGTTGGTTGCTTCTGACCAGGAGAAAACCACAAAATTTCATTCACTGGGGACTTCATATTTGGCAATCTGTGCTTGCACAGTTTTAGTGTAGGTTTGCAAAACATTTTGAAATGTTTCTATCTATAGTGTAACCAGATTTTTAAAACATTGTTTTTAATCAGAAGACTGTACTTCTGCATACTAATTTTTATTGCCAGTTTCACTTACATACATAAAACAGAAATGCCACCAAAGCCCAATGAAAACATGTATGAAATTTCCCTATGAAGGTCACTGTGCAATGAAAAAGGGTTATAAATGACACAGTCCATCAACATTTAAAGCCTGCAAATAAGAACAATTAAGATCAACTACAAAAGGGAAGTTAAACAAAAATCACAGGGAAAGGAATCACACCTTCAATTGATTTAAGAGGGCAGTAGAAATCCTGGCATGTGATTTACTGGCAGAAACTAAACACTCTAGTGTGGGCTAGTTGTAAAGAAAAAATATTGTCTTTTTTTTTTCCTTCCAGTTTTAAGTCTAGTGCACTGAATCTTAAGAAAGTACAGGTTCACCCAAAGTGCAGGCTTCTTTTGATGTTAAAGGGAAAAAATTAGCCTCCTCCATATCTTCTGTATTAAAAGTTCATTGAAGGAAGGCTAAACATTTCATTCACTGGGATGGTTCTGGTTTTTGTCATTTTTGCATAGTTAACAAGATCATAATTCACATAGGTCACACATTGTAAATATCCTCACTATATTGTTTTCCTTTCCTCTATAATTAGACCACCTTTTGTTACCAAGAATCCTATAAACTGTTTAACTGTGAATGGTTGTAAACTGCTCGTATTAAAAATTAGGCATCTCCTCCTCCCAACTTTGTGCAATGAGAACTGCATCCAAAAAAACCCCCCAACTATGGCATATAAAATCAACATTACATCTCTGACACCTCCTTCTGCAGGGATTTGACTCATATTACATCATCTGCCCACTTTATAAGGCTTCTGTCTTTTCTTCCATCCACACAAATTACTCTTTCCTAGGCATCTACCAACAAAGGGAGACATACAAGCTTACTGGCAGGAGAACAAAGTCAACCAGTTCAGCTGCTGTGGAAAATAAAATCACTCAATCTTCTCCAGAGCTGCAGGAAGGACACCATAGCAGCTATTCCAGTGGCTTCTTGGAGGCAAATGCAAAAGGTGCCCAAGTCTTGCCTGCTCAGCCAGCACACAGCAGCAGCTAGGGAGCTCAAGAAAAAAGACAAGGTTCCCCAAGAGCCAAAACATCTCAGTGCTGCTCTGCTCTTCCTTCTGCTATTCTGTTTTGGTTTGTTTGGTTTTTTTTAAGGTGTTTTCCCTAGCTAGAAACAAAGGTCCTTCAGGGAATTATGGCCCCATTTCTGAATGACCTGAGCTACTGCTGCCCCCCACAGGTATTTCCAAGGTTTTATTCAGTGTGTTTGCTTCCTGCTTCTGGTCATCCTCTACTTCTTGAAATCAAGGAGCAGTGGCAGCCACAGAACTCCGTATTCTTTTGTATTATAAGTTACAATGCGTATTTATTGGAGTAAGTAGAGTCATGAGACCAAGGCAGAATTATTTTAGCTTATGGGTATTAAAACCCCATGAAATGATAAGGTTCATTGAAGACATTAGTAGGATTAATAGAGCTTACCAGCAAATTTTCAAGCAGGCTCCTTATGAAGGGTACAGTCCTCTTAAGCACACAGATTCTTATGCAAAGGATCGTTTTAACTGCTTACAGCTGTCACAATCTGAATTGTTTTCTACAGTGTCAGTAGTGATCAACAGGCAACAGCAACAGACTTGCAAAAATTCTGAGAAACCTGCTATGCTTATTCTCAGGCCAAAAGGACAAGAATAGGGAATGTATGTGTGTCATTCTGGTAAACACAGCACCTCCAGGTTATTTTTTTTTCCTACCTCATCTGCAAAGAAAAGAGAACCTCACCTGAAAAGAAAAGAGAAAGGGGAAAAAAAGAAAAATTTTTGGAAGACATCTGTGTGGATGACCCTATCATTCACCCACCTATTGGAGATTGAATTATTTTCCTGCAGTTAAACATGGATTTGTTGTTTTCTTTTAACTGCAATTTGACAACAGCTGCTGTTTGACATACTCTGCATAAATTCTGATGCCGTGAGTAAATGTTTTCCAACAGCACACAGCGAACTCTCATCCACTATTTAATGGTAGTCTTAAAACCCCTGCATTTCTGCCCAAAAGGGTGGATTTTGAATTAACAAAGCATAGCCATTATATTCTAAAGAAAAATACACTTGAAGAAGCAACTTCAGCTCTCTTAGATTTCAGGTCATTTGGTCAAAGAGAGATTATGAATTTCCACAGCTCACCAGGAAGAGCTGCAGGGTTGCAGGCTGCTTTTTTTTTTCCTGGTGGCACTGTTAATGCTACAGCTAAGACAGCTATAAAGGAAGGTGAAGACACACAGGATTGTATAATGGAAGATGGATCTGAATTCCCATAATCAGGAGGGGCAGTGGGGGGGGACCCAAGTCATACCACCCAAACCTGAAGAATCTATTTCAGATGAAATAATAATATTACTCGGAAGTAGAATGTAATAGAACAGAAAATAGTATTACTAGATCAAAAAAGATGCTAAATCCTTGAGGGGATTATAGTCTCAATTAAGCAGTACAGGAACAACATAAATTTTCAGTAAGTACCTCTATGCTCTGTTAATTTGCTCAGGACTTTGCCATAACAGAACACACAGAGGAAAAAGCCACAGAGATTTGCATTGCAATTAAGTGGCTGCTTCCCAGCACATTTCACTGAAGGAGTCAAACAGCTCCTGTGACCACTGTGGGTGCAGATAACAGACAACACATCCCCTGCACTAACAAAAGTATTTAAAAAAGGTGCCAACTTGCTGCCTTTCCTGGTATCATGAAACAACTGTGAAGCTCCATCCAACATTCATTTGTAAACTTCAAAGAATATTTTTAAAGCATTTCATTATCCAATTAACAACAATTCTGAGAAATTTCCCCACTTCCTGTTCTCTACCATATTTCAGAGTTAAGAAAAAAACAAAGAGGAAAAAAAAAGTCCTATAAAAATAAAAAAGTATTTGGTGCACTACTATCATTATAATAACTAAAAGAAAACAATCTCTACTGCAAACTACTTTCCACTTGTAATGAAAACCTTGGTTTTCTCCTTTTAACCCCCATTAAAAGATCAGAGGGAATGCTGACATACAAGATTTGGCAGGCACACAAGAAAGTCTGGGTACCCCATCAGACATCTCTTGTTCTAAAACACCAGACATCAAGTAAAAAATGAATCTTGGCCTGATATCAGACCTTAATAGTAATATAGGGTAATTTAGCTCTTCATAAATGAAAACGTTCAACCTTTTTACATTTTACCTTCAGCAGGAGTGAAGAGAAAGGGAAGAGTAATTTAATATTGAAAAACAGCTTGCTAAACGGGTAATCTCATGATTAGACTCCTTTCATCTTGCTCAGAGCACCAATATGGTTTATGGGTAAGAAAGCTGTATTTGGATATAGTGATTTACACCAATGTCTAAATTAACATTATTTCCCTTGAATCTTGGTTCATATCCCACTTTCAGTTATACTCTTGCCAGGTTCTTTTTTTCCTGGTACTTTTTTCCTGGTCTCGTCTTTCTTATAAGAGAAAAGTATTTTTTAATGATAAATATGCCTCACCCTAGTCTGTCATAGAGTGTGAAATATTTTTTGTATAATCAGAAGAAACATCCCAACTAGAAGCTGGTAAATCACCTTTACCTTTGGTATAGTGCAAAAATTAATACCAATACTGTAAATCATATCAGCACTGAGAGGAGGCCCGCTTGCTAACACGATTAACAATGCTCACATATTACAAACCTTGGAAATTCAAATGATTCCAAATTCCCATCCAAATTAGTTCCATCAAGCCTTATGCTGTGCTCTTCATTCATTCTGATATAAAAAAACCCACCAAACCCCCTCAAGAAAACCAGGAAGCAGGAAGTTAAATAAAAGCACACACAATCACTTCACTAGATAACAGCCCTATGGATGATTCTCTGGTAGAATACCAACAGTGCATTTCCTTAATGGTTTGGAAATCTAAGGTCTTAATTGACTCAAGAAGAGAATCTGTAGCCATTCCTATGGAAGTAGAAAATACACTCTTGAGCTCTTCCAAGCCACGACCACCTTATCAGCCCTGAATTTACATCACTGAGGTACCTTACACCATCACCCACTCCTCACATACAGAGATGTCTGTCTTGCAGGCTCAGGTAGGTATGTGGGTGCCTCTGAAGGAAATCAGATCTGACAAAAAATAACCTTTTTTTACCCCAGAATTAACTCTAAAGACAAAACATCTAAAGATGTTATAGTCTGGTGAGACTTAATGCTGGGAGTCACTGCTGAACAAACATAGCAGTTGTATTCCTCCCACAGAGAAGTCCCTAACTTACTAAAAATGTATGCAAATACAGTCATCTTGAATTTATTACAACCCTGCAATAACCTTAAAACTTTGTTTGGCAGGTAATCCTAGAACAACTTGTTAGTTATCTCCAGAAAAATAACACTTTAATATGAAGTGGACTTTCCTCTTTTAATACTGTAAAAAATGTGGACCATTTGACAGTTATTCCAATACTAGTATTAACAATGGCAAAACAATAATCCCAAATAAAGCCACTGAATTTAAAAAGAAATTACTACATTGGTATTAAACACAGCCCATTCTTATACATGGGATTACCATACTGTCTGTAAGTGCTACAATACATTCCTTTACAAAGCATGTACAGAATGGGAGTGTTTATTATGGACATTTTCAAGAGCACAACAGTAATTACATTCCAAAGACTCAATAAAATCAGCAGGAATTGACATTTAGCTACCATGTGTATCTCAAAAAATAGTCATCCATCACAATGTAAACTTGGGAAGACAGTAACTTCCAAGTATTACCACCAATTTAATATAGCATTAATTAGCTACCAGTGTTGTTTGCCATAACTGAAATTTTCATTTCATGATGAAAGACAAATTTTTATGTTTTGCACAGTCTTCATAAGAGATTGCTAGTACTGCAAATCATAAGGTACTGCAGATACTTCAGAAGTAGTGGAGACTTAATTTTGAAAGTCTGCAGGAGCAACTCGGAGTCTCTCAGCAATATGGTCAATAAGCAAACAGTCATGATGGAGTTACTGAAATTAAAAACCCTGGCAATAATTAGATTTTGCACACTCTGCCCAAATTTAGAACATATATATGTTATAACAGTGTTATTAAGTTCTACTAGGAAAAGCAAGAAACTATGTTTTGTTTGCTAAATACCTAGAAGCACAACAGTGAAACATGCATTATGAAATATTAAGAGGTTATTTTCTCAGATTCCAGGTCAAGTTTCCCTTCAAAGCATTCATAAGAGATTCCAACCAGCTGGCCTACAGGGGTTCAGTTGAAAATAGCATCATACAGCTAAAAGAGGTGTTCTACAAACAGGCAATATGCTGTTTCTTGTGAACAGTAGAACTATCCCAAGACATGTATGCCTTATTCATTTTGGGCAAAACTTGCCCTAAATTACATGTGTAGACATATCTAATTCTTCCCCTTCTTCCTGCTGTACTGCTGCACACTAGAAAGCTACAAAAGGTGCCTAAGAAACTTTTAATGAGGTACTACAGTAATATAAGGTTGCACACCCTGCCCTACTGCAGATGTATTACTATCCAAAGACTTAGAACAGCTGTAAATTAACTATAGCTGGACAGTGGATATTCTCAGGATTCATGTAAGCCCCATTCAGAGAGCCTCACTGCTTTTACCTCTTACAACACAGGTCAGCTCTTAAAGAAGGGCGTGAGATATCTTGAACGAACATCACAGCTCCCATCACTCCAGCCCGTAACAGGGGATGGATTTGCTTGGTATTTCAAATATTACAGTTATCCATGTACTGACAGCATCCAGGAGAGGGCAGGAAGGGAGGGAATTTCCTTCTAGGACTAAGTGCAGAAAGCTAGGAGCAGTTGCAAGATATTAACAGACACAGTCAAACAGAGGAAGAATTTGAACTATTTGGCAGCCACTGCTCAAGAGAGAGCCAAACCGAGAGAATAAAAGTAGTATTTTGCAAGGCTCAGGTGCAGTTGCAGCACAAAAGAAGAAACCTGCAAGAACTAGTTTTGTACTTGCATCATTACATATAAAAGTAATATTTCAAGTAAATGTTATAGAGAAATATTAGGAGTACTTAAGATTACAACAAACTACAGGTTTGAACATTACATATCTAATATAGAAAGAAATTGTAATTGGTTCAGACATATTACACAAGAATTTGCTGTAATATTTCACAAACATGTGAAATTCCAACAAAAAAATCAGCTGACAAATTACAGAGATCTTAATAATCACTGCAGTTGTGAACAGGATTAAAGTAATGTGATGTATTTACTAAGGTCCCCAAATATGACTCCCTGACCATTCACCTCTGGTAATGGGAACAAGAAAAACATGGAGGTTAATTTAGAAACATTCATGTACAAAAGGCTGCAAATGCTGCTAAATTTTTTGCTTTGAAGTAAACAGAGTAAGAAGAAAATCCCTCCACTCAAGATAGCGTAAGTACAAGTGGAATTACACTGCGAGTACTTTAAATAGTAATAGGATTAAATTTGGGTGGTGTACAAAATAACACAAAAGGCACAGAACAAGCACATGCAGAGAATTAAAAATATCAAAAATATCTTCACCAAATACTACCAGAAAAAAATTGAACAATTACTTGTGTATTGCGTAGATACTTAAAGGACATTTATTTCTGGCTCTATGGCTGGCTATATATAAAAAAAGTATACCTTTTGCTTATCTATCAGCTAGCAAGAAAACAAAGAACCTCACCTCTGACCAATATAATTTATAAATATAATTTTATATTATCAATCTAAAAATAATAACAATTTTTTAAATAAAGGAAAATACATCTGGAATTTCAGCTATGCAAGCAGTTTCTAAATATTCAGAGAAAAATCAGAGCAACAGATTACTGCTATTATTTGTGTGTGAACAACCAAAACCAGATTTTACAGCTGCCTAAGTTAGCTCCCTACAAATTCCAATCACAATTTTTTCTTGGTGGCACTTGTTAAACCTGCATTTGATTTATTTTCAGTAAATGAGCACCTTCTTCTACATGGCTGTTACATTACCCCAGCATTCACACCATCAAGCATTGTTGAAATACAGAATACCAAACACAAAGTAAGAAATACACACAGCACAAACATAGTCTTGAAATTCCATTTGCATGTTTTTGCATGTTCTCTATGACCGTTCATAAATAAGTCCACTATCATCACTATTAACTAATGTAATCAGTGACCAAAATTCAGTCTTAATATGGTGACTTTGTCAGGAAAAGGAAAAAAATATCAACAGACTTATTTCTCAGCAGTAATCAACAGTCTTTTAGAGTAAAATGGAATACAAAAAAATACCAATATATCCCATTAATCTTTTACCTTCTTTAGGTTTTTATGATCTTTTTGAGGCTCTTATGCAGGAAAAAAAACCCTCTGCTCCTTCTCACTAGGCATAAATCAGACTGTCAACCATAGGTACCTTAATGAAATTGGTTTTGGTGGGGCCTTTTTGGTTTTTGTTCATTGTTTTTTTTTTTTTTTTTCTTCTCCTTAAGAACAATTATTTTCTTCTGCACAAAATAACTGGCACATTGATGCTTGTCAGAGTAATTTTGGATCCATATTTTTGTTAAGTAAGGCATCAATAATCATAGTGCTCATTTTGTTAGAGCTGAGTCAAGCCACACGTTACCCACTTGCAAAACCTGACCAAGAAGAAAAAAAAAAAAGGGGGGGGGGGAAAGGCAAGCAGCATTGTATATTTTGTATATTTATTTCTGCCATTAGTCATCTTTCTCCAGTGGGTTCAAATGAACCCCCACTGAGCTTTTTCTTTTTTCCTTTGTAGTCAGTATATGGTTTAGAGTAAAGTATTAGTATTTTTTGCTAACTACTTGTTTCATGTGTGTACAGGAAATTTACATATGATAATATGATCGAACACACCAGACTTAAAACTTAATCAAAGCCTTAATTTTATCTTTTTTGGAGGGATGTGAGTAAGTCAAATCATATTTTGATTAGTGTTTTTCTGGGGAATTCTAGGGAAGGTCTAGGGAAATTCAATGGGAACTGCAGGTGCTTGTCAGTGCAAGTAAAGAAACAAATTGAAGTTAAAAAATCACTTCCAGTATAACACATTCTCAAGATTCCCCTATAATATCAGTCTAACATCACCCTTCCAATCTTAAATTCACCACAATAGAATAGATGTTTCTAATTGTTTGGGGGATGTTATGCACATATATTTTGTAGCACTTTGCATGTTATTGGGATAAAACCAGCAATTTAAAGCTGCAGAATGGGCTTTCTCTTCAAAGGATGGATTTCTGTTAAGTCCTTATCTGCATATAGATGTTTATTTATGATCCTATTACCTGCAAAATTGTGACCAGCACTTTTCAAATATTCCTTAGGGTTTCAATTGTGAGAGTTAACAGGCAAGAACAAAAGCAGTATTTTAAATAGCCTGTGTTGAAATTTTATGCCTACTATGAATGGTGCTCTAAGAAGTGCCCCAAAAGTCATCAGGAAAAGAAACCTCATTTGAGGTGCGAAACTACTTCTAGAGAAAAAGCAGCCCCCCGACCCCAAGTCCTTCATCCCACAATCCCTGTCAAACAGCATGGCAGCTTTCCCTGTGATAATATATGGACAGGAAACTTCAAAGCAGCATCACAGCTTTGAAACTGTAGTTTAAGGGTAAAAGATGATTGCTTAAAAGGACAAGAAGTTTTCAGTAGTACCACGAAGCAGAACAATAGGTTTAGGTTGGCAATCAATGGTTTGAGTGCTAACCTGCCACAAAATCCTCAAACCAGTTAACACCACACACAGCCAAACACAATTCAACAAATTCTAAGCAGTATTAAAATTTCACCTGAATAAATACGCTTTCTTTAATGAAGCAGAAATCTTTGTCCACATCCCCCATTCTATCTTTATTCCTAATCTAAAGAGGTCGAAGGGAATGGATGAAACCACAGAAGACTCCAGTTATTCCAAAGCAATGTACGGCTGGTATACATATTAGTACTACGTAAATATCAAAAAAACAAAAGGCTATCACAGCTTACTTTTGTTTAAAAGAGATGTGATGCAGTGAAGTAACAATTAAGCAGTTCAACAGGAGGTATCTGTTTTAGCAGGATGCTGTATTCACTGGATACCCAAGAAAGAAAACCCAAGCACCTAATAACACATTTATCCTCTCAGAAGTATTCTTCAAATTAGTACATAAATAAAAGTTTTTAAAATACAGACATGTTGTGACATCAAGTATCCATCTTTTTAGTGAAGGTTTCACTATTAAAAACACCAGAGAACTTTCTCTTCAACTAACACCTAACACTGAGTACTGCTCAAGTTATGACAGTGCTTTTCCTCTTTTAATTTCTTTTTCTGTTACTGTGTTTACCAGAAGTTCTCACAAAGGGCAAATCATATTTCACACCAGTATGGAGTATTCACTTCCAGATCCCTTAGCAATGCTCTCCCACAAAAGCACATGTCCACACAGGTTTGTGAAAGACCTTATACATATTTATCTCCATACAATCTATTTTTGGAGTTATACCAATGCGCATGCTTTTTATTGCCTCGAAGGTTATCTTTCCTTCTGAATTTCTTTCAAGTGTCTTTATCGCTTCAGTGCATCTTGGCAAGCCTGCTACTTCCTGGTATTTTGAAATACCTTTGAAGACTCAAAAGTTGGGAGATTTTTATAACATCTAATAAAGAAGCATATCTTTAATTAACGTCTATCTATTTTTTCATGACTGGAGTAAACGTTGTTATAAATAATGTACTTCTTGGCACTCTAGTTTTTAAGCTCATTCCACAACAGTTTTCATGAAATGGATGTCCTAAACTTTTTGAGTGACATCTTGCAACACCTCAGATCTCCTTAACATAAACACTGCCAATACACTCAGTATCATTTTTTTGAACTTGCATACTGTGTATATTTCTTCTAGTTATTTTCTGCTCATTCTAGCATGAAGTTTACCTTGAAACATTCTGGTCTTTTAAACAAGGTATTGCTAGGCACTGACTGATAATGTTTTGGTACCTTCTTGCAGAAACACCATTATTTGACATTATTACATTAATTTCCTCTTGAAATGCTTCAAAGCAACACCAAGAGAAATAAACATTTTGCAGAAAGTCTTTGACCCATCTCAGCTATCAAACATTTTAGAGGCATCCTCTAAAGTACCACTTATTCCATCTGATTCTGCCCAATCATGTACTGACAGCAGTGTTAATTCTCTTCTAGCATTGAATGTGATAAGAAAGCAAATAAAAAAATATCTCCTGTTTTTGCTAACAGCTTCCCTACCAACTAGAGATGCTGGGTAAATAGGAAAACATTACACATCTAGGCTTATCCAACTTCAGGCTTTATTATTTTAATTGGTTTATTAATTGATCCTGCTCAGTGTTACCTTGGTTTTTATCCCTGGCATTTTACACACAAAATAACCATCATGTCTTTGACTTGAATATGGGACTTCGCTTCCAAGTATCAGGATGTCTTTCCCATTCAGATCTCAGATATACTACTACTACTACTACCTTCCCTGCTTCTTCTCCTCTAACTCCCAAGATTTGTTGCCTGCCCCACAGTCAGGTTATTTCTCTATCAGTCCAAAGAAGCATTTTCAACGAAAAAAATGTCAGCTTTCATCCACTAGAGCGGAGTTCCAAATGCTCATGCAAGATACATGGTAAAGGTACATTACACAAGCCTTCCCTTGCTCTTTTCAGAGAGGGAAGAAAAAAAGATTGAAACTCTCTAAATGGAATTGCTTGAGGGACTCTAGTAAGCCACACTGAACCACCATACATTTTGCAACAGAAACTTTTTCTACCATAAAATTAGTATTTGCAGTCAGCTACATGCACAAAACCATAGACACTCTCCAATGTTTTGAAGTCCACATTGGTCTTCCAGGGTCAACAAGATTGATGTACTGTGTCTTCATAAATATAGATGCATACACTACCCCTGACGTTGGTGATCACAGAAATATTGTGTGTAAGAATGTACCATCAATCCAGAATTTGAGAGACTTCTTTAATATCTTTCCCAAAGTTAAAACTGAAGACTCTCACCACAGACCTTGTAAAAGAAAAAAACTCCCAAACCCTCAACCTGTAGATTATGAAGCCTAATGACCATACATCTTTGTTTTCATAAGATTAACACTAAAGCGGTATTTTCTGATAGGACTGCATTTTCCCCTTATATATTTTCCCCCACAACATTCTGGTTTAAGTCTGCAAAAGTTACTGCTTCTGGATTTAGGGTTTTATTTCTTAGACTTGTACTGGTCTTATTTTTATTATCTATTTATTGTTATTTACCTAATTTAATTCTCTTATTGCTTTACCATTGGTAAGAATACATGCTTGATCTTCTGATTTTAACAATTTTATTTTGATAGCTGATGAATTAATTTTGTGTTACCCAGCCAGTGTTCAGAACAGCTTATAGTGTGATCTCACACAATCATAATCTTATATCCTACCCTGCCTGCATTCTGTGTCGCAGTGCCCCACATGTACAGGTACATACAAAACACAGAATTCAGTACTATCTCTTGACTAGGTAAAAAAGTCTCTGTGTATATATACAGATATGTGCACATACACTACATCTGTGTGTGTATATACATGTGTACACATGTACAGACAAGATATGTAGATGTATTTGCACCCACCTATCTGCACATGCAGGAGCATTCTTTCACACAAAAATGACCTTTATAAAGCTCCATGTTTTCAGGACACCCTAAGAAACTAACAGAACTGCAAAGAGAATTTTAGGCATGAGGACATAGCATTTCTGTGGGTTCATTGTAAAATGAACATTTGGAACATTGGAAAATACAGATGGAGGCTTTTGTCTTTAGTGTTTCAATAACTTTTTTGTAGAGTTCCAGTTTTCAAAGCTTACAGTTCAAACATTGTGTAGGCATGCATTAGATATTACAGTTTCAGAGATACAGCTCACAGGAGTGCTAAGGAGAAGGACTTTGCCCTGCAAATGCTAAATCACTCATGCTTGTAACTTCTGCAGATGCTCAAGTCAAGCTACACAACAGCTGGAGCACAGAATTACTGAGCACTGTTGTGCACAAAGTGCAGGGCACAGTCAGATTTCCTGCTACTGCAGAAAAGGCAATGTTAAATGTAACGTAAAGCTATTCCCCATATCCTCCATAAAATAAAGCTCCTGCTTGGTCTGTATTAACTGCTGTCAAGTTCAGCACAGGGATTAGAGAGGACAGTCAACCATTTCACGTGGGGGCACACATATCAGACAGGAGCCATGCCTCGTATGAGAGTAAAGCCCTGTACCAGCATTCATCATCTCCTGGCTGATAGTAGGCAAACAACTACCTTAAGCCATAGATCACATTCAGCAAGGAAGGGACTTTGCTTTCCCATCTTAACTTGCTAAAAGGCACAGAGGGCTGCCTCCTCTGACACCCTCCTACTTTCTGCTGCTCAGGAATGCATCCCATCTCTGCAACAGACAAGCAGCAGTTTGGCAGCCACTCTGCTGCATCTCTGCTACACAGCCCCTGCTGAGAAAGAGTTATGACAGCAAAATCTGAATATATTTCTCTGTAGAGCTCCAACAGTGTATTTGCTTTGCAGTGCTGAAGGACTGATAACTTGACATGTCAAAGCCATTTTACTACTCTGCAGCTTCCAAATATTTTTCCCTGAAATTCTTTTTTTATTTTTTTGTGCCCTCCTCCTGCACTGAAAATATTCTAATCCACAGTGACAGGACTTAGGGCTGATTAGAGTGTTTGCAAGCGATGACAAAAATACATTCAAATGGCACACAGCTTGTAGGGACTGATCTGCAACAAAGAAGGAAAATAATTTAGGAGCATAACCAGCTTTAAATTTGCAGTAGAATCATTACCTTCACCATCCTCAATCCATCAGGAAAGCAAATAATTGTAATTTCAGATGGGACATAGCTCTTGCATATTTAAAATACTCAGTAATTAATTGAGTGAAGGAAGTCCAACCAAATGCAGTAATTTTCCTTCCACAGAAATGAAACAGATTTAAACATAATCCTTGTCTAAAATTCATCCAAGTCCTTAATATTTGTTTAAATTATATTAGTCTTTGAAGAAAAATCTGACTCCTACACTTTAAAAAATAGCTGTTTTAGACAGATTTAATCAACTTTTACTACATGCTTCTTTTTTGCCTTTTTTTTTTAATGCGCAATTGATAGCACTTTTTCAATCTAGGCACTGTGCCTGTGGGCAGAGTGCTGGCTTCAACAGTTCTCCAGCTTCTACAGCCCTGTGTTAAGCACTGTGCCAGGAAATGCCTTATCCAGAAAAATTAAAAATGAACTATTGACTGCACTTCTATTCTTGCTCAAACTAGGCCACAGTACTGGTTTCAAGATAATCCTGTGGTACAGCCTGACACATAGTTCTTGCAAAGGACAGGCTCTATGCAATGAAAAGCAAACAAGCCATGCTTCAGGAGCTGTGGTGAGGCTCAAAAGCTACTCACAAACTCATCTCTTTTGGCAGAAGAAATTTTGACTGAGATGAAAATATGAATGAACACTAGAGGATCAGTATGGAGAGGAACATTACTTGAGAAGCCAATTTTTTAATATTTAAAACAGCATTAATTCCTCTGGAATACCTCCCTGTACTTAAGAGCACTCTCTACCTCTCCATCACATCAGATGACAAAATAAGGCCACTGCAAGTGACTGTATAATAACCTTTCCATCACCCGAGTCTCTCCAGAACATTTAACAGGAATATCACCAATCTGAGAGCTTCATGCAAATGGCAGACTTGGTTACAAGTCGCCAAAAGATGAGACTGGACCTCAGGATAATAGCTAGTGCACTCATCTGCCAAAAGGATCAGCTTTATCATTCCCTGCAGTTGCTTGAATAACCTCTGGAAACAGAGATACTCTCAAACTATTCATCCCACCCAAACACTTCTTAGTGCAAATTCAGCTGGTCCAAATATACATTTGTAGGGATCAAAAGGACACAAATTCCTCCCTGATTCTTAAAAAGCATTATGTCTGACCCATTGGCTGCTCTTCTGGGAGCTGGGACTAATCTCAGCTGGCCCACTTCTTTTGTTGATTCAAAACGGGACTTAACCATTTCAGCCCACGCCTTCCCAGCACCACTAACAGCAGTGAAACACAGACTCTCCTCTCTAATTCATACTGAAGGGGGAAGAGGCCCGACACGACTGGAAAGGGTCAGGGATTAGTCACCACCAGAAAAGATGGCAGAAGGAACTAATGGTAGAGAGGAGTTTATTGATTTTCTCCCTTTACTAACTCACACTTCCTGCTCCATTGAAAACAAAAGCACAAACGGAGCACTTGATCAAGAACCAGGCTCTCCATAACCTAGTCTGCCTGTCACCATCTGCTTGGAGACAGTTCCTTTCTGGTTTGGCATTCCTCTTACAGTACATTTGTCTACACCATGACACTCTCTTAAGAAGCTGTGTGAAAAAGCTTAGCACAGGGAAGACAAGGGAGAAATAAGAGATGCTCCTTGTGAAAAAGCAGCAGACACTAGCCAAGAACAAACAGCCAAGTTCATTGTTACTCTCTCTGTTATTCGAGGATTTGTCCAGGATCCTCTGAGAGTGTTTGTAAGATAGTCAGTATATAATTTCTCCTTTTGGCCTTTTAAGAGGTAGTCAGTAAGTTTGGCTTCTTTTTAATTTACACACTCACACATATATACATTTGTAAAAAATTCCTGAAATGAGTGACAATTACTTAGAAATCACATAGTACTTCCCTTTTCAACTCATGACAAATAATCAAGCCTTGGAAATGTCCTTATGCAGTAATTTCTAAACACAATTTAAAAGTTTTCATGCTAACAATCATAACTGAAAATAAGACAATAATATCTTTTTAAGCCACTAATGCTATTGATTTATCCAAAGAAATAGCAAAGCACAATTTGGTCTATCAAATCCCACACAAACTACTTTGTAGTTGGCTTTCTGCTGCCTTTCCCATCCTCATCTGAAACTGGGGAGACATCAGAGCAGATACCTTACTTTTTTGTTCTTTTAGGTAGACCTTGAAAGTCAGACTATGCAAATGACTATCTTGTCTTCCCTGCCCCAAACCCAAATCAATGGGAAAAACCTCAACCTAATAGAGTTTCCAAAAAAAAAAAAAAAGTTTCACTATCTTTGTTTATACTTTTGTTTTCTACTTTGCAACTTAGTGAGGCTCAAAACAACTGAGCTACTTTACCAATAGAGGAAAAGTAGGGAAATAAATGAAACATCCAGCTGAGGACTATCCCTCAGGAAAGCACTAATACCAGTGAAGTCAACTCTAACAGTGAGCAAGGGAAGAAGCAAGAAGCAAACTTGAAAATTCTAATTAAATGAAGGAGGGGAAAAAAAAAAAAAAAAAAAAAAAGATAAGCCTGCAAGTTTTCCATCCCTTTCCTTTCGGTATCACGGAATCACATCCAGTATGGAAATTAACTCAAGCTGAGACTTCAGTAAAAACAGTACCTCATTGCAGCACTGCCTGTTGTCTAGGATTTTTTTCTACAGACTTCATATGTCCTGATCTGTACTGATGTTCCCCTTTCTTTAACCAGCAAATCTGGAAAACCTAGTGATGAACCACTTATGAATTTACCTAATCTAGGGCTTATGTAAAGACAGAGGCACTTCTGACATTTAAAAATGTGTTTTAAGCCTTAATTTGACAATAAATGCTTTGAACCATGAGTATTAACAATGCCATAAAGACAAAGCTAACAGATAAAGTAACAGTGAGCTAGTAAGAAATGGGAGTATTTCTCCTGGTATAACCCACCCCCCCCCAAAGCCCAACAAAAAGAGTCCACCCTCACATAATGTGTGGGAATGACAGATCCGCTCTGACTAAAAAGACAAAGTTGACATGCCTAAAGTACATGTTTAGGAGCCTAGACTTGGCTTAACTTAAACAACTTTGATTGGATGGGGTCCCTCAACAGTACTAAAACTGCTCTAATTGCATTCTTCAAGCCAGCTGAAAGCTGACAGCTTCCGCTCTCCCACTCGCTATCAGGGCACATCAAGGACTTCTGTTATGAGAGGAGCACCTGGTCCAAATTTATTTCAATGGCCCAGAGCAAAAAGGGAAGGTGCTTAATGTTCAGCCACAATGGTGACATTTTTACGATATGACCAAAGTTCAGAAACAAACAAATGAAGGATTTGAAAGGCGCATGAACAGAAAGGGTGACAATAAAAATTCAACATTAATATATCAATTTTAAAACACATACCACCCATATCCTTGAGGGCAAGGCCAAAAGTTCGAAGCAAAGAAAAGAAGAAATCTGCAGAGCTAGCTTGGAAGAAAAAAAAAATTAATTCTCTGTTACTGTTTGAAAGAAATGTTGACCTTTTACTGAAAAATGACACATTTCATTCCATCCTATTTTAGATTACTACAAGTACTGCCAGTCATTCCACCCGAAAGTGGTGGCACATTTCAGCTTTAGCAGAATAACAAGTGATAGGGCTGGAAAATCTCTCAACATTTTATGTTAAATTGTCTGGTTTGTGTCCCTCTCCCTGCCCCATGGTTAAAATCAAATTAATTGGAGGAGCAGGAGAAGATGCACACAGGTTAATACTATAAAATCTTCAGATCAGCAGAGATGAGTGAATAATTATTGAGAAATTCATCATAGTGTTAAAGAGGCTTTGATAAATGTTTCTCAATTTATTTGAAAAATACCATTGCTATTTTCAATCGAACCTTTATGAACATGACACTCTTGTTCAACTCAAAATTAGGCCAACTTTATTTCTGCAGCTACAACTAGGCTACAATTAGAGTCATTATGTAAATTTATAGAAAATTTCTCATGTACAGAATGACTTAAGATTGGACAATTTTAGAAACTGAAATGCTGAGATTGCTCCACAGTAATCAATGCATATCCACACAGTAAAGCAAAATGACAGAAAATCACACATCTATGCAATGACATAGGAAGCATCGATTAATGCTTTATAAATAACAACATTTAGGAACAATTTTAAATGTGTGTTACTAAAACAGGAAACCAATTTATTCCACATTAAACAGTTCTGTAGTGTATATATAATAAAGACCTGAGTTCTATGCCTTGAAAATGTCTATATGGGTACAAGAATATACTGAAAGAGAGAAAGTAAATTCTTAAATCAGTACTTTGGCTTTTGTTTTGCAGCAGAAAGCATATATTCCCTCCTTACTTTAGTCAGTATACGTAGCCAGATTTGCTACCACATATGAAGTTACTAGCATGCCCACATGTGGTATTTTTCTTTACTAGATAGACAAAAGTGTAATTTAGTAACTGACTGAGAAAATCTGCAGTACAATCTAAAGTACTTATAAAAGACACCTTTCAAGAAAGACTGAAATACATAACTACACAGGCAAAGTCACACCATCTTTTAAAATGAATTCCAAGTAATGTATGGAACAGTTAATACTGCAATTTCTTGCAATTTTATGCTGCAGCTCTGCCTTCAACTTCCCCTGTGTTCTGCAGGGCAAATTAGAGAACAATACCCAAGCACACTTTTCTTGGTGGTGTCTGCTGATACCAATCATTAGTATTGACTAATTGTGACTATGGTGCTTGATCAGGCGCACACTTCTCAGAAATATTCTCCTTCTGCTTGCTTCCTACTAACTGGGACAAGCTTCCTTAAGGTCTTTTCTCAAGAACTGCCTGATTTTAAGAAATAGAACACTTCCTTATTTTACTTATATTGATTTTTTCAGATAGCAATTTTCAGTGCACTAACAGACATTTTCTTTTCCCTAAGCAAGTAATGTTTGTTATTAAAAAGCTGTCTGTAACAGGATTTAGTGATCTTTAAAAACCTTCACTTTTCCCAAAATCTGCTAGCGAAATAAAGATTTTTTTAAAAGAAAACAAAAGCAAAGAAAAAGGGGAAAGAAGTGTAGAAGAAACACATGCATAGTGGAAGAAAGAGTTAACAAAATCTGCAGTGGGCCTCAAAATGAGCTATAAAAGTTCCGTAATGAACCTTCTAGTCCTGAACTATCTCTCAGGCGCATTCATTTATATTTCTTTATGCTGCCATCTCTCACTGCAAGTATAACAAGAGAGTTAAAATGTAATTTTACATGTAGGTATATCACCTCAAATTAGCAACATAAAATTACTGACATTTATTCTAAAGAAAGCCCTACTGGCTAGAGGTAAAATGCTGAACTAGCATCTGTCAGTACTGCTAATTGAGGTAAGGTTGGGAACTATAAAGTACTATTAAAGGAGTAAAATAATACCAAATGGAAACGCTGAAAAGGTACACTACCCTTCTGACACTCTAAATTATTATCCCGATTAAAGTAGCTACTATGTCTGACTCCTAAAAGTGCCATGAACAGTAATGTCCTTCAGAATTGCAAGCAACATTTTTACGGGCCACAGTACTGGTAAAAAAACCCACATTAACAAATTCTTGCAATATAATATCTATATGTTTGATGTATTTTTAATGAAGTATTCCATCTCCTGTATTTTTAAAAAGCATCTGTCTTTTTTAGAAAGTCCAGCATTTTCATAGCTCCAGCTTCAGCAGTTCCACCCTGTCGTCTTCAGGCTAAGCTTTGAGCAGATCTTTAGACCATAAGCTACTTGCAAGGCTCTTGCCATCATCTTGTGAATGATGATTGACAACAGCATAAAATCCAACACTGGACCAAAAGGTAAAACAGTTCAATCTAGAAAAGTATTAATGAAACTTATCCAACTGTATCTTTTTTTCTTGTTTGGCATATCTACTCCTTTGACACCACAGTGTAGAATTCTGCGTATTCATTTGGGAACACACAGCAAATTTTACAACAGCATCTAGAAGTCTTTAAGTAAATTAAGTTTGTCAAACAGGCATTACTGCTTCCTCTTTCAGGAGGAATAGCCAGGGAAGAGAATCCAATTTGTTGCTAGGCACAGCTTTTAGAAAATTCAGAGACCTACAAAACAGCAGCAGGTGTGGTACGAAATAAAGGCAATATGGAGAACATTCAAAGATGAGAAGAACTATTTTTCATTTATTTCTGTGTGAATAAGCATGATAGGTAAATTTATTTGCAGATACCTGCTCTTTGAGAAAAATGCCTGATGGCAACACAGTCACAACAGCATGTCTACTCTGCTTGGAAAATATTAAGCTGTTTTAGGTTAAAAGCAATCATTTATGGCCAGATCCTAAGGGATTTCCTTTTGTACAGACTTTTTGCATGAGGAACAAAATATAGTGTATATTTCTGACTTGCTAAAAACTTTCATAATAGGACTAGTTATCAAAGGAAAATTCATGCCTGCCCTTTCACCCCCACAGATAAACTGAAAAATTCGAACAGGTTTAACATTTGGACATACTAAAATGAAGCCAAATAGAACATTCTTTAAACTGAAAACAATTTCCAGGCTGAGCTGTATGAAACTTATGTAGGTCATACATAGAATCTTTAACCTCACAAAGTTCAACAATGGGCAGTACAACGTCCTACGCCTGGGAAAGAACAACCCTATGCACCAATAACGTGCTGGGGGTCACTCTGCTGGAAAGCACCTTGGCAAATAAGGACCTGCGGGCTCTGGTGGACACCAAGTTGAACATGAGCCAACAGTGTGCCCTTGTGGTGAAGAGGGCCAAGAAGGGTATCCTGGGCTGCATTAGACCTGCCAGAAGTGTTGAGTAGAGGTTCTTCTCCACTCAGCACTGGTGAGGACATGGAGTGCTGTGTCCGGTTCTGGGCTCCCCAGTACAAGTGAGACATGGACATACTGGGAAGAGTCCAAAAAAAAGGTCACAAAGGATGACAAAGGAACTGGAACATCTCTCCTATGAGGAAGGGCTGAGACCTGGGACTGTTCAGCCTGGAGAAGGCTCAGGAAGGTCTCATCAGTGTGTACGAAAGACTAAAGGGAGGGTGCCAAGAGAACAATGCCAGGCTCTTTTCAGTGGTGCCCACGAACAGGAACAGAGGTAAAAAAACGAGACTCCTGTCTGAACAGCTGGAAACACTTTTTCATCATGAGGGTGGACTGAGCACTGTCACAGGTTGCCAAGAGAGGTTGTGGAGTCTCTATCTTTGCAGAAATTCACAAGCTATTTGGACAAGGTCCTGGGCAGCCTGCTCTAAGTGACCATCTTTGAGCAGGGGAGTTGGACCAGATGACTAAGCTGTAGAGGTCCCTTCCAACCTCAACCCCTCTGCGGTTCTGTAAAAGAAGCTCCACAATTTCAATGTGCATTTTACATCACCAAGGAAGTATTTTTCGTATTCTAAATGATCTGAAAGTCAGTTTTGGTGTGGGAGACTGCATGCATGCAGACATGCATGTACGTATTATACACAGGTGTCCTTACTCCTTTGAAAGGACAGAGAATTGGTACTTAACGTTTTTACTGCCTCAAGAATTCCACATCCTAAGACCTCACAAAAAAATACCTTGTTTGAAAAGTCACAGTGAATCTACTGCATATGGACAGTTTTTAAGAGGGGAAAAGGACACAATTTTTCTCAAGTTAAGAATGCCAGCATAGTCCATCAAGCTAATTAAGGTGTTACCTGCCATAGAAGAGTCCCCAATTTCACAAAAAAGAATAAAGAAAAGCCTCAAAAGCCACCAAAGTTCTCCCTGGTATTTTGTCAGCATTCAAGTGACATCCACAGATTTAACTGAAATGCACCAGTTAACTGGGGCATTAAAGCAACCTCTGCAGAGCTGGACAATTTGTAAAGTTCATTAGCACCCAGATTACTTTCCTACAGACTCTTTGAGCCCCTCAAAATCATATGAAAGATCATTAGATTCTGACACGCTGTTCTTCTATATCTAAATGACCTTTCAGATATGCTTTTCAGGTTCTCACCGTTAACACTGCATGCCAAATGTCACCAAAATTTTTTTGAAGTTAAGTGTCACCAGAAGACATTTTGACAGGCCATTTTGTTGCTAGATAGAGCAACAGAATTATGTTACACTGAGGGTGAGGGACTGAAAGGGAGAAAAAGCATCTGATCCCCAGCCAAGTACACCATTACTTCAGAGTTACCCGCAGAGAAACTTATGGAGGAAGGAGAGGCCACTACTCCAAGCAGCTCAAAGCTCCTGGAATCCTCAGTCATGGGGTGTTTTAAAGAGACCAAGGAAGCTGGAGAAGATAGGCAGCATGGGCTGCACTACAGGGTAGTTCCCCAGTCTTAAGTACCACCTAGGTTCCCAAGCAGGGCCAACTTTTCTCAGTGACCAATTTCAACAAAATGCAGACTGACAGTCTGTTTTCCCAAACCTCACACATGCTTTGGCATAAGATGATTGAATAATCTCATCTCTTCTGAGAAGCAGGCTCAGCTTACACCTGCTCACATGTGCAAAAATGGGGGCACCCACATCATGCACCAAGATAGCTCACATTGCCAGAATGAATATGACTCTTTCCTGTGAGCCCACTGTACCTCTAGGTGCGAAGAAAGCATGCAAACTAATGCTTTAAGAGGATTAGGGAAGAGAAGAGGGAGGATCAGGGGACACATTTTTATAGGAGAAGGAGAAAAATACATTGTTTTGTCTGTACCAGAGATGAGTGTCCTTCTTTTGACTTGCAAGTCCTTCCTTTCCAAAGAACTCCATGGCAGTAAGACAATCCAGTTCAAACAAACATCAGAACAAGCCTGCCACATTGTCTGAGTCAATCAGTATAATTGAAAACCATTAGAAACTGCACGTGAATGAGCAAACAAGCATCAAAAGTTCATGCACCTTCAACTTCACAGGGACAGCCAAGAACAATTTTCAATAAAAGGAGTTCCTAGTAACTTCCAGAAAACTGAAAAATGTCTATGAATTACTCAGTAACTGAAAGAGAAGAAGGCCTTGGGTCAGATGCACTTTCTAATGCACGTCTCCTATCCCTGTGAAACTGACTTTTTGCCAGCATTATCTCGTGCACCATCAGCACTCAGGACTGTAGACTTACATGGTAGGAGGGAATGAAATTTCCCCATCCTTAGGAGCAGGGCTGCATCTTCCAACGTTCTCCAGCGACATCTGGAGATGGCTCATCTGACTACCACCAACATTAAAGGAAGCTCACTGCACTGAAACAGTGTTAGAATACCATGGAATTCCAGAGAAGTCAGACTTCTCAGAGCCACAAAATTTACAATGTTAACTTGTTATTAGACGAAGAGCTTACCAGTGGAATTTTAACAAACAGGTAAGGAACAATTGCCTGCTGAACAAGCCACATAAAGCCATCTTTTTTTTTTATTTTTAACAAACAAGCAGAACATAATATCACAGGACTTGCATGAAACTTCACATCATACACACACTGAACACATGAACTAGACAGTGGGGTGTAGGGGTGTGTGTGTCTGCTCTACATGCTACCCAAAAAAAAGCAGACCACCTGCAGCTTAGTCAAGAGGAGATTTCAAAAATACAGACGATAAAAGGAACTGAGAGGGTGGTACAAAATAACCAGCTTCTCCAAATAAATGATCTCCACAGCTGTAAACTGGATTTTAAGTTCCTGGGGAAGCAGGAACAAATCCACAGATAAAAAAAATGTCGCACTGACCTAATAGATATGTGGGAGCAAAGAAAAGCTGACATTTCTGTAGCAACAGAACTAATGGTGCATGGAAGTATTTAATTGCAAATTTTCAATTAAGGTTTCTGACTTTCACTGGAGTTTTCTTGGTGGTTTTTTTTGGTTGGTTGGTTGGTTGGTTTAGGGGTTTTTTTTGTTACAATGCAAACTAGGATGTTCGTCAGGGTTTGGGAGTACATAGATTTGAGAACTCAAGCAATGATGTAAGTGTAAATCAGCAAAACCAGCTTGACTTTATTCCATCTACAAGCTTTCCCCACCCAGAAAATTTTCCAGAAACATGAGCTGAACCTTGAAGTTTGTTAGATGCTCTTTCCCAGGCCTTTATAAACGAAAAGCAATAAAACGTTGCAGGCAAAGCATTCTGATCTTAAGACACCATGTACAGTACTTAGAGAAACCACCCTATGGAAGTCTTGTTATTGCTGCCTATTAAAAAAGAAATCTGAAAACCAGAAAGTTAAAGCCTTGCTGCTGTGGAGTAAAAGAATGGTCTTTTTATGGTGTGCTACTGCTGCCTTAAGGGGTAAATCCTGTTTAGGGCAAACCCTAGAAACAAAAAAGCCCAGCACCACTGTTGTATTAAACAGATCCCTCTTTTTGCTGATTTTATGGCGCACATAGAGCAAAAAACCTCCTTATCAGAACAAATGCTCAACTACTTACTTGGAGCCAATTAAAAATGATTGTAAGATGACTTTTAAATTAAGGCTTTCAAGATATTCAGCCAGCCAAGTAAACTGTGAGAGCCGGATGCCCACCCTTAAAAGTTTAGTGCTAGCATCTCACCACCCACTCCCTCTTGTTTCATAAAGTTATTTAAGATTCCAGGTTCCTTCTTTGATATATGCAAGCTGCTTTTTGGGAGGATTGGTCTTTTTATTTGCAGATAGAGTGGGGGTAAGAGGAGGAGGAAGGGAGAGAGAGGAGAGAATCAAAGCTACACAGCTTCAATTTGTATTACAAATGGAAAACTCGTAGGCTCCAAAAAATCTCAGTCATTAGAAATTTTACGCCAAAAAACTTAAAGCGAACAAGGTGGAGAGGTACTATCAGTAAATCAAGTGAGGGCACCCATCTGAGGTTAACTTGTACCTTTAAATAAAGAGAAACTTAGCTCAATTCTTTTCAAAAGCTGTAGAGCATCGAAGCAGTGGGACTTTTAGTAATGGAAAAAAACCCTCATCTTAGGCTCATCTAGATTTTTTTAAAGGTAGTTAGAGAAAGAAATTAATTCCTCCTCAGCTATTTCTCTCTATAATTCATAAAAATGATAACTAGCCAGACATTTAGTTTTGTTTTAACCAGCAATGGGAAAGAAGCAATCAAGTTTTCCTTCCTTTTTTCATCAGTCTTTGAAAAGCAGTAACATGCACAGCAAGGAAAGATTAATAAAACTTAAGACACATTAATTAATTCAGTGGTAGTGAGCCAGTTTTATCCTACTTGTAATTACAGCCCCATTGGGAAGATATGTCACATATTAAGGTCCAATCATTATCTACCATATCACCAGGCTGGAATATGGAAACAGATGTTACCAGTGTTTTCAGTTCTCTTTGATATCCAAACATGAACTTTACAATGTGCAAAAGCAAGAAAAAACTCAAGCCTAACCTCAATGTGTATTTTTAAAAAAAACTCAAAACCCAGGAAAAAAATTAATATTGAATTAATGACTAAGAAAAAGCATTTAAGAGGATTCAGGGTCTACTGTAAATTCAAGAAAATCCACATCTTATAGAGCTGTTTGCCACCAACAGCACAGAAACATTTGTATGACTGTTTTACCACATTAGACAAAAGAAACACAAAACATTACCTGCTAGAGGCTTACTTCAATAATCTCAAAGTATTAAAAAAATGTGTTTTAAGATAACACATCAGAGGCTTAAAACAAGCTTTAAATAATTAATCCTTTAAAAAAAATCACAAATGGATCACATGATATTTTGGTCATAGAAGTCTATACGTATATTTACTGAAGTTAACTTATGCCAGGTGAGGTTGACACCCAAATCCCTGTATTTAACTGAATATGTTTTTAATGCTTTTTCCCTTGACCTTCATGCTCCATTGCAGCAATTGTATTTTATCTATAAATTGGTGTTTAGTGTTGGTTTATGTTATGGATAAAAACTTCAAGGGATTAATACTGCAAGCTTTTTTTAAAAAAAAGTTATTGCACACATGTTTTTAAAGTATTTATGACAGAAGCATATTCATGTATGTATGGGCATACATACAGATACTCACACAAAGCCTGACTTCCACTAGAGAGCAAAAGGCAGCAACCCTTCGTCTCAAACATGAAGTCATTTCTCAGCTACAGAAATAACTCGCACACATGAAAAAATTAGCAAGTCTGGGGGGTTTGCCTTTGTTCAACTGTTTTGTTTTTTTGTTTTTTGTTTTTTTTTTAGTATATCTGCATTTTCAATGACTTGTTTATATTCTAGAAGCCTATGGCATACATTTCATCCCAGAGTGAATTTTTATGATAGAGTTATAAACCCCTAAAGAAACAGGGTTTACAATGGAAGTGCTGACATAACTAACTATAGCAGCACTAGCAGTGCCTCTGTAATCAAGGCACATTATATTTATGAGGTAGGTAAAAGTCTGTAACCATCAATCACTGGAATCATATTGACAGATTCTAAGTTTGAGGTCCAACAGAATTAATACATTCAGTTTCTCACACCATTGATATGAAGAGGAGAATTTGCAGGCACTTTTACGAGCTTAGGCTTTGACATCTTTACAGAAATCTGTGAGGGGCTGTCTTGCTGAAACATTTCATTAAACTGCAGCCTCAGCATTTCTGGGTTTCACACCAACCTTTCACAAAATGCTGGAGAAGTAGATTGTCCAGAAACCAAACGTGACCTTATTCACATAAGCATGCTTCATGAGCTGGTCATTGCCAACATTAATTCTACGTATATCCACCAGACATTTAAAGTTATACCTAAGAATGATTAATCACCCAAAGAATATCCAACTCCTAAATTATAACTCAACATCCCTATATAAAACAATCTAAAATGTCAGCACCTCTGTCTTTATGATATCACACCGTTCCAATAATTCTGTTTTACAAGTAAATTCCTATTATACGTTAATAAGTGCTGTTGGTGGCTAAACTTCATGCCTTTGAGTAATGACCAGGTTGAAGGCAATTAGGCCGGCCAGGTGCAGCTGGGTTAGGTACTAATAAAAAGTTTTTAAATTTTACTATTTCCGTTTGGATTTTGGGGATGCATTCCAATCTGCCCAAATTAGGGAGGAAATTGTTTCCATGTTTTCAGCTGTTCCATGGTCTGACTATTACTGACCGATAACTTGCATAGACTTTTTTTTTTTACTTGCATACATACGCATTCACAGGAGCAACGTCTTTATTTTTCAACTTGTCAGAGCAGTGCAATAGGAAAATTAAGAAACTATTATATAAGTTTGCAGAAAGAGTTTCCAATTCAGTCACAAGGGTAGCTGGGCTTGAGTGAAACTTTTCTGAAATCAGAAAATCTGGGTTGGTTTTTAAAAATCTTTCTATACAAATGTAGGATAAGAATGAAAATGCAACCACTCTTCCTGAAGTCTAGACTGTTGTTTGTTTTCCGTAACAACTTAATTTTTTTAAAATTACCTGAGAACTTTTGTTTATTTTTTTTTTTAATCCAGCTGGCTTAACACCATTTGTACTGATTCTAAAAGCCATGGTTCTATTGAGATGCATATAGGAAATGGTGCTAATGCCTGTTTTTAGTCAGAGGAGGAAGGCTTTCTGAAGAGACATTACTGCAGGCAGCATGCAAGAGTCTTCTGTGCACACACACACAGACATGCACTGTCCTGCCCTCTTACATGTGCTCATGTGTGACTCTTCCTCCAAAACTCAGTCCGAAGTTGAGCACAGAGAGCAACACACAGGCTGCTTCCAGAGGCATCAGGAAACTTCCACGCCTTCTCACCAGGATTTTCTCAGTAGGCAGTGGTATTGCCATGGACCTGAAGAACTGGGGGACAGAAGAATTATCCTGTCCCCCCCAGAAAAAAGTCTTGAGATTTTGGATGGCCCTGAGCTTCTCACCCATATTGTAAAGTCATTCTCTCTCTCATGAAGCTTTACTTTCGGAAAATGGGAGCCGTGGACATAGGTTCGTTTTACATTCTCACAGCAGCATTTGTTAATTTTCATTTTCTATTTGCAAACCATACAGAGATAGCACTTGGTTCAGGAAGGTCCTGAGCCACAAATTGCAGGTCACTCTGAGAATATTCAGCAGGATTCACACAAGCTTTCCCCATTCCTACTGTCCAGAAAAGCATCCCCAATGAAGTCTGTGACAAAATGCTGCTTAACAGGAACCTTGGGTCTGACTGACTTCAGCCACTTCTGATGAAAGCTCACAGCAAAGCGATGATGCCGAGAACACACTGCACCAGTGACTGTAGAGACACACTTTTCTGCTTCCCAATGCCCCCAGTTTAGCAGGCTCTTCAATCAACAGATTTGTACCCTGAACTCTTTTTAAGTCCCAGTCAGAAATTTAACCTCAATAATCTATAAAAATCCAATAGCATTAACAAGAAGGCATCACTGGACAGGATTTCAACGCAACTAAGCTGCAACCTCTGCTCATTCTGAAGATTATGCACAGATTTGAGCTTGGGGGGGAAAGAAAATGGATTTTTGAAACCAGAACAAAAGTAAAATTCTATGTGCCAATTAAACACCCCCCATAATTAATTCCTATGACTCTATAATCTGAAGTTAAACATGGCATACATTCACTTGTTTGAAGGCATTGCTTTGCAGGCAAAATGAAACAGCTGTGCAGCATGTAGAGAGGGACATAAAAGGGATCTCAAAGAAAATTACTTGCTTTGCCTCCACAAGTGAGCAGTGAACTGAGGAGAGCAACTTGTAGGTACATATTTAAATATGCAGAAAACTGCTCTGAATCACATGCTTTGCTACAACTGCCTGGCCTTTCAAGGGATTAGTGAAGTACCACACACACAGTCAAACCTAATCATAAAATGTAGGTAGAAAGACACAGGATATTAAAACAAAGCTCAGTAAAAAATGCCAAAGCCCTTGCTTTCAGAAGTATCCATAGGAACAGATTCTTAGAATCTGCAATATCTCACAATTTCTTAGCTCTAAAGCATTGCCATTCGATTTAAAATGTTCTTGAATCATGATGTTCAAGAAAAAGATCATCTAGTACTGATTACACAAGTAAAATGAGAACAGTTATGAAAATCTGCAACCCCCCCATATCTGTTTTTAAATAGCATCCTATTTTGAAATTATTATATTTGATTTTCCAGTAAGTTAGTTTAACAACACAAGTGATTGTGTGATACAAGTGATACATGTGATCCTCAAAACCCTCCCCTGTAACTCTGCACATTTTAAAACTTAATTGCTTAGTCAGACTTGGTCAGTAAGTTTCATGAAAATAAAGAATGTTATCATCATAATAATAATACTAACAACAACAATAATAATAACGATATCAGATTACAGGCATTTTTCTCAATTACTTAAGTAAATCTCAAAATCAGCCATACTGAACAGAACAGGAAAGAAGATGGTTTCCAGTTTAAAAAAATCTCAAAGCTGGTTACAGTAATTAGAGGAAGTAAGACTACAGAGAAACCCACCATACATTTGGCTCTGTTCGTGAACAAACTGGAGGCATTTTAAGGCTTTTCATATGGCACCATCCCTACCTGCCCAGTCTGCCTTCTCCTACCAGTTCTACTTTTGTCAGCGATGTCAAGGTGATATTTTTGTGGTGAAAAATAAAACTAGACTTTAAATATAGCGTTGGGTTTTATAATGAATAATTATATATTATTTTTAGAAGCCTCATAGAAAACAGGAATCTGGGCAGCATCAGCACGTAAACAGAATAGCAATTTCCAAGAGTGAGTTAACATAATTAGGGACCAGAGTATCTAGCAGCACTTTTAAAGCTAATGCACGACATTACACAAAAATACATAATCATTATAAAACATCTAATTACATTACATTAGAACCATGCAATGCATGGCAGAATGAGATCAGGGAGCGGGAGGAGGCACGGCGGGAGCAGCGCCATCCCCTGCCCTGCAGCGCCCTCTGCTGCTGCGCCCCAGGAAGCGCAGCCGCTCCGCGCTCCCGGCGGGAGAGACCCCAACACAGGGGTCAGGATCCCTTGGTCCAGGAGCCCGCACCCTCTGGGCAACCACACGTGCACACATTTAATTCAAGGAGCGTAAACTGTGGGGAAAGAACTAAAGTGCACAGGGCATTGCTCGAATAAAATCCCACCAGAAAATACAAACCTGCAAAACAACTGGTTCCCTGAGAAAGGATAATCCAGCAAATTGTCCCGGAATATAAAAATATACAACGAAGGAAGGTCAGAATCGTATTTCCACCTGTTCACATGAGTCCATGTCCTATACTTCTTTCAGTTTTTGGAAGCTACAAATAATGCTAACACCCATAGCCTTAACGACAGAAATTTAGGAATGCATTATTTTAATGCCAGTCATGTTGTGATCCCTCCCTCCCCCAATAAAAAAATAAAATAAATGAGCAATACAGACAGATAGATGCTTTCAACACAATACTCTCACCAGGACAAGAGATTCTTTCAAAACAACACAAAAGGATGATAAGAAACTGCACTTGATTCCAAACTGAAAACATCATCAAATCTCCTTCTCCTGAAAACCCTTCAGAGCAGTTTGAAAGACTCGATTAATCAGTCCACATGCAGTGTGCTTTCCTCACTGACTCTGTGGCTATCGAGGTTTGCTTTGCTTTGCCTTTTTACTCCACAGACACATGCCACATCTTGAGGAAAAAATCCAGATGTGGCTCTGCAGTCCTAGGTGCCCATGTCACCACTTGAGCACTGGTGTGAACAAGGCTGCTTACGCTCCTCTAAGCACACTTCCATGCTGAAACTTAGGAGCAGCCAGCACTGGTGCTTCAGCCTCTAAATTACAGGGCAACACCCTGCTTAGCCCAAGGATTGAGAGCTGTACAATTCCCAGATAATCGGCAGGCAAGATGAAGTCAGCCCCAGTGCTCATGAAAACACATCCAGCCAGATAAAGTTTTGTCCTAGGATTGCTATTGTGAACTCCCTCCACTCTCCACAATGAACAGGGAATGTCAGGAATATTTTGAGCCACTAACTACAAGACAGATATTGAGATGATGGTGGTTTGTCCAGTGAAGGAGAACAAACATGCTGAAGGATCTGAAGCATTCATCTTTTTAGGAGTGTCTGAGGGAGCTGGAATAGTTTAGTAGCCTGGACAACAGGAGGCTCAGGGGGACAGTCTCACTCTCTCTACAGCTACGCAAAAGGACGTTGTAGCCAGGTTGGGGTCAGCCTCTTCTCCCAAGTAACAGGATGAGAGGAAATGACCTCAAGTTACCAGGGGAAGTTCAGATTGGATATTAGCAGAAGTTTCTTCACTAAAAGCATTGTCAAGCAAGAACGGACTGCCTGGGGAAGTGGTGGAGTCATGATCCCAGGAGGTTCTAAAAGACATGCAGATGTGGCACTTAGGGACATGGTTTAGAGCTGGACTTAGCAGTGCTGGGTTAAGGGCTGGACTCGATCTTAAGGGTCTCTCCCAATCTAAATAATCAACATTTTAACATTTCAAAAAACTAAAAGGTATAATGTTAAGTTTCTTCCAGTGTCTCTCAAGTTTTCGGTAACTACATGGGAAGGTCATATATTTTTTCAACATTGAGCCAAGTTTTGCTACCAGTGCTGGAGCAAAGATGTTAGACATAAATCTGCAGATGGCTACAAATGACTTTAGAAGGCTAAGCTTATTACAACGAACAAACATTTAAAGAATAGTATCTCTAAATTTAGTTACAACAGACAATTCTCAAATGACAAATCATATGCACTTGAAGCTGCAAGCAGGTGGAGGTATTTAAGGCATCAGGAATAATGAAACTGCTCAACTTGGATCAAAATCATTTAAGTATTTTTAATATTAGTTCTCTCCTACACTAAACAAAAATGCACTTCCTTTCCTAAGCCATGTGCATCTAGGGGAACATGAAACATGTCTTTCAATTACTGCCCAAAGTAATTTCCTTAAGTGCCTCTTCCACCTCAGTAAAAGATGTTCCAGTATTTTCAAGTTATGTTTTTTGATTTTAAAATCATTATTTTCAATTTTATTATTTTAATGTTTCTTCAAAATTCTAGACAGCAAAAACACGACAGTCTTTGTAAAGCAGACAAACTGCTAGTGTTGTCATATGAATTTCAGTCACTGTATTAGTATTTTATAACTGAACATCCAGGCAGTTCAGTAATAGAACAAAACATTTTAATAGAAGCCAAAAAAGAAAAAAAGATTAATTTGTAAAATGATCATTAAAGAATTATAAAGAATACCGTTAACGTAAGTAGGTTGCTGAAAAGCAAAAAAAAGTAAAATACAAGTATCCATCATTATGAAAAAGCACACACATTTTGATCTATCAGGCATGAAAAAACATGTTTTAAGATATCACTTTGCAGAACTGTGCAAAAAGTTCCCTTTCTGAGCAACAAGGTGCAACATCCAGCACAAGGGTAGGGGCCACCAACCCAGGCTAAGCAGAGCGATAGCCTGGAGAGGAAGGCAATGATTGGAGACACATGGTCATACTTCACTGAAACATGTTATCCTAAAAACCACAGGAAGAGATTTTTGTTTTCCTCAGAGGATAGTAAATGTGGGGAAGAAGCTCTGTGTAATTCCTTTTCTCCTCTCCTGCAAAGCTGAGGCTATCAGCAACATATGAAGACGATCCAACATTGCACATGAATAACAACATTTCCAAAGTAGGAGCTGCAAACTGTGTTCTCACGCTTTTAACTTAATAAAACTAACGCTGCGATAGCCACAACCATTAGAGAAGGAATTTAATGAAAATACATTTCTACTTGAAATACAGAAGCTGAGAACTGCCAGATTATTCTCCACTGCTCAGGATGACTATCAGACCAGCAGACACTTGATCTCCCGGCACAATCTATTCTTTGGCAGGAGTGTTTTCATATCCCACCTTTCACTCTAGTCAAAGACATTATTGTTAAGGTATTTGGGGAAGAGTTTTACTTCATCCACAAAAAACCCCAAACCCACAGCAGGCAAGATGCTGCTCTCTCAAGTACATCTTACAGTTCATGAAGAAGTCAGAAATAGTTTGATGGTTGTGCTGTAAATGCTTTACCACCATGGATCTTTCCCTCTCTGTCCTCAAAGTGGCAGTAACTTCGCTATGAAGAAAATTAAATGCAGTGGGATGAGAGCAAAAATAATACCAGTATTACACTTAATTTAAAATAATTTATCAAAATAAAATAAAAAGAAAAAAAGCATTGCATGTGTCAGTGGCCCCAAGCACCTTATGTCCTCCGTGTGAATGTCAGAGCCAGCCAGGTGTAACTACAGTTATGTTGGCCACCAGAGATGGGATTACAAGGTATTTGGACATGGTCAAGCAAAATATCCCCTTGCTAGCTGAGGTAGAAAGCCATGAAAAGCCAGAGGCACCAGCCTCTTCATGCCTGAGAAGGCCCCAAGAGCACCCAGAGGAATTGCTGCACAGAAATCTTTTTCTCCACAGCACTGGTGGTTTTTATACCAAAGGAGGATGGATTAAAACTGTGTTCAGCCACATTATTCACACAATACTATTTACTTCCTGATTCCATTAGATTTTGAAGGTGCATTAATTCACACTAAATGATCCAAAACTCAGATGCATAGTATTTCAACCCCAAAAACTCTCAAGCTGCAGATAATTCTCCCTGTACCTGTAGAAGTGCAAAGTTTTGCTTTTTTGAAAGGAAGCTGTTCAAAAGCTAACTGGAAGCACACAGAAAGCACTTTAAAGTATGAACAAGGCACAATTTTATCTAGGACTTTTTTTCTACACTGTTTGGGAGTATATATGAAATCTTTACCTCTACACACTGCCATAAAGAATAAACACACAAGTTGAGGGGACAGAGCCTTGATTATTCACCTGCTTCTAAACACCTCAGCTTTCTGACAAGTTTCTCTTCCCTGGACAGAGCACATCTTCTAAAATGACCTACCTGACCTTTATGACTGACGCTGTAAGAACAGGGCTTCCTGTGCTCTACAGCTTAAAAATTACATACTTCATTAAGATGAACTTGGAATCCACCATGATTAGACTGCGGTTTAAGCTGATGAAAAAGGAAAGGCTTTTCATTACATTCAACACTTCAACTAAAAATTAGGATTTTTTTTCTAGTTCCAAGTGTAAATTCATGAGCTGAATCTACTTGTTATTATAAGAGGCCCATTATCCATTTGTGTGTATCTGCCAGACCTGCTGCAGCTGAGCATCTAGTTTGACAGCACTTAGGAGCAAAAGATATAAAAATATCCCAAGGAAGTCACAGAAAATGGGGAATGGGAGATGGAAGAAGCAGAGATGGGGGTAAGGAGGTAGTGTGGCAATTTAAATAAGCTTCAATGGTTTAAAATGCCATGAGCCTTTCACAATACTCCATCATTATCAAAACAGTATCCATTAGTAGTACTTTGAAACAAGGAAAAACAGAACAACAAACAAACAAAACCAAAAACAGAACCCCCCCCATCTTTTAACTCTCAGAAACTTTCTTTTATTTTGCTGCCCTATTAAGTTAAGAGTTAAAAGAACATGCCCATCATCTGTTCACAGGATATTTTTTCAAATGAGAATTATTAATCACTCAAACAAGAAGTTTAAAAGAAATCAATAAAATTTAAAAAAATTTTCAAATGGCAATAAAGCAAAACCTGAAATAGAAAAAAAGTCTTCATACTAATCCTTTAACAAAACATCTGTTGGTTTTCTGGGGCAGAGTTATTTGAAATTTGGTTTTGTTTTCTTTTTAAAAGAATGCACGTGACTTTCTAAGGATTAATAACATTTAACAGTGACACAGAAATTAGTCTTATTAATTCCATTGGGGATGGTATTTTGAAATTTCTTTTTTTTAACAATGTCTGGACTAGCCAAGCCATTTCATATGACATCCATTAGTAGAAATAAATTAAAAAGACATTCATCCTAATTCAGTTGAAAAATAAATAATCTTCAAGTATTTTTAGAAAGTAATGGGGCAGACAAACATGTCTGTCTGGGGCTACAGAAGAGGATTGTGTCTATGTAAAGAACATTTATTCCTCTGGCATGTCAAGGAGAAAGTTTTTTATCACCTCCTTAATTTTCACAGCTACAGTAAGATTTTGGCAATGGGACACGTGGCTGTTCTTAACTCTAGAATTATAAACATGAACAGATTTTAAAACCACACCTTCTTAAAGCTGACAAATACAGTAAGAGGTCTCTTCACGCTGCACATGAAACAGTCCAAAGCATTCATGTTCGTTGACACTGATATGAAGTGAGGAAGTGGAATTGCATTTGCAGTAGAGAGAAAGCAGTGAGCACAGACAGGAGCACACAGGCCACAGAGTGACTGCCAATTCCTGTCCAGTCCAGCGTGCCACACTGCATCAGGGATTAAACACAAAGACAGGCGCAGCATGACAAACCACCCCTTGTGGCTCAACACAACTGAGAGCTCCTCCTGTATCAACATGCATGGGTATTGCCAAGAGATGGTGTGATGGAAACACTGCTGAAAGCTATTTCGTTTTAGAAATACTCTTCTCCAAAGCAGTACTCAGGAAATTTCTTTTGGAAACCCTCCTGATTGCTTTAGATACAGCAGCTTGATTCATTGGAGACATGGAAGGAACTGGCATGCAGCAGCATCTCAGGCCTTTGCTTCATGTTGGCTCATGAAACTTCTTTTCAACAAGTCAAAGAATATAGAAGTTTTAAAAAATCTCAGATAAAGCATTTAAATAAAAGTAACATAGGAAATTAATGTATTAACCTGACCCTGGCATCAACAAAAGGAGCATTCTATATGTAAAAATATCAAGAAAGATAATATAACTAATGTCAATCAATATGGGCTTAAGGACTACCCAATAGCTTTCTAACTGCTTTGAGAATAAATTTCCTTAGATAAAGTCAGTGATTTACGTCACAAATGATACTCCACAGTAGGTTCTTCTGCTGACACCCAGGTATGTACAACAGGGAGTTCAAAATGAAAACCGGCAACCCCAAAAAGTATCCTCCAACAGCAAGCAGCCTTGTCCTAAGGGCTGCATATTCAAAGGTGCTCATCTCTCTTGCCTGGGCAAACAGAAGTGAAGATCTGATGGCACAGATATTTTCCTAAGCCAGACATACTGAACACTGCAGCAGTCAAAGTAAAACCTTCCATAAGCAGTGCCAAAGCAGCCTGCACAAGTCTGGCAGCAACAAAATGCAGTTGCCTGTTGGAAAAGTGCCTAACACCAAATATAATCTTTTCCACACCCACTATTTGCATGTCCCCTCCTCCTACCCAAGGGGTGGGGATGGACTGCAGTTCTTTTTGAACAAGGAGCCCATGAGAGGGGACTCGCCAATTCTCTTCTAGTGCATGAAGCGAAGTGGCTGCTCTCAAGGCAGGGATGGCCAGCCTGAGCCAAGGGGCTGACTACTCTGCCTGCTCCTTGACTTGTCACAGCCAAGCCAAGCACAGACATCCCAGACAGCACAGCCAGGAGCTCCTGGCCATCACCAGCACACAACACAGCCACTGAGGACTCTGCTCCAGGCACCAGCACAGAGGGAAGGGAAGCAAAGCTCCTCCTGGGTAAGGAACTAAAACCACATTATTTCTCTGTCAAAGACAACTAAGGTGCCTAAAACCACTTGCTTCACCCATGCTGCTATCAGCCTCCAATTCTTCATTCTCTCTCACACACACATCCCCTTTAACACGCAAAAAACTAACTGCCCATCATGAAATCTTAAATCTTCTACCCTAACATTTGGCAATGCTAGTTACTCAGCTAACATCTTACCACAGCATATATAAATTTTTAAATAGAATTTTAAACTCAAACATTCACTTTACTAACTGAACAAACAGAAGGAGGGTTGCAAGTGTGAAATGGCTCTCGTAAGTGAGGAGTCATCACAAGCAGATGGGCTTTAAGCAGTATTACTGCCACACCAGACCCTAGACATATATTATGTGACTTTTAAAGGTTTATGTTATTAAGAAAGTTACTACTGACATATTTGCTGAGGATACAAATCCTGAGCTATAGAGAAAAATGGCAGAACCTTGCTGACGGGAATCAGCATGAAAGAAAATAAAACTGGCTAGAATCCACCTTTGGAAAGCCTGCAACTAACAACAGGGTGGCGAGGGAAATATTTTTTTTTTAAAGACTAAGGAATCAAAGTGGATAAGGTACTGGGTGATGGGGGTGATGGGGTGGGAAGGCTGCAACAGGAAAAATAAATCAAATTTTAATTCACAGGAGTTCAAATTCTTAATAAAGTACATGATTTTTATAGCAAGAATAAACCACTGGAAGAGCTTAGCAAGTATTAGGACAACTGGATACTAGAAATATTAAGCTCAAAATCAGAAGATACACGCTTTCAGAAAAGTATTAGGGCAAAGAACTCCTGTAACCAGTGCTGTGCAAGAGGCTCAGAGCAGATCAACATTGTGAAGTTCTCTGGTCTGCAAATCAAATATTGGTATCAGTATTCTGTTCATTTGGTTTCGGTATTTTTTAATAAAAAAATCAAACTTGAAACAGCTGCTGCAGTCAAGGGACAAACAGACAGCTGGCTAATACTAGTCTGAAGCTTAAACATCAATCACAGCTGTACACAGTCACTTTTATCTGTGCCTCTGAGTTGGGATTATCTACAGAAGCATGTCAAACAGAGCTCAAACTCCTGCTGCTCAAACACACTATCAAGCCCAGGAAATTCTTACCCCACAACTCATTTCTCCAGAGCATGGGGTCAGCCCTGGAAGAGCTGAGGCTTCCCTTATGCAACAGGAATCCAAAAGGAGCAAACAAATGAATCAACAAAAAAGGCTTTGCAAATTTTAAAGCAAACCTGACAGATTAGAGAATCCCACTGAACAGAGCAATATTATTCGCCATCAAGTTGCAACAGGTGATGGTTTCTCTTGATGTGAGATACCACCACAACAAAAAGAGTAAGAAGAACCCACATCACACAGGCATGAGCCTCTTCCTGCCTCACTCTAAGCAGGGAAAACCCATTCAATCTCACCACACTTCTGAGCTGTTCCCATGTCATTGATGACACATGAATGTCTGCACACAAGACAGCAGTACCTGATTGCACATGTTTATCTTTCCCCCTGTGCATTCCCACACATACTCTCTGCACACACTGTTTACACCTCTCTTTCCCCAGAAGTCGTCTCTACTCCTACAAACTTGGGAGTGAGTGAAGTTAAAGCTCTAAACAGATGGTACAGATTTTGCTGCTTGATATTCACACAAAGACATTTCAGTCTATCATTTTCTCTAAATCATGCAGGGTTTGTTTTCGTTTTTTGTAATATGCTGTAAAGCTCTGTCGATCTTCATTATGGACATGGTTTAATGGTGGACTTGGCAGTGCCAACTAAACAGTTAGACTTGATGATCTTGCAGGTTTTTCCCAATGCACATTATTATTCTGTGTGGGTGAGAAAGATTGTCAAGATTGCTAGCAGCACAGCTTTGCCAAAGTGAAAAAACAGAACCATAAAAAGGAGAAATCCTCCAGAGATGCACCTTTGCTGGTTCACTTTGACAGCTGTCACTGATAACAGTATTCAACAGCGTAGATGCTGAGGCTGGGAACCCTTCTGATTTCCATGCCAGGTTACACACAGGAAGCAAGTCCCAAAGCAGCACCTATCCCCCAGCAATATTTGAGGAGTAGCTAATGCTTGTACAGAAGACCACTTCAAGCCAGAACATGGCAAACCTGGAGTCTTTACACACACAACAACCACAGCCAAGGGACTTCTGAGCACTGACTCTTGCTGTAGTCCTGCGTGCAGCAGGGTTATCATGCGCTTCTCCTGCCAACCCAGTAACAAACTTACCAAGTATCTTCCGCAGTTTTGCCCATACAAGAACTTCAGGATGAGCAAGCTGTTCCCAAATCTGTAGCCACAGATAGAGTAACAGAAAACAAGGCATTAACTTGGCCTCTGAAACAAGGCTCTAAGTTAAGAACATCACCATTGTTATTATTATTACTATTCCCTGGATAAACTAAGAATACCGCCAGGTCTATTTTAAGATGCTCATTTTGGGATTAAAGTCAGGACATGCACTCCCACCAACACTCCTTTAAAAGTTACATTACTGCCAGCTAAATTTGTCATATCAACCATCAGTCAATTCAGGTAATCCAAATGAGCATCAATATCTACATCAGCACTTTCTTGAAAACCATATGTTGTAATGGGGAATTGGGGGGTCCACCGCAGCAATATGTGAATTTGTTTTGTCACAATCAAGTGGCCATGGAGTTCTAAGAGCACATATTGAAAATACCATGACTGGCATAAAATAATAATTCAAAGACAAGAGTAACGTGCGAAGTGCAACACCAAGAACAATGTTGCTTTCATGCCAAATGAAGACTGACCTTGGAGAAGAAAAAGTGCTATTTGTGTGCCTGTACTGAAAACATTCCTGGTACCCAGATTCTCGACACTTCTCACCCTGGGCTTCCAAGGAAATGCATGTTGGCAGCATTCCATCTGATGTATGAGATTTGGATGCCAACCAAACATCCTCAGAGCTGAACCTTTGACAGTTACACTTCAACAGGAACCTGGTCCATGTCTGAGTGCACACAAAAATGCAGTCTGTGAGTGTAGCTGGGCATTCTCAGTTGGCCCAAACACAAAGCAAGAAGCCAAATAAGAAGTGAGAGACACCACTAACAGAGAAGTACCTGAAAGGAATATGTGGCTCGCAGAATGCCAGCCTGAGAAAGGTCTGCTGCTTCAACACCAATGGTCATCAACAGTAGCTTGAATATACCAACTCTTGGGTAATGGTGTTGATAAGGAACAGAGATAAGCATGGAAAAGCTGAAATACAGGCGTGCCCACTCCAGCTCTTGAAGGATGAAGAAATCTTCCCCTTAATCAGCAACAATGGTAAGACTACTGACAAACAAAGGGATTTGTTTTCCACATAGGAAAAAAACACAGAAGACGCAGTTCAAAGAGGTGAAACACCTTTTATACAGGGCATAAAAGGCAAGTGAAATCAGCTTCATATGAACATGAAGTTATTCACGTTATTCATGTTTGCCTGCACAGTAGATCGCCTCACTGCAATAGAAGGAACTTTGCAAACTGTACCGAAATCCCAGGTAGCTGCTTCCTCTGTAACCAGGGAAGAACAAGAAACACCAGCTGGCAAGAAGGAGGGAAAAAAAAAAAAAAGAGAGACTTTTAACCCATACCTGCGGGAATCAAGCCTAAGAATCTTAATTGACTCAATTAAATCTGCAGAGAACACAGATACTGTAAATACTAGAACTAGCTTGAAAAAAAGGAAGGAAAAAAATGCTCCAAGGCAAAACATTCTTTTATTCTATGATCTCCATTGTGCCATGCAATTCAGAAGACAGAGGTTTGCCCCAGGGCTATATTAAGGGTTATGCTTTGTGGTTTACAATTTTGAAATGCCATTTCTGAGGTTTCTCAAGATATCTCATGGGAGAGCAGGATTACGGAGTATGACAGAAACACTTGTTCTATTACAGAAGTTCAAATCTGAAGAAGAACATGTAATATATTGAACTGTCAATCCATCTGCCCATTTTTTCCTGTAAAGGGGGCACAGGAAAGCAGAGCCTTTTCTTTGTTTTTTCAAGCTACATGTTGTGATTCTGTTTAATAAACTCCATGAGGCTTTTCTCCTTAGAATGTTATCAGTGTAACTAAAGAACTGGGGAGTGGTGGTATCATAGCTACATAAATCCTACCACAATGATGGTACTTGCCCTTCTGACCAAGTCTAGGAGAGAAACATCTTGTGAAGTGGCATCACAGCCACAGGAGACAGAAAGTAGCAAGGGACCCAGCAATCCCATTTGAAAGTGGATCGTCACAACACACATTAATTGGGGAATTTTAACATTTCAGCTCCAAAAACATACACTGAAGCCATGAGAGAATGTATGAATACGCAACTAAATATTGCAAGTGGCAGCCCACTCAACAACAGAAGGAAAGACCTGAGTTTAAAGAAAGGGATTTAAGATTCCTGCGTAGTTTATGAACTGTACTGTGAAAGTTTAGCCTCAAAAAAACCTGTTATCTAAAACAGATGTTGCCTTTGCAATGCTCAATTTATGATAAGTTGTTTTAATATTTATACTTAGCACAGGCACTGCAATAAATCAGACAAGGGCAAAATATAACGAGCATTCCATAGCACAGAAATTACGCACTCCCGCTCTCCGAGACCTGCGTGTTTGGAAAACTAAGGGAATAAATCTCTAACGGTGCTTTTCTTTACTTGCCGCCTCACGAACTACGAAGCCAAAAAGCGAAACCCAAATTACTGTCGGCCACAGCTGAACGCTGGGCGAGCAGCCTCCCGCCGGTGGGCGAGCTCCCGGCTTTGGGCGCGGAGCGGGACCTGCTCCGGGCCGGGCCGGGCGCTGCCCTCGGCCGCCACGCGGGGGCGCCGCCGCCCGCCCGCAGCGCCCCGGGACAGGGACGGCAAACACGGGGGAAAGGGACACAGGCGAGCACGATAACCGCGACACGCCGCTGGAAGGGAGCGTTACCTGGCCGTACTGCAAATTACTCTGCTGAGGACACGGAGTTGGGAGGAGCTGCCCCCCTAGAAGGCGAAGAGCTCATGCAAAGCGAGCTTGGCAGTCACCCGCCGTTTAGTAAGCCTGTTTTGCTGTCAAGAGGCTTCACCTCCCTCCCCTTCCCCATCATCCCACAAAAGTTCAGAGGCTGCCAACGACTGTCAAGTGGGCAGCTTTGGTAGCACGTGCTGCAGGGAGAAGATACAGCTATGGATCAGCACATTAAATAGTGTAAGCTGCAAAGAAGCTTGTTGTAGTACATGGTGCTGATGACACCGACATGGTCCGCTCAATCCCCGTACGAGCCACGGACTTAAGAGCCGGACGATGATCCTTGAGGTTCCCTTCCAACTCAGAGTATTCTGTGAGTCTGCATACGCAAAAGACCTAAAACACTAGTTTCTGCCTGAAATATCTTGCTGGTAAGGAGGGCAGCTACCCAAGCAGGAAGGTAGAGCCTTCACCTCCCCACATCAAAGGGGATCTGAACTGTTTCACGTCGAGGAACAAAGGGTCCCACAACAGCACTAAAATGTTGTTTCCAACAAGCTGGACTCCGGGCAAGAAAGTGGGTAGCTTCCCATGCTACCCACTGCGCACAGAGGGTCAGAAAAAAAACCAAAACCAAACAGTAGAAAGTAATGAGAATGGAGAAAATAGCTGAGACAGCTTCAGAATCGACTAGGAATTTGAAGAAGTTCCTCACTGTTCAGTAGTGTCATCACAACCCTGGAGAGGGCCAAGCTGGCTCTGCTTTTGGTTCACAGTGGCTATCTCATGCTAACTTTACTGAGCATTTGCAACAGGACCTCCGGTCCAGACAGCCAGGGAGCCACAGCAAGTAGGGGGAGCTCCTAGCTTTTAAATTTAGGGATTTTTTGTTTAACCATTCACTTAAACAGATTTCTACTGACAATATTCTACAACCAGATCTAAAAAATAATTAAGAAATCAAGCCACAAACTGAACCTCATCATCCCCCAACAAAAAAAGGCTTACGTGCTGTTGGAAGACACACCGACAAGCAGGGACTTTATGTTCTAGGTGCAATTTGCAATGGTCTTTCTCAATGACAATCCAAATGAGTGCAGAAAGATCAGAATAAATGCAGCGACGAAGTCAGAGCACTGAAGAATCCCTTACAGTTCTGCAGCCCACTTGCATGGTTTTGCAACTCTTCTCATCATTCCTGCTCTAGACAAGTGGCTGCAACAATGACCCACCAACTGAATGAACCAGAGCACTAATTTTGGCTAAACTAAAAAAAAAACAAAAGAAAAACCACAACAAAATTGAAGTCTACATTCCATTTGTTATCTGTGCCATTTAACCACTGAAGATTCTCCACCACAGGGCAGTGTTTTATGGACAAGCCTGTGCTACAGGTAACATTTGGTGCAGAGCAACTCAGTTTAAAATGTGAGCAGCCTGCCTGAGGAAGCAGATACCACAGCTGACATGTCACCTTGATAACCCACTGTCTGCTGGTGCCACGGGGACTGGAGAGGACATTGTGCTTCTGGCTGCTTTTGGCCTCACCACAGGTACAGCCAACACCAACAAAACTGAGATCCACTCGTAAAAATTAAAACAGACACCAGGGCATGGGAGAGTACTGCCAGAATGAAGTCAGAAAAAAAAAATCTCAGTCTAAATGTAAAACCCGTTCAAGTAATCTTTATTAAACTGTAGGTGTTCCTGTATTACATTATTTGCCAGAGCAAGCAGGCAGTACATTTTGTGCCAGGCTGCCACCAGTTTGAAGAACACTTCAGCTTAGAACAACAACAGCTAGTATCAAAGCTCGGCAATTCCCTGAGACTGGTATTTTGCTTTTGCGTTCAGAATTAGCAGCAAAAAGCAGCCCCAAGTGCAGACAGAGAGAGGTCTGAGGGATGTGTTTTAAGGCAAGAGGTACAGTACACTAAAAGACCATCTTCACCAATTTAGATAGCTACTCAGTTTGGATACCACCACAACAACCTCACCTGAACTCAGTGCTCCCTTTGAGGAAGCTGGACCTACATGAGCTCCCAAGGTCACTTCCAGTATAAAGGACTCAGTGATCTTAACAGCCTGTGATGATCCAGGGAAGAGGAGAGGCAGCTGACACACTTCCCCAACACCAGACAATGGGGCATACAGCCAATCCTCACAGGTTCCTGATCTCCTAGGTGCCTTAGAGTTCACTGGCTCTCTCCAGACACGGCACAGGCCTGGAAGCCCAACCAGAGATACTTTTCTTGCCTTCACAAGATCCCAGACTTGGTTCCCAGAGGCAGCAAGCAGCCATGGGTGAGATATCATCTCTGCAACTCAGCTCTGCAGCTTTGGACACAATCAGCCTTAAAAGGTCTAGAAGTGGTACCTGTGCCAAAGACTTGGAGGTCACAGAGGCCTGGCCCAGAGAATGTAGAAACTTCAGGAGTCAGGAAAGAGGATGCAGAGTAAAAAGCTCCACCGCTAGCTTCCTGGGAGTACTCTTTCAGCAGACAACAAGCCTTACCTAGTGCTTTTGGGCAGAAGCAGAATTTTTGGAGCATCAATCCAGAAGTAAACACCATCAAGAGGAGATAACTCTGACAGGACTGTTATTCTCTTTAAGGCTTGAGGCCCCAACTAGCTCTGCTTCAAAGGCAGTTCATACACGTGGCACAGCTGGCAGTTTAGCAGATACTCTCCTTAAACATCTGAAAACCAGCCCAAGGAGGGAACAGTTTATGTGGCCTGTTAAAGGACAGAAAGTGATGGTGCCAACTCAGACTTCCACAGGCCTGAGATCAGAGTCTCCTATATATTCTCATACATAAGAACTAGGCTCCAGAGTGAGGATTGTTTGCATTTTTCTGCTGGGCTGGAGATGGAAGGTATCCGGACAACCAAGTAGCTGAAATTTCATTGACACGAGAGTTGTGCCAGCTCCAACACCAAGTATTTCAATAATCCTCTTTTTTCCAGTTCATTCAGGAGGCACACAAATAGCTGGTAGTAGAGGGAACAAAAAAACTTGACTCATCATCACCCTAACCACGCATTAGAAAAGTGAGGCAGTACAGTCGTGAGATGATGTCTGGCACACTGCTGGAGTCCAGTTCATTTCCATAGCCAAGATCAGAAAAAAAGAAAACTTTGTCCCATAGTGGTAAGCATCAAAACACAGGGAACAGCCAGTCTAGAATCCAGAAGGAATACAGGAGACATGCTGCTGAACTATGCCTACCCCTGCTTTTGGCTCCTCAAAGTGATCATCATTGACTGGACACCATACCAGGGCCTCCAGCCAAAGAGTCACATGGCACAAGTCCCTCCCCTCAAAGCATGGACAGTAACTACTGCTAATTCATTAATTAACTAATTTGTAGGGACACACATTCTGTAAAAGAGTTGTGGTTTGTCATTCATTCTCACACTTCATGTTTCTGCTATCCTTTCACACACCAGGACCAACTGTGCAACTCAAGCAGAGGCAGGGCAGGCAGCAGCCCTCCTCACCCAAGAGAGCTCCCAACACAGCAGGTAATTGAAAAGGCTGCCTTTTCTGCTACATGGGTATGAAAATACAATTCTGTCTCCCTTACACACATTCTACGGAGTGTTTCACCTTTGCAGTATGCTTTCAGACTGCCTCGTATAGGAGCTGGATATAAAAATACTGTTAAATAATAATTTTCATAGCAGGGTGCCCAAGTCACTCTCTTGGAAATACAACAAGAATATGACAAATAAAAATTTAGCAATATCAAGTTCAGCAACCAGCTCAACCTCTTTGTTCCTCTTAGAAAAGAAGTTCAGATTATAATTAGAGCTCCTACAAAGGAACAAATGTTATGATGTTGACTTAACATAGCATTATGTCATAACACACACACACACACATCTAGCATTAAAATGCAAGTTGGCAGAATATATTTTTGAATTAAACTAAAAAAAAAAAAAGTTTTGAGTAATATCTTAGGGAGCCAAAATCAAATACACATCAGTGTTTGAATACAGCAAACACCTGGTGAATAGTGTTCTGCAACTTCATGAAAAGAAAGACAGAACAAAAAGTCCTCTTTTTGTCCACTCCCCCTTTTTTTTTGAGCCCAGTCTCAGTACTCACATACAAATTATCAGCCATTTTCAAGAATTTGTGCTGCCTTCTGAGGAAAAAGCTGCAGTATCACAAAAAGCCCAAGAAGATTATTAACACCTATCAACTGAACATTACTAGAACTGATACAATTTTCATTGTCATCTCATCCACACATGGAATTACATCATTATAATGAAGCCAACATAACTGGTTCAGTAACCAGCCTTCTTCCCCTCCCATAAACTGAAGACCATGGTGAAGCACAACCTGCCTGTAGTATTAATAGTGTATATGAGACCTTTGGAGAGGTCAGCTCTAGGCTTTATCGAGATTTAGAGTTTTCTCTTCTCTTTCTGCACACCCCGAAGTAGCCATGAAGATGAATTCTAGAGGCTTCTATTTCTAACAGAAATATTGATGTTGTCTCATCAGAGTTAGGGAGGGTAAACTCTGTCTTTCATGCCCATTAAGCTGCAACATTTCTTGGGGACAGAAGTTGGAAATCCCTTTGCTTTCATGTTAGACTATGTTGCAACCATTCAAACAAAATATGCCAGATATCCCGAGCTGTACACAGTTCCATGATATACTTGAATTGCTGTTAACAATTAATCACCAAGTAATATGAATAGGGCTACACAATGATGTTTACCTCCAATTAAGAGGCTTAACATAATAGAATACTCTGATGAAATACAAAGATTTCATACTCAAAAATACAAAGATTTGTTCCCCCCTCATTTAACTGTTATAGCAAATCCAATAGGTCATTACTCTTAAAAACATGATGACTGCAGTAAACATTCAAGACTAATTTTTTTGCACTGCATTAGGAGTCCCCTTTGGCTGTCCACTGCTGCTATGCTTTTATTCATTCAGTGAAAGGATACCCACAAAAGAAATTAGCCTTACTAAAATCATGTACATTTCTGGCTGCCAGCAGGTAGCACAACTGAGCCATCCTGGGAAACTCTCATGAAGGAGATACCTACAAATACTGGGAAATTTAACAAAATGAACACAACTGTACATTAGGCACAGGGAGAAAGTAAATCCCTTAGCATCACTTGACAGTAAGCAACCTCAACAAGGAGAGTTCTTTGAGACTAAAATAAAGCAGCAAGTAATAAAATAAATGGCTCTACAAGTATATAGTAATACAGACTCAGTAAAACACATCTACCAAGTCCTGGGCTTCCTTCTTGAAGATAACCCAAAGTGAACACATCAGTGAAAGCACTGCTCTATACTCAGAAAAAGAGCTATAAAGAGGTTCCAAGATTGTACTTTGATCAACCTTAAAAAAAAAAAAAATTGAACAGGGAGAATTTACTACTAATTCAAAAATTAAGAGGTGAACTAGTAAGCTCACCTAGTTCATGAGACTCTGCTGGGTCAAGTAACTCATCTAAAGAAGAAGATTACAACAAAGTTTGCATTTGTGCATTCATTATTAGGTTATTCTCTCCCTTCCCAGAAAAGCAGTAGGCAGCAGACAAACTGAAGTATGACAAAAAATACAATCTAGGACCCAGAAGAAAAGCTTGGCATGTAGAATTAATTATCAGACAAGAACATTTTTTGTGCATTTCCATGACTGCAAAATCAGACAGTGCTTCAATTTATAGTGTAACACTGTTCAGGGATAAAACAAAACAAAACCCCACACTTGTTAACAGAAGTATAAATGAGTCGTAAGCATCCACTAAGCACAAGCTAGTAGTGCCCCATGACCCTTCACTACATAACTACATCCTACATATCACAGATTCAATGGACAGCATCCCAAAAGGCATCTGCATATGCTTTTTGAGTATTCTACATAAAACATGGGAGCAGTGAAAAGGCATTAAAGTTTCCTGGAAAATAACAGTCATTTAAAGTGATACTTGAACAGAACTACTAGACACCTTTGCCAAGTGATAGCTCCTGCTTTGTTATGCATCTTACTGGAGACCCTGTCCGTACCTGAAGGCTCTAAGGTTTCCTAAGCAAGACAACTGTTTACAGGAAGTTTCCTGTTGACAGCTCTAAGTGCATTGTCTCCACCAAGACTTCATACTAAGAAAGATAAATTAAGTTATGTCTTGAAGAAAGAGGAGGCAGGACTGAGACACAAAAGGCACTATGCTATACCACAACCTCCACTGCAAAGTCCTCCCTACTCTCTTCAGATTTGCTCACTTTCCTTCCTAGAGCCAGAGGCTCCAAAAGTTGCTGAAGAAATGCATGTTCACAGCTACCAACACATGAAAATTAGGAGTATGCAAATAAGAATTAGCTGCCTGAGCTCTCTTTCCAACCACACTGCACCCCAGAGGCAAATATTTTATTATTTTTTTTTAAGACATATAAAACGAGTTGTAAGAAAAAGCTATTTTAATCAGTATTTTCCAGTAAGGAATGCAACAGGTGCCAAGAACTGAAGGAAACCCACATCTGCTCCACTGTGACCATAGGCCCTGCCTGACCAGATTTTATAATACGTATTTTGCACATGCATGGATTACTTAGAATCTGAGGAATGCAGCCCATACCACTGGGAGACCATAAAAATATAAGGAATCTGCAGTCTTTCCTGCAGCATGGATCTGGAATGCCTATACTGTTTAAGCAGTATTACAATAATAGTAGCCCTAAAACTACTGTCAGTATGATTAATGCCAGTAGCTTTCTTACCCTGGCCAGAGGTTTACATGTCAAACTTTACTTTTAACTTCGCATACAGGGTAGAAGCCCACCTTCCTCCTTCACTTGAACACAAAGGTGGAAAGATAAGAATAACCACCGCTTTTGGGAGGGATTAAAAGGGGATAATATCAGGCCAGCTCTCTTCCTGGGTTTGCAGAAGTCTGGGTACCCAGGGATGCTCATGAACTATTGACATGAGTAACAGCTGCTATCTTTGTCTAGAGAGCTCACGAGCCTCTGAGTAACTGCCCTGTGAAAAGCTCTGGGGTACATGAAGCGAGGAGGACAGTATATCTAAAGTAAAATTGTGTTCTGGCTGGTTCAGCAGGGTGGGGAGGCAAGAGAGCCTCTATTTGGCCTTGTAAGGAGCTACATTCCTTCAACTGCCTTGTAGCAAGTTTCAGGGGATAGCCACATTTATATGCGCCACACAGATAATGCACTTGAAATGCTTTGGGACTGATATGAATAGGAACTATTCTTCTCTTTAATTAGCATTTTTGCCAGATGAACACTGCTGCGAAGTGCCAAGCTATGGAGTCCTCCTACAAGTTCCAAGAGATACACAACTGACAGCCAGAGCGTATCCAAAGTCGGAAGAATTTCTTTTGCAGCTACAATTCATTTTGCCCACTTGAATGAAAATAACACAAGTTACCAAAATGATCACCCAAGATAAGGACAAAACCAGTGTGCTACACAAACCCTGAGAGGTCACACATAGAACTCTGCTAAATTCTTGGGCAGTTGCATGATGTTCTTTGAATGGTGACTAACATTATAATAAACATTGACCACAGAAAAGGAAATGCATTAGTGTACTTCTGAAGAGACAGCTTATCATAAAAAGATACAGAATTCATGGATTTTTTACAAAGTCAAACAGCTGATCTCACCTCTGGTCACACACACAAAGAGTAGTCATGGGTGACTGCTAGACCATTTACAAGAGACTTTCTCCAAAACTTCACCTTAAGTTATAACCAGTAGGAAAACTACAAATCTAGAAATACAATGAAGATCTAAGTTATACTGTTTGGGTGTTGGTGTTCTTGTATTACCAGATGAATTGCCAATAGAAAGACAGTATGGATTAAGGGAGAAAAAATACAAAAACATTGGCTTGTTTCCTAGCAACAGCTCAGCTAAAATTACTTAACATTTCTACTCAATCAAATGTAAATTTGACTATGTTATCCCTTAAATGTTGATTATAACAGGCCTTTTCAAATGCAAATTCAGTGTGTAAAGTGAATGTAAACGTTGACAAAGCTGACACCAAAATCTCCTGATTAACATCATTTGCATGTACACAGCAACATTATTACAAACCTGCTAAAGACAGAAGGAAATGAAAATTGGAGAATCACCTTCTGCATCATCTCATTCTTTTCTGCTTTAAGAGCAAAACAGACAAAAATATAAAGCCTTTTGGATTGCATGCAAAATTCCAAGAGTTTAAAAGTGCAGCCCAATAAGCTGTATCTGAATGCTATTCCTTGGGTTGCTAGCCAATACAACGGAGTGAAAATCTCTGGTTTATTTTTAAGTTGCAGAACTTGAGAATTACAGGGAATACATATAGCACAGGCAGACTAAAGATTGTAATAATCGTGTAATAATTGGCAGCTTGCAAGTTTTCTTGCCTCTTACCTGCAATTCTTGCAAGAGAAAAACAGGAGGAAGGGACGAAAATGATTATGTGTTACTCCTGAAGTCTGCAAGTTTGTTCTTTGCACAGTTAATCAACTCTGGGTTTCAAACACCTTAGTTATGCGTACATTCACACAGGGCCAGATTATTTTTGCCTAAAACATGTAGAAGAGGCTTCAAAGAGGATGTTAACAGGTTTTTTCTTGTTGCAGCATTTCACAATAAGGATATTAAAGTATATTATCTTACAATAGCACGCACTACATCAGGTTGATTTACCACTAGCTAACAAAAAGTCAACGGCAAGCTGAGAACAGATGCAGTGTTCCTTCAGCACAAAGCAAGTAGCCAGACTTAACCTCTTAAACTGAGAGTATTTTCTAGTAGAAAACACCATCCTTCCTTCTTAATCATCTCAAGAAGGATACTGGGCTGAAACACAAGATTTTACATCTACAGACACCACACAGACTTATCTTTGGCAATAGAGATTTTTTTTTCCCCTACTGATGCAAGCAGGTGCCTTGATAGCTTGCTGTAATACACACTTCCTAGTCCAGCACACTGACACAATGAGAACTCACACAGCATCAGCTACATTGGTGCAAAATGAACAATTTAGCATTCATCTGCTACCTCCTTATCTTTCATGGTGCTATGTTTTTAAAGAAAAGCAGAAACACTTTCTCCCTCCACTGCAGAGTTTCTTAACAGAGTTATTACAGGCCTGTTAATGATTATCTTTTTTTACCCTGGATTAGAGCTGCTACTTAAAGTATTTCAGACAGGACATAAGCCACTCCCCTCTACACTCCCAAGTTGCAAATTTTAGCCATGTCAGATACTAAAAGTTGAAGGCTTTTTAAGAAATCAATGAGCAAAACAGATGAGTATTGGGAAGGCACAATAAGTAAAATGTTTACATCCCTATTAAGTGCAAATCTTACCCATCTCAAAATTATAGTTCTTGGACAGAGCTGAAAGTGAGTTTTGGACTTGGCCTAAGGGGTAGGAAGGGAGAGAAACCAGGAAGATAGAGGCAAGAATACTTCATCCTCTTGTGCCAACTCCTGCCTGCTACCCCATTGCTTACAAATTTCTATGTTCCAGACAAGGTTCAAACTCATTTTTAAAACATGTTTGAAACAGATTCCAGTTTTAAAGGCAGAGTTCCTGTCTGGAGACGCATTCTGATGACATATGAGCTGATTTTCTTCAGCAAAAGCAGCAGGATCTCCATACCTTACCTCATGGATCCTCCACCCTTATGCTACACATTTGCTGCTGCATTCAAGTCCAGCTTCTGATAGGAAAAACAAGGAGCTCCAGAGTTTTGTGAAAATCCTGAAAAGCTATTTTATTTTTGTTTGGAAACTTTCCAGAGGCACTTTTAGTGCCTTTTAGTATATACACATGAAAATTAATACTGTTCTCTCTTTACTAATACATTCTTTCAAGTGACTTTTACAGTCTGGAAGCAAAGGTCAGTTACACTGAGTTCCAAGAATACACTGCACTAAAAAAGTAACTTTATTTGACCATATGTTACTATAATTAAACATACAGGAAAATATTCTTTGATGTTATGACTGTCTTGGACTAGATGGATAACAATCCCATTTTTACAAATGATGATTCTAGTTGGAATCCTAAAAATAATAATAATAAAAAAATCTGAAATACCTACAGCATGGACTTAATGATTTACCGTTAAAAATGCCAGCAGGGTATGTGATATGGCAGCTGGGTGTTGAAAGACCACTACCTAACCAGACTCTCACCTCAGAACCCTGACCTAAGAGGCTGGGAGCTCATACCCATGACAGTGACTGAAAGAGATGAAGCAGTAGTAGTTGAACCAGCAAGGCATTTGTAGTTGGTAACTAAAATAAATTACTCTCATGCAGCATACACGTTCCTGGAGAAAAGGCTCATTAACATGAGAAACATTTACTACACAACAAAACTATGTAAACAAAAGAAAGACAAGACACACACAAAAAGTTATCTGTTATCCTACACCATGTGGGCTATCACTGCCAATAAAGTCCCAAAGACAAAGATTTTAAACAACTGAAACTTAAAAATCAGCAAAAATTAGTTGAATGCAGACAAGGAACCACCTAGCAGCCTTTGCTTCTGTACAAAGACTGCAATAGAAAGGAATAGTCTCATAGGAATTCTCAAAGGAATTGTTCAGCCTTAGGTGAGGTGCCATGGGCACTCCTAAAAATTGAGAGTACATTTATTCAAACTTCATGATGCACTAGAATCCCCACACTTGAGAAAAATTAAAATGCACTAAATTAACCAATGGCACTACTTTTACAGGAAAAAAAACCCCAGAAGTTTATTTTGAATAAAACACACCTGAAGTCTGTAGCTGTACATGTAACTGACTTTCACATATATTTAGTGGAAGCATTCAATTCAGTATACTTCCAACAATGACAGACATCAAAGTTAAATTAAGAAAGGTTTTTATTACCACACATCACATGCTTAAAGACCAGAGCAGGTGAAGTTAAATGCTCCTCCCTGAGCTTCATATGTAGCAAAGAAGTGCAAAAAACATGGTAAGCTTGATGCTGAAACAGGAAAGAGGAAAACTGTAAAAAGAAAGATGAGAAGAAGAACTGGCTCAGATTTAGACGAGGTATTTGAATAAGATTTGGAAACATCACAGAAAATTAGTTTTTAGACACTTTGTATTCTTAATAGAAGACCATATCAGCTTATTCATCTGGTAGGCAAACCTCTCTAGATTTATGCAAAAAAAAAAAAAAAAATCCCACACACCTCTAACTGTGCGTTGCTCTCGAACAGAATGGTGACACAGAAGTACTGTCCTGCCTCATGATGGAGACAACCTCAGAGAGCCACTATTTATGCTCTCAACAAAAGGCTGGGAATATGTGGGATAAGGAGGGGCTGAACTTAAAGTAAATACTCATGAGCAGTCCTCATGTCATTTTTTAACTCTACATGCTGGCCTTCAGCCAGACCACAATACGGTTCGATTTATAGAAAGAAAAGCTACAGTACATCTATAGCCTGTGATTTCTGCCATGGCTTCTTTTATGAGCAGAAGATAAACTACCTGATTTAAGACTAAGTGGCTTCAGTAAGCTTCTTTCAATTAACCAAATACTACAAATACACTCCTTTCCAGCTACCCCATCTAAGAAAGGCAAATGCTTTTCCTGCATTTATCTTAGTGTGCATAAGCATAAGCACACTACAAGAGTACAAGGACAGGAAACATTACAGTAATTAAGGGACAAGCTGCTCCCAGTGCCCACTTTGATCCTTAGCAACTTGACATTACTTTCTGGGTAAAAAAGCCAGGAATCAGAGAACGGTTTGGGCTGGAAGGGACCTTAAAGGCCATCTAGGTGTCCCACCACAAGCATGGATGCCTTCCACTAGACCAGGTTGCTCAAAACCCTTCTTGACCATCACAAGGTTTGCACAAGCCCACCTCTCAGCCCTGTCAAGGTCACTCTGGATGCCATTCCCTCCTTCCAGTGTGTTGATGCGATGAAGCCGACTACTGCCTGGAGTGGCTGTAATTCCTTCGTGCTGCTCTTCAGGAGCTCTCCTGCTGACCTGCAATTCATCTCCAGGCACTGGGCATCTTTTGCTGGCCCTGGCATCAAACTGGTAGGAGTAGGATGGATGGAGGTTCCCCTCCCCCAGCAACCTAAGTTTAAAGCCCTCTTCACAGCTTTTAAGACAGCTCTGTTTAAAAAGAACTAGCTAATCTGTTCTTACTAGCAAATGTAATCCTTTACCCCAGCATCAAAGACTCCATTTAGCTCAGTTCTTGAAGTTTATAAAGAACTGAGAGGATACATGAGGCATGGAAATTAAAAACAAAATAGAAGAGAGGAAGCAGGCTTGCTAACTGCAGGAAATAGGACTTTTTCTACAATCTCAGCCCCACCACGACTTATGTTTTATTCATCAATTCTACTTACAGTTTTTCTCTTTAGGCAAAGACAACCTGGCAGCACCACATTTTTGTTACTCCAAGTCAAATATAATCCCAGATCATTAAAAAAAGAGATAAAATACTCCACAGAGAGTCAGGAACAGTGCCTTGTTACCCATCTAGGGCGTCCATCTCTTGCTCACATTCCTAGGGTTATTTTTGGCACAGTGTACTGGTCCAAGCACACACAATGGAAGCCAAATCCTACCACTTCACAAGAGAGACAGAGAGAGAGGCAGTTTACTTTTGCTGACCTCTAACTCACAGCCGTTTTTGCACTTCTCTGAGAAGCCATCATCCCTCCTGAAACTGTGCATCCCGGCCTTCAGCACACTCCTGCCTACTCAGTCTCAGGAATTTTACTCACTACATACAATAGTCTTCTGGTGTGCTGTAACTCCTCTCTCCTACTCTCCACCTCCTTCAAGGCAAGACTTTTGGAATTTTTTTTTTTTCCAAACCAGATGCAAGTACTACTACTGCATATCTTACAACAGCTTCTGGTTATCAATGTCAAAAAGCCAATGATTTACCACCCAATCCATGGAGCTACAAGTAAGAACACGTAAGAGAGTCATCAAGTCCTACTGTAGCCATGTGATGCACATTAAAGTTGTTCAACGTTTGCCACATCAAAAGCTCTACCCAGATTGACGTTAGAAGAGGAAAATTTAAAAAGGAAAAAATCAAAACTAAAAAAATACAAAAATACGAACTTGAAAAGCACCAAGAAATAAACAGAGCAACTATTAAAAATAATAGTCAGAAATGGTCTCACAGACACTGCTCTGAAATTAAAGCTCACAGGCACAACACAAAGCTTTTAAGTTAAAATACATGGCTGCTGGGATATATATCGATGGCTCTCCTCACCTCCCCAAGTATTTGGGCCATTTAAGATTTTCTCCTTCAGGAGCAGCGTGATAGTTATCAACCCAAGATAGCTGTCAAGTCTAAGCAGCATGATTTGAATTATAGAGAAAAATAATGTCAAGAGTATAGTTATTATATCCATTAATTAAAAAATAAAGAAATAAAAAGGCCATCAGAAATAGAAGGTATTTATTTTGCTACTCTCTCTAGAGTAAACCCCATTTTGAATTCTGTGATCTTGCCTCCTTGAACAGGAAATTGCACTTCAGTCTCCTACCCAAACCAAACCCAAAATGTCTATTTATATGCCACATATTTACATGTAGACAAAGAAATTATAAACATCCTTCATGCATGTGTACATTTGGGTTTACATATTTATGTATAGACTTATTTATGATCCTAGATCTTCTGATATTCTCACTAGGACCTTTACAGCAGAGAAATCATCCATGTTCCATCCAAAAGTGTCACCGATCATCCACAGGTTTTGCTTCTGAGAGGTGCAAATTACGTGCACAAATCCCTCCTGCCCACACACCTCCCTGGCATCTTGCAACAATTCCTGTAAGAAGGAGAAGATCCAGCCCTGCCACTAGCCCAGGACAGGTTTCACTTCTCCAGTTTGGTTCTCCTCCTCCATGGTTTGCTGAGCCATCTAATCCTTGCACTTCTAAATGGAA
>JACBWW010000012.1:6807424-6819424 GCA_020086605.1 Lanius collurio
AGCTAACAACAAAATAACATTTGTTTCAGAAGGATGGGCTGCCAGCTGAACATGTAACATTTCCCAGGACTCCAAAAAGGATGGCCTTAGAACTGACCTTAAGAGAAAGACTACAGTATTCCCAGAAGAACAGGTATGTCATATCTGAGGAGATTACTCACTTCTTCAGCAGGAATGCTTCAGCACACACCTTAGTTACAGAACCAGTCCTTTGGACTGAGCATTCAGTGCTCAGTATCCTGAGCAGGAAAGCTAAGCAAAAGTATTCAACTCCCAGACATGTAAAGTTCTGCTTCAAAAATACAGGGGAGTTATCCACATCTAGATCATTAATGCAGCTCTTAAGGAACACGATCTACACAGAATGAGTTAAAAATCAGCAGTGTGACAAGTCACCTGCAAGGCAGGAAATTCAAAAGAGGTACTGAGCTAGCTTGAAAAGGCAGCTACAATAACCCATAGAAATTATCTGATATGAGGAGGTATTTAGTAATACAAACGAGAGGTTTTCAGGATAAATTAGGTAAGGACTTTGCAGGCAGTGAACTAAGAATACTTAAAACATCCATTAAGAGCTCTGAATCTCATCAAGTACATGCCTCAAGCAGACTGCCTGAACAACCCCAAGCATTCAACCTCAAAGTGAGTCAGGGGAAAGAGAGTGGCCTGTATACTTGCTCCAGAATTAGAGATATGTCTGACTAGCAAGAAAAAACATGCTTTCTTTTCAGGCAGGTAACTGTCCAACTTATAAGATTCAAAACCCCCAACCAAGAATTCATTTTAAAAGGCAGACTCCTTTGTTTTTCATAAACTCCTTTTCTTCCTTGCTTCAATTTCAGATTTCATCTTTACTCCTTGCTGTACTCTTTTTTTTCTCAGAAAGGTACCTTCTCTATTTATATGGTTAATACAGAGGCCTAAACAACTCAAGTATAGTATATCCTATTATGCCAGTGTTCAGTGTCCTGTTCCTAAGCCACACCTGTTCTACAGAGCACCAAAAATAAATAAATTAGAACAATCAGTATTCATAAGAAAAGAAGGCTTTGAGACTTTACAGGACAAAGTGGTTCAGTGGTTCCAGGACAGAAAAGCAGCAGCCGTGAGAAAGGCTCCAATCAACCACTCATCTGTGGAGCAACAGGAGAACAGAATAAACAGTCAGAAGGTGAGCAGCAGGTAAGCACAGACACCGGATGGAGATTTTTTACCTTTTTTTTTTTAAAGCAGTAACAAGCAATAGGCAATTTCTGATATCCCTACAAAGCTTAAATCAGGTACTCACCAACTCTACCACAGAATGCACATGTAACACCTTTCTAGGTGGGTACATTCTATGCAAAGGGTAAACCACTTTGGGGCACCAAACCCCACACCTGGGGTCTGTGTGTACGTGCACCAGAATGTGCTGCTGAGCATAACTGCTTATCAAAAGCTAAACACTGCTGGAGCAGAGTTTCCTCCATGTAGGTACGGGATTTATAATCCCTTAAACCAATAGTCAGGGCTTGGCAGGTAAGAAAAAGTGGCAGGTGATGAGAGGGGCTTTATTTTCCTGGTTTAGTAGAACAGAAAAAAGATGTAAAGGTGCAACTTTGCTCCACAGGTCGACACAGACAAAAAAAAATTAATTCTGACCCCATGTTTGTATGAAGTTTTTTCAATCATGAAAGGATGACTAATCCCTCACAAGTATCTTCCCAAAGTACAGACACTAGCAGGTTTGGGTTTTTAATTCTTACCTCTGCAGTTTACTATCTCAGACCACTCTGCCAAGACTGAATTAGTATGTGGGCTCCTCCTAACCTCCTCTCTTCAGTTCTCTCTTCTTCTCCTAATTACCTCTGCAGCTCTGCAGGCTTCTGAAAGAAACATGAACCTGGTCTTCCATTACAATTAATATTTTTAAATTACATGCAGAAAGATCAGCATGAATTATTGTTCCTAATTATCAATATAACAAGTCTAATGGCATACAATGAGTGCATAATAAATTTTAAATTATTACACCACGCAAGTTGACAATACTTTCAGGAAAGTTGTACACTCAATTCCGTGCCGTGGTTCTAGCCACACAACACCCAAGAGATTATGAGCAAATACTAACAGGCTTTCAATATGTATGCACACCTGCTACTACAGAACAAGCAATTGCAAAACTGTGTTTGGGCTCAATCTTGAATTCATGAGGTATCAAGTGTTTTTAGTAGCCAGTTACACCTTTGCAGGCAAAACTCTGAACCTTTCCATTATTAAGGTGTTGTGCTTGGTGGGGCAGAGAAAAGGGATTTAGTTTCCAAATGCAGGTGTTACAGCTCCCATATAAGCAGGGTCAGAGAAGAGGCATTCCCACGTTTCCAGAATGCTTGGTGGTAGTAAGCAATCCTGTGGCTGCAACACTATGCCAGTAGCAAGAAGAGAAGGGTTCACTAACTGTACACCTACTACATTTCTGAGGGCAGTGAGATCAAGCAAAACTAGGGTGACAATGCTACAGGAACTACACTTTCTATATAAAAAGAAACAAAGGAAGAAGTCAGGTCACCAGAAGAAATGCAGCTATCAATTAACCCAGTATATCTCCAGAACATTCACTAAGTTTATAAGTGCGTGTTCATTTTATTGTTTCAATATTTGAAATGCATTTGAGGCTATACATACAATTCAGGTTTAGCAAGAGCAGATGAAGAACCTCTTGCCCATCTTTTTTTTAAATGATTCCTAACTCAGAGTTATGAAAATTGCTGCAGAAGTAAAATTCTTCTAGTACAGCCTGCTTAAAGGCAATTGTTTTTTCAAATTTCATTAAAATCCAGTCATTTAATATTAAAATACAAGAGGGCAACCAAAAATACCCACAAAAAATAAAAGCAAAAAATACCTTATCCCCATCCTGTGCATTTAATTATTGTTAGATACCTGAACAAGCTCTTGGTATTTACCCTGGCTCTGGAAGCAGGTGAAGCAAGCCACTAAAACTCCATGGCATAAACTATGTCCCAGCTCACAGTATCCTACATAGACTTTATCTCCCCACTCAATCTAGTCTAAAGAGAGCCCTGCTAACTGTCAGCAAAGATTAAGTATTTGGTTTGTTCTGATGATGGGCTTTCCACAATCACAAAAAAAAAAAAAAAAAAAAAAAAAAAGCTGCCAGGAAGGAAGGGCTTATTCTGGTCACATGAAATAAGAACACTAGAGAACACTAGATACAGGTAGCTAACTCTCTATAAGAGAGTATTTAGTCAATTTATGAGACTTTCTAAGGTAAAAAAGAAAATACAGTTATTACCAGTGCTACGACTGCAGAGTCCTGAAGTACAACAAGTGCTCACAATGAGCCCAGGAAAATGAAGACTCCCTAGAGAAGTCCTGTGAAATGAAAGTACATACAAAAAACTCCATGTAACACTGTCTTCCTACTCTACTCACTCACCACACTACTACCTTGCCTCATGGAGCAGAGAGCACTTACAACTCCAGTAAGAACTGCAATCTTCCCAGCTCCTCCCTGGGAGGATCTGCAACCATGGATTTTATTTTAAACACTTCTAAGCTTTCCTTTTTCATCCAAATATCACAGTAGTTACAAGCAATTTTTAGTGAATTTGTTACTGTCAGCTGCCTGGTCCATCCTGCCACATCCATGGCAGTCTGTATTTGATGAATAACCCTCAGCCTGGGTACACAGAGCAGCATACGAGCCTCTTCCCCTTTCTGTGCTTCCACCGCTGTGGAAATATTTCACTCCCCATCCACAAATCCATCTTGTTCACATTAACATACTTATTAAGTGAGCAGGAAGCTCTTGCAATATGGCCTAAACAAATTTATTGGAAAAAACAATTATTTGGGGTTTGGCTTTGTGGGTTTTTCATACATCTTTATCCATAATCTACTCTAAGAAAGAAGAAAAAAAAGAAGTTCAGACAATGAAAACCTGATGCCTCAGGAGGAAGGCTCTGCAGATATCCACAGAACTTAACAGGATAAACGGAAAAGCTTCCTAGTCCCAAACTGAAATAGAGATGAGTATGTGAGTGGTTCACTGTTATTTTCTGCATCAAAACTGAGATCTTAACAACTCTCACATCACCCAGTATAATCATCAGGTAGCAGACACTCCTCAACTCAAAAGCCAGTAATAGAAGCTGTAACACTTCTCCAAAATTACTGCTACAAAAACATGTAAACAAGAGCTTCCCTAAAAGTTTGTCATCAGATTTACTTGTATCAATGTCAGTTCTTTGACCTGAAGACACAGGAAGCAAGGGTAGACCTCAGTAATCTGGTATGCAGCTTTCACCTGCCAGCAGGCAAACACCTGAAGTCTACATGAAGCCTTTAAAAGAATTTTGAGGTCGCTTCCACAGCACTAATACACACACTCTGATGAGCATACACACCAGGATTACATCACAACAAATGACTGAAATAATGAAATAGTGTTGTTTTTGACACTGAATGACCATAAGGGGCTGAGTTAACATTCAGGTATCCATGGCAGTCTCTGCACCAACAAAACCGGATCTCTTGCATCTCAAATGTACCACCTCCTTGTTTCTGGATTACGGCTTCTATCTGGATAATTCCCAGGAAGTAAGACAGTGACTACATTACACACTGCTGGAGAAACAGGTGATAGTCCTTTCCACTTCATACAGTGGTAATTAGAGGTTCAAATTTTATTCACAGACTATTTTACTATCTGTCAAAATATGTTGGGCAAAAAAATTAATTTCCATAAGGAACAGAAACAGTTGCAGCTTACTCAAGCTTGACAAAGTACTTGGGGAAGGGATCTCAGGAGTGTCCAAATATTTTCTAAAACTATAAAAAGATTTTGCTGGACCAGTTTCAGCAGTGCCAGTATTTCAAAATGAAAGTGCTCAGCTTTTCGCAAAAAAATCTTAATAAATAAGATGGTATTTATTAGCACACAGTGAAATCTTTCTCAAAATCAGAAGAAATGTTTCAAAGTTCATCCACAACTAAGTTCTAATCTCTTTGTCCAAAAAAACCTGACTAACTTGGCTTCAAAAACCCATTTAATTTTCCCCTTAAGCTGATAAATTTCTTCTTCTATGTTTACTCCTTCCTTTGTAACACAAAATGGAAGATTAAAAAGATACAACCAACACTTGTATTTAAGTCAGTTCAGTCTTCAATGAACAGCATCTGAAATGAAACTGCACAGTAGTAATGTACTGCATCCTGTGCACTTATCAGAGACACAATCAACAAGTGCAATGTCATCAGCATCTCTGGTGAAAAAAATCCATTCCCCTTGTTTATCATAGCACAAAGTTAAGAAGGAGCCTTGTAAGAATTCAGGGAACACAAATATTAATAGAAAAGAAAAAAAATCATTAAACCATAAACTGGAATCCTTACTTCTTCTATTCTACAGCTCTGAATATTGGTCCATCATCTCGTAACTAAAGTGTAATAAACCTTATGTACTCTCCCATAGCATTTCTAAAAGTCTCAAGATAGAATTAGACACTGAGTAACAGGAATTGGTTGTTTAATTTTTAATGTGAAGTTATTCACTGAGACAGTTCTTTAAAACCAAGGACTCTATTGTTAAACACAGCTGATTTATCAAATCAATTCTCTAACTGTCACCATTTCAAATTAACACTAAAATCTTTGTCTCTGCTTTTTTCAAAGTGTACAGAGCAGCTATTTTCTTAGATGGTTATCATACAAATTTTGAATAACTGGTGCTTACTAGAGATAAATAAAATTAATTCTTGGTAAAAAAAAGCTTATTCAAGAAAAAGAATTATAAATAAAGAAAAAATATAGCACATTCAGGAGCAACATAAAATGTACACTGCAAGCATCAGGCCTGTAGTGCTTCTTTCTTCTGCATTATTCTGCAGCGTGACAAAATATTTCTGATTACTTGTTTGCATTTGCATTATATTCTAGAAGAGAAAGAAACGGTAGTAAGATTGTCTCAGTTTAAACAGATGTTTCTTCATCTTCTGGCATCACCCCTTCCTCAAATTATTTTATACTATATAATTATTATTTTTTATTATACAATTTCTTATTCTTCAAGAAATGATCAAGTGAAAAAAGATAATCTGACTGGCACCGACCTGATTATTTTCCAGTTCTCATAAGAACTGGAGACTAGCTATGAAAACATCCTCTCAATATCTGAAGTGCAGACATGATAATCACTATAAATTTTGCCACAAAGGTAAATATGCCCTACAGAAGTGAAGTGTAATGCCACTGCTACAAGTTACCTGATGTTTCTTCAGGTTTTCATTTTCCAGCTCTTGTGTAGATCTGCTGGCATACAGGAGGAGCAATCCCTGCCAGTCATATGGATACAGCACTGCAATGGGCCTCACCCAAAGCCCCTCCAGCAAGCAGAGGAAAAAGGAGATCCCTATCAGCTTTATGTGAGGCCTTCAATCTTAAAAATGAAAAATCAGTTTGCAGCATATGTTCACAGATGTTTGCTTTCAGTCCTTTCTTCCTAGAAAATATATGACTCAGGCTCTACACCATTTAACACTTTATATCTTATATTCCATGAACTTGGTAACCTCAGAACAAGAAAAAATTTAATGTCACAGAAGTATCAAAAGATCAGTCAAAGTTTAGTCAAAGTTTAATGACAATTCCATTTTCCTCCACATGATTAATATATATTCTAGAATTTGTTTCAAGAGTTGCATTTACATTTCATCACAATTTATATTCAAACCCAAAGAGCGAAAGAAGCCATACTCATAAGTGATTAGTAATCCAAAAACCTGCTCTGCTCAGGATAACACGGAGGGGGGAAGTGCTGATTAGAGCTTTTAGTCAAAAAAATACTTTATTTGATAGAAAAGCCTTACCAAGATAGAAGGGCCTTCCTCACCACACCAACTTACATAGCAAATAACCAACATCCCGGGAAAACAGATCCTCCCACCTCACTGTGAAATGCATTTTAAATAAGAAACAAAAACTACAGTAGAAGTACTGGGCAGAGCATGAACTTTAGCTAAATGTAGCCATAAATGTAGAAAGTTGGTTTTCATGAAAAATAATTAGTACTCCTTCTGAGGTAAATACACATAATAGTTCATTTATTTTGCAAGGACACACATTCATGCACATTACTGGCAACTATGGGTCTGTCCTCTCGGTTCCAGATGCTGATGACAGCATTGCACGTACCTAGCTGCCACATCACTCCTAGTGTAAAAAGCCTTAGGTTAAGATCTACCACCTTTTCAAAACAGCCGGTCTCAACTGCAAATGTTAAATTACACATTGAGCAAATGCTAAGAGAAACTTACATGATGGCAGCCACTTAAACGATGTTCACAGTCTTGTGAAGAGCTCAGCTTTAAGTGAACACAATCTGTCATACAGACTTAGGTTTTCCAGGCCTTCCGTAGGTGCTGCTGTGTAGACCCTCATCTTCAGCAACATAAAACAGTTGCATCTTCTTATGCTTGTTTTACTCAACATGCTGTCGTCGCCAATATAGAAGCTGTCACCTCTGTCAGACTGCACTTTATCCAAGCTGCTGCTGGAAGTCTGGGCAACACAGCAGTGGGGAGCAAAGCTCACATTTTAGCAATACCAAATGCCATTAAAATGGCTCACAGCCAGCTCATCATTCAACACCTTTAGCTATTAAAGTGAGGACACCCCAATGTTATTAGCATGTCTGAGAAAATACTGAAAGGGACAATTTTAAGAAAGCTACATGCATTCAGCCAATGGCTTATTCAACTACTTGAGCTCTTTGTTGGGGAATCTGGCCCCTTGACTGCATAATATTAAAAACTGAAGTCACTGAAGGCAGCAGATGTCAAAGCTACCACCAGACATGGAAATTCATAAGCTTCTTTCTTCCTCCATATGACCTGAACTTTCCAGATGGATAGTATTTTATATGCAAGGTTTTGGTCTGTCTTCTGCAATTATTCTTTTATGGAGGAAGTTTTATTTTTCCTGCTAATCCTACCACTTAAGAAAGCAGCTGCCTCTGCTCCCACAGCAAGTACTGTTCTGCTGCAGGACCCATCCTAGTATTTGGGAATCAGTCAAGCTTGATGAAAAGCTTCCCATTCCAACAGCAATACTACAAAAATACCCCACTGAAAGCTACCTAACACTGGGACTTCTTGCAAAGCTATGATGAAATGTTCAGTGACAGATGATCATCTTTTTGTGCAGTTACTGTATAAGCAGATGGTCTTCTTTTTCTCCCTTCAAATTCTAGTAGTTTTGGTGCAATACAATTATCAAACTCAATTTCCAGGTAAGAGTGTCTCCAGATTTATCTTTTGTATCTCTTCCTTTCCACTCTCCACCTCTTCCAGCCCACCACAACACGTTTGGACACTCATTTCATTCACATTTATTTCCCCAACGCTCGATGAGCCTCAGGAGAAGCAGGATTGCTCGAATCAGCCACAGAGCTACACAGGTTCACACACCATGTCAGCAGTTGTCATGAACCAAGCGAACACATTGCCTCATAAAAACAGCAACCTCACCTGATTTAAAAGTATTTTACTACAAATACCATGCAAAAATTAAGATAAATAAATGTTGCCAAAACCTGATGAAAAGATTAAACCTGATTAAGAATAAACTTTGTCTTAGCAAATGAAGAGCTACCTGACTCACCACTCTAAATGGTGAAGTAAATGGTGAAGTTCATCTGTGGGTAGATTGAGGGAGAAACAAGTCATGCAAAAGGAGAAAGGAGCACCTGCCGCTTCAAAAAAAAAAGAAAAAAAAAAAAAAAGAAACCTCACCAAAGGTGTGGCACTCCCTCTGGACTTCTACAAACAGCTCAAAATGTCCCAGAAGACTTAAATGTATTTTCAGAAACACTCTGTGGAACCAGAGATGCTGGTCCCAACATCATAGCTGAAGAAACTATGGGATTGCAGAAATGCAATAAAGTTTGCCATGCTGCCACAGCTGAATATTTGGCAGTTCAAAATTAGTGGGTTTGGGGTTTTTTGCCTCCTCTCTTGACATTACTAAGGGCAATTGAGTCCATTCCATTTGACAGTCTGAATCTGGCTAATTGTAGTAAATTTGGCCTTTTGCTCCTGGATTAGATATGTCAGAAAAGTCAGCCAAACTACATGCAAGGGATCAGAGCAGATCTGAACTGAGAGGTGGGGAGACAGCCTAGCAAAGAAGGCCAAAAGCCCCCCTTCTCAGCACACTTGCAGAGAAGGTAACAGCACTTCAGGTTGCTTGGACAACGTGCTGGTAGAAAAAGCTGACAGAGAAGCATTTACAAATCAGCAGTTTTACATCAACATCCATTTCCAGCTGTGAGCCACAGAAAACATGAATACACTGTTAAGTAGCATTGCTACGGACTGTAGAGCACAGTCTCATTGCAGAGGACACCAGTAGGGCCTGGCCTGCCTTATGAAAGGCCTCAGAGCAGTGCTTCCAAGCTAGCCCAGTTCTTCACATGTCTTTGATCTATAAACACAAAACCCAAAAAGTAGCAGATGTGCACCCGGCACCACCTTGGAGTTGAATCCTTCCTCCAATGGCCACAACTCTCTCAGATTATATGCACTGATACTTTTTCAAGTAACTAGCAGCTTCCCACTTGGTCACTAAGATGTAGGTGGAAAAAAAAAGAAATCACACCACTGTACACTGAATTATTTCATTACAATATGATTATTCATTAGTATTATGAGCAAAGAAAGCAACTGCAGAATTGCTCAAAAATGCTTCCAGAATGCTGTAACAGTGTTTCACAGAATCACAGAACAGGACCACAGTGGGTCATCTGGTCCAACCTTCCTGCTTAAGAGTGGTCATGCTAGAGCACATCTCACAGGATTGCATCCAGATGGTTCTTGAATATATCCGGTGATGGAGACTCCACAATCAATCCGGGCAACCTGCTCCAATGAGCAGCCACCCACACGACGGAGGAGTACTTCCTCAGGTTCGGGTGGAAATTCCTGGGCATCACTTTCTTCCCATTGTCTCTTGTCCTATTTCCTTATGTTGAACTGAGCTTTCTTCCAAAGGCAACCCAAAAAACCCAAACTCTTTGATAAGTGTTTGCCTCCACTTTTCAGATACACAGTACAGCTCTGAAAAACAACCACATTCCTACCAGCGCTTCACTGATGGTGTGAACGACATCCTGTGAAATGTGGCAGAGCAGCAGCACTGCAGCAGCCAGACCACCTAGAGCCTGTGCCATATACGCCTCCCCACACACAGCTGTCTGTAGCACCAAGTTTGTAATCTGTGCTGTAACACCGTCTGCCCAGAAATCACCCACTTCAGTTTAAACTAATAATGGAATATAACTCAATCAAGTTTTCTTTATTCCTGCAGCACACACTGAATGTCCAAAGCAATCTATTTTTACATGGCATGTTACTCTTCATTCCATATGCCAAAAAATAGTCAATTTTTAAAGCAACACATTTCAGTGCACATTTCTAGGCCTGTATGATGGCAAAAGCTGGACACTGCATCATCTTACTGAAAAAGTAATTCCACCATAAGCTCCTATTCAGACATTTAGCCCCTCATTTCCCAGTTACTTTCAGAAAGGTTAATCACCTTTTGGCTGAGTGCTTATCTGGTGAGTTTTCATAGATTACCATTCTTTAGGCTGTGGCAGGAGCTCCTCGCACACACCAAACCATGGAGTTGAGCCTTCACATAAGAACTGGAATCCATACCCCGTGTCACTGGTTCAACTCCCTACTGATTTTCCCAGTGTCTCATACAGGTAACATAATATTGCCACATCTTGTGTTCACAAGCACATCAAGTTCAACCTGCTGTCATGCAGAGGCAAAACATTAAAAATGAAGCATGAGCAACCTCATGTTATACCCCACCAGTTCGTACTCAAATCAGCTGCTTGTGTGATGCTATGTGCAGAGCCTCAGATGTATGTCCTAGAAGTCTTGGCAAATGACACACTTAAAGGTATAATTATTTAAAAATTACAGTATTCAGCATAAAGTTCTCTTCTCTGCAAAGAAGTCTCAAAACTACTGATTGGGGCTCAAACAGCAACTCACAGACCACATGGGCAGGTCCATATCTTCTCTGACACCCTGTGGGCTGTGGCACCTATGGGCTGATAACCCACTCAAGGGAAGCATAAGATGACTTATGATCTTTCATTTTGGGGAACTATTTCCTTTAAGCTTTTCTGGTGTAATGTTATGCATGGTATAGGAGAAGCTAAGAATCTGAGACAAAAAAAAAAGCCCCAACAATATCACAATGGTATTGCCTGCACCATGTCGAGTCATAAATTACACAGTTTTGTGGTATGTGGTTTTGTTACCTCATACTAAGCGTTGTGATAATTATGAGAACCACACCTTTCATCTTGCTGACCTATAATGCTACATTAATGTAACGTTACACTCGCAATTTAAGCTTCAGTGATTTCTTTTTAGGTATTCAGGCAGGCTTATTAAAACTTTAATAAACTAAAATGCATGGTAGATTCATCGTTCTGCAGAAGCTTTTTCCTCATACTTCTAGCAAAACACTTAGGTCCCTAGGTACTTAAAACTTCTGTATTTTTTTCCCCTAGTTTTAAAACTTGGTCTGCTTCAAAGAACTAGCTCGTTTTTTGGCAGTTTAAGCGCTGTATTTTATTAGCAAAAAGAGAAAGTCGGGAAGATGCAGATGGGAAGCAAGTAGCACAGCAGCCAAGGCAGCACACCTGCCGAGGCGGGAAGGTGCGGGGAGGCGGCAGTGCCGTGCCCGGCTGGGGACGAGATGCTTCGCCGGCAGACCCTGCGCTCCAGCACGCCGGAGGCCCAGCCGGGCGCGGGCAGGCCGGTCCCGCCGGAGGGGGGAGAGGGAAAGTTGGCGCCCGCGGCCGGCCGGCAGCCACACCGCCCCCTCCTCCCCTGGGCGCCGCCCGCGCCGCCGAGGGGCGGCCCCGGCGCCCCTGCGCACGCTCCCGCCCGCCGCCCATGAGGCGCCCGCGCCGGG